>JBBDGP010000638.1:1395000-1942500 GCA_037952835.1 Lithobates septentrionalis | reverse complement strand
CAGCCAAGAAGAACCCAGTCCCCCCCAACCAAAAGAACATACTTGGGAAATCAGCCCAAGCCCCACTGAGGATGTGGAGGAAGGAGAGGTGGGCAACATGGGCACCCCACCAGGTGAGTGTCTGACACACCAGCTTACGGTAATCTATGCATGGCTGCCTTTTATTTTATGTAATTTTTGTACTCTATTTTAGGTGATCTGGTTGTGCTTGAGTCCAGCAACAGCGCCACCCCCGAGGATGTTCATGAAGTATGCGACATGGGCACCCCACCAGGTCAGTGTCTGAGACACCAGCTTTATGGTAAGGTAAACTATGTATGTGTGCATATTTCTAAAACACATCTTTTTTCATTCCACTTTAGGTCCAAGTGACTATTTCACCACAGACAGTGCCCAACGGCAAATTGCTCAAATAATGGCCTGGAATGGGCAGATCGATCAAATGCGTAATCGGCTGGATCGTATGCAGCAGGAAATGAAGGACATGATTGATGTTTTGGGTCGAATCTAAATGCCCTTTTTGAAACCCAAAAACATCGATCATGTCCTTCATTTCCTGGTTTGCTGACCCCATTCTGGGCCTTCTCTTTATTATTTTCTGTTAAATGATATGCCTGTTTACCAACATCAACAAACCACATTGTTTTAAAAAAGGAGGCCTGTTTTTAAAAAACACAAAAAAAAAAAAAATGTTTTAAAAAAAAAATAAATAAATAAAAAAAATGTTTAAAAAAAAAAAAAAATGTTTTTAAATAAAAAACCCAAAAAAAGGTTTTTAAAAAAACAAAAAAAGGCCTGTTTGGTAAAATCAAAATGCCAAAAAAATTTATTTTTTATTATCTAAAAATCTTAACTATAATTATATTCTAAATTTATTAATGTATCAAGATATTTTTGGCTAGGAACATTTTATACTAAATGCATAACTGAATGTATACCAAAGATTAAAAACCTCTGTTTAGGAATTAAATAAATATGTGGTTTGTTATTTCAATGCTCAGTATCAGTTTGTTTAAATTTTAAAAAGTTGTTTACAGTGACAATGGAGCTTATTTAGAAATTTACAAGGAAAATACAATTGGCACTACAACTGCTCGACCATAACCTAGGAGAAAGCCCAAAAGAAAGGCAAGCAATAAATATAATTCAAGATTTCATCAAGATTTTTTTTATTTGGATTCTTTAGATATCCTGGCCCATTGCAATGGCCCCCCTACCCATAAAATAATTAACATATTGCTGTCTAACTTGACGGGCACTTTGGGGGGCCAAGCCAGTACGGACAGTATCCAGGCCCATAAGATTGTCACTGCTAATAAGTCCGGCCTCAGGCCCAACTGGCACAATATAATTTTGTGAATGTTTGTGCAAAAAGTTGTGCAGGATGCAGCACGATAAAATGATAAAATTAATTTTGTATTCCGCAAAATTAATGGAGGTTTGAAACAGGCGGAACCGGCTGGCCAGAATCCCAAACGCATTCTCAACAACTCTTCTAGCTCTGGCCAGCCGGAAATTAAAAACCCTTCTCTCCGGGGTGAGGGTTCTTTGGGGGAATGGCCTCATGAGGTGCTTGTTCAGAGCGAAGGCTTCATCGGCAATGAAGACAAAGGGGAGTCCTTCCACGTTATCCGCATCAGGTGGCAATCCCAGGCCACCACTCTGGAGACGCTGGCAGAACTCCGTCTGGGCAAATACTCCTCCATCCGACATCCGGCCATTCTTCCCCACGTCCACATATAGAAATTCATAGTGTGCCGACACCACCGCCATTAAAACAATACTATGGAACCCCTTATAATTAAAATAGTATGACCCCAAATGGGGTTGTGGCACGATGTGGACATGTTTCCCATCTATAGCCCCTCCACAATTGGGAAAGTCCCAATGGGTGGCAAAATGGGATGCCACGGTCTGCCATTCCTGTGGCGTTGAAGGAAACTGGGGAATCAAACAAGAAAACAAAACTCAGTAATTTTGAATATAACATTGCAAGAAAATTATACAATTAAAAACATTATTGCCCACCATCAGTATAACATTAAATAATTGAAATCTTCTGGAAGAAATAATATGGATAGGCACACTTATCAGATTGCTCACCCCCTCTGATGGAACATTGATTACATTTAAGGGGGTGGTGAAATTCTAAAGAAAAAAAAGTTTAAGGACACGCAGGGATTTATGGCCTAAAAAGGCTACAAGACTGTGCAGTTGTCGCACTCTGCAAGTGCAATTGCTCCCCAGCTTAAAGTAAATGAGGTAAGGTAAAAAGGCTTTCATGTTGCAAGGAGTACACAATCACATGCAAGGGCAATTAATGAAAACACTTTGTGGCTTGCATATGATTTGATGATGGAAATCAGCAGAGCTTCTGCTCATTTACTAAAGCACTGGAGAAAATGCACTTGTAGAGTGCACATGCATTTTGCAAAGTGCAACATATATTTGCTTTGTAAAAATCAACACCACAGAACATTCTAGCAAATTATTAGGGGGGGGGGGGGTTGGAAATCTAGCTAATTACATGCACACTATTTGGATAGAGTTTAGGTGGCGGGGGGGGGGGGGGGGGTTGGGAAATCAAGCTAATTATATGCACACTATTTGGATAGAGTTTAGGTGGGGGGGTTGGGAAATCAAGCTAATTATATGCACACTATTTGGATAGAGTTTAGGTGGGGGGGGTTGGGAAATCAAGCTAATTACATGCACACTATTTGGATAGAGTTTAGGGGAAACAAAATACAATGCAGCTGACTAAATACATTCAAACTGAGTAGACTAGGTGGATATGTGCCCAGCATTGTATGCTGGGGAGGTTATTGAAGGCAAATATACATGCATGACAAAAAAACAGGAAAAAAATCCAGCATGCGTGAGGAGAAAAAGGGGACATTCACACTATATTGCAATGATGGTAAGTAGTGTTTGAGCTAAGAAATACATTACATTATCAAAGATTAAATAAAAGAACATGTGATGCTAATAAAAGAAAAAATTCTTACCTTTTTAATATAGTCCTTCTGCAGGACCTGGATGATGGCAGAACAGGTCTCTGGGATAATGATCCCCAGAGCCTGGGGGGAGATGCCTGTCGAGAACTTGAGGTCCTGCAGGCTTCTCCCTGTCGCCAAGTACCGCAACGTGGCAACTAGCCTCTGCTCCGGAGTGATGGCTTGCCTCATGCAGGTATCCTGCCTGCTGATATAGGGGGTCAGCAAAGCCACCAAACGGTCAAAAATGGGGTCCGTCATCCGGAGAAAGTTCCTGAAATCCTCAGGATTATTCTCACGGATCTCACGGAGCAATGGCATGTGACAGAACTGGTCACGCTGGAGCAACCAATTCTTGGTCCATGAACTCCTCCTCGCCCTGTTCATGGACTGGTCTTGGTCTGAAGAATAAACTACAGCACCAAACACATACAATGCACGAGCTCGACGACGAGTACGTACAGGTAACATGGCTTCAAAACCGTCGGCTGGTCAGAACGCACTTAACAGAACGCACTGAAGAACAGCAAGGCCTGTGAAGAGCGACCTGAAAATCAGGAACGAGCGGACAATAAAACAAAGATTTCTCAATGCCAACTGACCAAACGCACTGAAAAGCGGATACAAACCTCACAAGCACAGACTGAACAACAGTTAAAACGAACTGAAAAATACGAGTCTCACAAGCGCGAATTGTCTCTCCCCAAACTTCTACTAACACAAGATAAACACGAGATTAGCAGAAGGAGCCCAAAGGGTGTCGTACGGGCTATTGAACTTCCGTTTTATAGTCTCGCCGGACTTGGTGTACGTCACCGCGTACTAGGCTGTCGAACTTTTGTGTGGTCATGTGTAGGCAAGTCCGTTCGTTAGAAAGTCTGCCGCAAGTCCGCCGAAAGTCCGCCGGAAGTCTGTCGGACAGGCTGTCGGACTTTTGTAGACGAAAAGTCCGACCGTGTGTACGCGGCATAAGAATATGGGAAAAAAATTTTATAGTAGAGGGCTGAGAATCCGTCAGGGCCTGGTCGTTTATTTAACTTAAGGGATTTAATTGCTATTTCGATTTCTATAGGTTCAATACGACTTTCAAGGTTATCGTATTGAACTTGAGGAACGGTTGGAAGTTTAACTTGTGAGAAAAATTATTCTGCTGAGGATTGGTTGAAGGATCCTTCTTTTTTGTATAAAGAAGTAAGATGTTTATGAAAGATGTGTAATATCTTTACTGGGTTACTAGTGTATTTATCACGGGGTATTTTTAGGCGAATTGGCTAAAAGGGGTTATTTAATTTTTGAAGCGCACGTGCAAGAAGGGTGCCAGGTTTATTAGCTTTAAAGTAGAATTTATGTTTAGATTTACATATTGTTTTGTCCACCGATTCTGATAGGAATAGGTCAAGATTTAAACTTGCCTTATCAAGTTGTGCTTTTGACACTGGAGTAGGGTTTGATTGGAAATTTGTGTGGCAGTCATTAAATTATTTTTCTACTTTTTGTTGTAGTTGTCTTTCTTTTTTAAGGTATGATGCTTGTTGTAAACAGACCCCTCTAAGAACAGGTTTATAGGCTTCCCACAATGTCAGTAGGGATATATCAGGAGTATCATTGTTTCCCAGATATTCTTTTATTGCTGATTCTAAGTCAGATGAATGTGATGGGTGTGTGAGAATTGAATCATTTATGTGCCATGTGGGGTCTTGAGCTTTTGGGATTAAAGAAGTAAAGGTTGAAATTATCGCACAATGATCTGTCCAAGTATAAGGTTTAATATAATGCCCCGTACACACGGTCGGACTTTGTTCGGACATTCCGACAACAAAATCCTAGGATTTTTTCCGACGGATGTTGGCTCAAACTTGTTTTGCGTACACACGGTCGCACAAAGTTGTTGGAATTTCCGATCGCCAACCACGCGGTCACGTACACCACGTACGACGAGACTAGAAAAGGTCAGTTCAGAACCAAGCGCGGCACCCTTTGGGCTCCTTTTGCTAATCTCATGTTAGTAAAAGTTTGGTGAGAGACGATTCGCGCTTTTTCAGACTTGTGGCTTTCAGATCGTTTTCTGCCGTTCAGTTTGTGCTTGTGGGTTTGTATCTGCTCTTCAGTGCGTGCAAGCAAGTTCCGCGTGACTTTAATTAGTCATTGTATTCTTGTTCATTCGTTACTGTTTTTCAGGTCGCTCTTCACAGACCTTGCTGTTCTTCAGTGCGTTCTGTTACTTCGTTCTGAGCAGCCGACCGTTTTCTAGCCATGTTTCGTATGCGTACTCCTCGTAGAGTTCGTGCTGTGCGGGGGCTTGGTGTTGGGGTCCTTACCTTGACACAAGTCCAGTCCATGAACAGGGTGGGGAGGAGTTCATGGACCAAGAATTGGTTGCTTCAGCGTGACCAGTTCTCTCATATGCCTTTGCTCCGTGAGATCCGTGAGAATAATCCTGATGATTTCAGGAACTTTCTCAGGATGACAGACCCCGTGTTTCACCGTCTGTTGGCTTCGCTGACCCCTTATATTAGCAGGCAGGATACCTGCATGAGGCAAGCCATCACTCCGGAGCAGAGGCTCGACAGGGAGAAGCCTGCAGGACCTCAAGTTCTCGACAGGCATCTCCCCCCAGGCTCTGGGGATCATTATCCCAGAGACCTGTTCTGCCATCATACAGGTCCTGCAGAAGGAGTATATGAAGGTAAGATTTTTTTTTCTTTTAATATCACATTTTATTGTATTGAATGTTTGATAATATATTGTATTTCTTTCCTCATTCCCTAATGACCATGATTGTAATATGCTGTGAATGTCCCCTTTGTTCTCATGTATGCAGGATTTTTATGTAATTATTTTTTTAGGTCCTTCATACAAATTGGCTTTCAATAACCTCCCCAGCATGTTCTCTCCTGCCCCTATATTCACCTCATGTAGTCACTTAATGTATTTTATCAGCTCCATAGTAGTGCTTTACCCCAAACACCCCCTAAAATGTTTTGAAATGTTATTTTAGGTTTAAATTCAGGCAGAGTGCCAGAGGCTTTTTTTTTGTGGTGTCCCCAAATCATTTTTATTAACCCTCCCTCCCCCCAAACTGGTAAGTCAGCTGATAACAATTCTCTATCTATCCTCAATCATCTATCTGCTGACTTTGCCAAACCCATACACACTATACCCATCTGTTTTGTGCTCTGATGTATGGATGAATTACCCAAAGCATGTAGTGCAAGAGCCTGCCTGTATACTTTCAAATGGTACTGTTTAAAGTTTTTGTATACTATTATTAACTTGACAGGTAATAGCAGAATGTCCAAATGTCCTCAAATGTGTTGTTAGATTCAACTTTTAAATAAGTTGCTTTAAGTTTATATTGCTTTGTCAAATTATTGCTTCTTATAGGAATTAAGACAGAGTCAGGTATGTCTGTATCAAAGTTCTGAGCATAATGGACTGCTGCCTTTTTACTCTTTCAAAGGCCTTTTATAGGCAATTATACAAACAATAGCATTAGCACAACCCCCCCACAAAGGGCAAGGGTAAACAACAACAGGAGTCACCTGGGCTACGAACACAAGCTTCAACACCATGGCAATACAGTTACAAGAAAACAAAAGCGGCTTCAATCGAGTTTAACAGCCAAAAAGTTACATTCATAACAGATTTACACGTAGGCATTATATTAAGTGAGAACTCTAAATTAAAGCCCTGACCTTATCAATTTCCCCCTTTGACATCATCCTCTCCTTCCCCCTGGGTCCTCATGAATAAGTTCTAGTCAGTTTTTCCCCAGAGTCCTTTCCCTGACCGCGAGTTGTCAGAGGGGTAGAACCCATCCCCCTAGGTATTACCAACATCTTAAATTCAAGAAGAGGAGTTTTATAGGAGTAGGGTGATGTCAATACACATTTATCGGTATGCCCTGTCTATTCTCCTAATTTTCCTATTTATTTTCCTGTATACACATATATTCGTGATTGTAAGTGATATTAATATTAGAATAATAATTACCATTGGACTTAACAACCAGTGAAAGGTATTGGTTGCTGTAGAAGACATTCCACTAAATATATCCCACCAATGTGGTGCAGTATCCTGTTGTATCTGTGAGGAAAGATGTACTAGTCTACCTTTGTCAATAATTGCGGATACAAGGTTATTCTGTAGGGTATGTTCTAGTATTTCTATGTGTTGTCTTAACAACTCTGATTGTTCCAAAACCTGTTTTAGTGGGTCTAAAGAAATTATAAAGGGTGTAGTGTCAGTGAGATTATGTACCTCATAGACTGAAGAGAATACCTTATCGGCGTCTGGTTCAAAAAGATAGGTATCGTTACCCCATTGTTGTCATGTACCTGGTGAGTAGAGCCCGGAATGCAGGGAACGGCCTCTCGTATACCTCCGACTCGAGAACCCCTGATAGTGTTGACAGGAGCTCGGGAGTGCGAAGGGGCACAAGTGCCTGACTGGAAAGCTGGATCAGAGAGCTGAATCTGGTAGTCAGCTGGGAGAAGTCCTGCAGTCCAGCAGCAGGATGATGGACAGCAGGGAGGTGTACTGTAGTCCAGCAACGGGATGTAACAGGGAGGTGCACTGTAGTCCAGCAGCAGCAGGCAGGTGTCTTGTAGTCCAGCAGGCAGGATTGGACAGCAGACAGGTGTACTGTAGTGCAGTAGCAGGATTGGACGGCAGGCAGGTGTCTTTATAGTCCAGCAGCAGGATTGAACAGCAGGCAGGTGTACTGTAGTACAACAGCAGGGTACAGGCAAGCCGGGTCAAACACAGGCAGGCAGATCAGGTACAGAAGGTAAATCCAGGAGAATAGTCAAAGTCCAAAGCCGAGATCAGGGCAGGCAGCAAGCAGAGTAATCAGGAACAATCCAACAGGTTATCAGGTAGGCAGATGCAGAGTACAAGGTAACAGGGCAGTAGGGGTCTTCAGGAACGCTGTAGACCGGACAGCAAGGCAGCAATGGAGCAGTTCTCTTTAAATAGCCTGTCTTGGCGCCAAGTGTTGTCACAGGGGGCGCGCGCGCACCAGCGCGCCGCTATTGGCGCTGTCGCGCATGCGCGTACGCCCGTTCGCGCTATTGGCGCTATTGTGCGCGCGCGAACGCCGGATGGCGCTTCTGAGCACAGGCACTCTTTTGAACTTCAGTCTGCTGGAATGTTTGCAAGAAGGCTTTTCCTGACAATTGTAATATTTTAATCTTTTTTATACATCCCGCAAACGGCGCCAATTTATTTAATGCTGACATGGTGCGGTTATCATTAGTAATGATACAAATATGCTGGGGTCCTATTTCTATGAATCTATTGTTCACATTTATCGGTGTTCTTTGCATTTTGCATATGCTAGTTTGGTATTTTAACAAGCAAGGTTCATATACTGGGGAACTTCTGCCACATACCATTCCCTTATTGGTTCCTTCACATAGAGTTAAATCATGGGTTCTGTTTCCTTTATCTACATATTTCCCATATATTTCTGGATACCAAAACTCGTCTTTAATTACTAGTGGCATGACCACTATTTTACACATTTCCATTACATCTGCTACCCGGTATGCTTCAAACCTTCCTACACACCATTTCTCCTCACATTCTATCTTATCCCCTTTTACTTGGAACCATACACCATCGTCAGTTAAACCCTTAAAATATTTCATCCAGGTATGATAATTTCCCAACTGTAGTTCAGTCCTGGCCCTATTTATTTGTATATGATAAGATAAGAGGTTAAAAGAGCACTGTGTGAAATTTACAAACTGTTGACTTTGATTCCACAGCTGGAGCTCTGCTCCTATCGTGTGATTTATTAACCCTCCCAAAAATTGTAATAGGGGTATTTCTTGCAGTTGGGTTTCAAAAGTGGTGGGTAACCATTTGCTTGTGATAGTCAAGCTGTCAGCTATGTGTCCCCCTGCATGCTTCCATCTGTTGTTCATTTCTTCTATCTCGACCGAGTTTAAAATTCCCATCCCTGTACCTGTCAGTCCCAATAGTGTGTCGTACCATTCTCGTTTATACCTACACTCCGGCATAGAGGGAAAGGTGATATTGAATTTTATTTTTGTTTTCTGTTGTGATGTTGATACATTTATGCAAGTGTTTGGTACGGGTGTTAATATGGAAGATTCAATTGTTGGCGTTACTTCTTCCTCCATTTGTATGTGAAACCCATAGGTCTGTGCCATCCAGTACCACCCATCAACTCTCTCTTCCCTCCTTCTGCCATGACTGTTAATATTTGGTACATTTGTCCCACTACCCGTTCCCGGGCTTGTTTCCATGTCTGTGAAAGGGATATTTTATGACACCTATGGTTCTTACTATTGTTAAAGGGGAAACCCATATTATCGTTCCACTGGAAAGTTAGTTACTTCTGAGAGGGGGTCTGCCTGTATCCATGCTATACCTCCATCTACATGAAACGGTCGCCTATGTCCTTCAACAGTATAATTACCCACAGTGTAATCCTTATTTATCTCATATCCTGATACATTTGCCAATTTAGGGTCATCTATGCTCCATTCGAAAGTCATTGTTTCCTCTACTTCAAGTACATTAATACCAGGAGTCCATGCATATATTTGTAATACAACAATCTTCAACAAAAAATATGTAAGTAGATATTTCATCATGTTGTTTTCTCGGGTTGTTTCTTGCAATGTGATGTGTATCCAGGTAGGTTTTCCTTCCAGCTTTACTGAGGTGGCTGTGGTCAAGAGTACTTGGTAAGGACCTTCAAACCTGGGTTCCAATGTCTTTCTGGTGTGTTTCTTTACATATACATAATCCCCTGGTAGCAGCGTATGTGTACCTGTTATTGAATTAGGGTCTGGAAGAGAAGAATACACACTTTTGTGGATCTTAGTTAGACGTTGTTGTAATTGTATCACATATGCAGTCAAACTATCACATTGCAATTGCATACTCTGTGGAAAGTATAAACCTAATCTAGGTGCATTCCCAAAAAGTATTTCGTATGGGGATAATCCTGTTTTTCCTGTTGGAGTGTACCTTATAGAGAATAAAGCCAGAGGCAGGCATTCTGGCCAAGGCTTGTTTAACTCTTGCATGGCTTTTTGTATTTTTAGCTTTATTGTCCCATTTACTCTCTCCACTGATCCTGAACTCTGTGGGTGGTAAGGGGTGTGAAAACTTTGTTGAACCCCTAGCATGGTCATCACATTCTGCATGATTTCTCCTGTAAAGTGTGTCCCCCTATCTGATTCTATGGTTTCAGGAAGACCAAACCTAGGTATTAACTCAGTGATCAGTTTCTTAGCTGTGGCTTTAGCTGTAGACGATTTTACTGGATAACTTTCGGGCCAACCTGAGAATAAATCGATACACACGAGGACAAATTCAAAAGGGCCGCTCTTAGGCATTTGTATGTAATCAATTTGCAGTCTCTGGAAGGGGTATTGGGCCCGGACCTGGTGTTTTCGTGGGGTTTTTACTCTCTGTCCTGGGTTATTCAGGAGACAGATTTGGCAGGCTGCACAGTAATTTCTTGCAGTGCTACTGAATCCAGGGGCGAGCCATCTTTGGTTCACAATCCTATACATGGAATTGGAACTGACGTGTGTGGGTAGGTGAACTGCCGCTGCCATTTCTGGGTACAGAGAGGCAGGTAGGCATATTTTGCCCCCTTCCCTCCATACATTGTCAAGGTCTGGTGCTGCTCCCATTCTGACCCACTTATCTTTCTCGCTCTCCCCTGCTTGCTCCTGTAATTTACTCAGCTGCTGCCATGTTGGTTCTGGGATACTCACCTCTACCGCTGCTAAGGTCTCAGGGCTTCCTTCCCCTAGAGCTGCCTGTTTTGCAGTCAAATCTGCAAATGCATTTCCTTTTGCCTCAATTGTTTTTGCGCTCGTGTGTGCCGCTATCTTCATGATGGCCACTCGTTTAACCTTTTGAAGATTGTTCAGGACTCTCTTAATCCCTTCTCCATGTTTTACAGGTGTACCTGCTGCTGTCAGATAACCTCTAGCCTTCCATATATGGCCATAATCATGCGCTACGCCATAAGCGTAGGCAGAGTCAGTGTAAATATTCCCTTCTCGTTCTTTAAGTATTCTAGGGCTTGTTCTAAAGCTTTTAATTCTGCTTCTTGTGCTGACATGTGGGCTGGTAAGGGCTGTGCATCAATCACCTGTGTATCAGTCACTACGGCATAACCTGTGTGATATTTACCCTTGTCATCAGCAAACCTACTGCCATCTATGTACAAAGTGTGCTCAGCATTTAAAATTGGTGTATCTGTAACATGTGGGAATCCCATTGTCTCCTGTTCCATGAGCTGAAAACAATCGTGTTCATCTACTTGTTTAAACAAAAGAGTGTCAGGTACCTCATTTCCTTTCTCACTAGTACTATTGGCACTATCATTCCCCCTTGCCAAATCTGGTGACTGAAGAAGCAAAAAGGTAGCCAAATTTAAAGTTGTACAGCGCTGAAAAGTGACATTTGGAGGTAAAAGTAAAGTACACTGTAACCTTAATTGCCTAGCCATGGAAATGTGTTTGGGCTGTACCTGAGACAAGATTGCATGTATGTCATGTGTGGTATGCACTACAACTGGATTGTCTAGAACAATCTCTGATGACTTATCTATGATAATTGACACTGCTGCTACCGCCCGTACACAAGACGGTGAACCTCTAGATACTGGATCTAATGCTGCTGAAAAGTAAGCGACTGGTCTTTGTTTTACATGTGCCTGTGTCAGAAAACCTGTGGCGTGTCCAGTGATCTCAGCAACGTACAGATTAAATATCTTAGTATAATCTAAAGTGATAAACGACTCAAGCTATTTCTGTAAGCATATACGGTACAATTTTCAAACAATCGTATAATGGCTGCATCAAAGCGCTAGCATGTGGTATCCACTGTCTACAATATGACACGATACCTAAAAACATACGCAATTGTTTGAAATTCCGTGGGGGTAACATTCCCTTTATCACTTGAACCCTCCCCTCAGTGAGATGTCTCGTACCCTGTGATATACAATGTCCCAAAAAGATAACTTTTTCCTGACACACTTGTAACTTTTTCTTATTAACCTTGCAACCTTTTTCTGCCAAAAATCGCAACAAATTAAGGGTGGTGTGCAGGCTTTCAGTCTCTCACTTATCTGTGGAATTAATCCTTCCATAAACTGTCTATTGAAGGCTCAGATCGTGACTGGCAGCTCTAAATCCATTCCCTCATCTGCCATCATACTTTCTATAGATAAGTAAAAGTCTGATACAGTCTGTCCTGGCATTTGTTTCATGGGTGATATTGACCCCCCCTCTTGTTGTTTTTGCCTGACAGAAAGCTTCTAATCTAGCAATAAAAGGAGCCCTTGAGTCTATATGTCTGACATGTCCTGTCTCCAGTATTGCCATCCCCCTCAGCTCGGTCTGCAGGTCAGTCATAAACTGGTTAAACAGGGTCAGAGTCATTTTATGTCTGCATAAATCCTCCCCTTCCTGCCAGGTTGCTTCATGTGTATTCATTAACTGTGTCACAAATCTACAGAAAACAGCTGGCTTTACTATAATGCATGTATCAGTGCGTACGGGAGCTACAGTTTCCGGATGAAATTCTTGTACTCCACAAACCTGAAAAAAACCCATTCTCTACCCTCAAGTACAGGATATATCTTGTGTGGTTTACGTTCTATGTCAGTATATGGGGGTGGGATGGTTGAACTAAGATTATTTAAAATTTCAACATTTTTTGTTCTTCTGTCTTTCATATCCCAACCATCACAGTCTGGATTATATTTCCACCCCTCTTCTTTCGCTCTAGTTGAGACCTTAATTAAGCATTGAACCTGACGCATCCATTGCTTCTCTAACACCTCTCCTTGTCTGTCCCTTTTTTATTTCACTTTTTTTTTTTTTTTCACTATTTCACTCCATACATCCGGGTCTAAACCCGCTGCTCCTTTCACCTTAAATTTACGAAGGACATCCTTTAAGTCCTGTGCTTCGGTTTTCCCATAAATGTTCTTAATTATCTGTGGCACCGTATAGTGCGCCACAATTCCCTGACGGGGTTTTGTGTTCCTCTGGCCCATTCTAACAGTCCTGCCTAGGTAGCGTGTGGGACACTTAGTGTACAATATAATGCGGCTACAACATATACAAGAATGAATAATTACTTTATATGCTAGCCCAATAACAAACCAGCTAAGTTACACTAGTTCCTCGTTGCCTTCCTCCTAGGGTGCTAGAATTCTAAAAACCTCTCCGGAATGAGATTTCTGAAACCGAATTACTTTATATGCTAGCCCAATAACAAATAATTACTTTATATGCTAGCCCAATAACAAACCAGAATGCGGCTACAACATATACAAAAAAATGCGGCTACAACATATACAAGCATTCCTTTAAGTGGCCAGGTATCCGACTAGATCTCCGGACTTTGTGGAGACCTTATTCCCCCCCCTCGTATCTGGGAATCCCTCTCATACACTCTTATCCCTGCTTTATGGAGCAGACAGGGCTTATACTCTCAACCCGTCTATGGTTTATGAGTTAGATGTGAGGTTAAGCATAAGCGTCAGACCCCCAAGCTCACAAGCCCTCAAGTTCCCAATCATGTGAGGTAAGGCGCATTCCGTTGCTTAGTTCGGCAATCCCCTTCTAACTCATACCATCCTTGACAAGGCTCATTCACTTTCTCAACAAGACAGACAAGACAGACAAGACAGACAAAACAAACAAATAATTCCAGCAATATAAACTAAAATATGCAGTAATTCTAGACTCACCACTACAGAGGCTGGTGTTTTAAAACCAGGAGAACCGTAACTGACAGAACGGATAGGCACAAATCAGGGGAGCACAGAATATAAGAAAAATAAAGCTTTTTCTTACCTGCGCAGGTTTTTTGATCTGTGGTTCCCGGAATGCCTGTCCTTTTGTTCCGTCAGCGTAGCTCAGCCACCTCTTGTAGTATCATCGGTGAGTCCCTGTTCGGGCGCCAAATGTTAGATTCAACTTTTAAATAAGTTGCTTTAAGTTTATATTGCTTTGTCAAATTATTGCTTCTTATAGGAATTAAGACACAGTCAGGTATGTCTGTATCAAAGTTCTGAGCATAATGGACTGCTGCCTTTTTACTCTTTTAAAGGCCTTTTATAGGCAATTATACAAACAATGGCATTAGCACAACCCCCCCACAAAGGGCAAGGGTAAACAACAGGAGTCACCTGGGCTACGAACACAAGCTTCAACACCATGGCAATACAGTTACAAGAAAACAAAAGCAGCTTCAATCGAGTTTAACAGCCAAAAAGTTACATTCATAACAGATTTACACGTAGGCATTATATTAAGTGAGAACTCTAAATTAAATCCCTGACCTTATCAGTGTACAATGTGTATTTATATCTTTGTATTATGACACTTCTTACCTGTCCAGTGGGCTGGCAATAGTGTAACTAAGGAGGGGCTGTTCCAAGTAATACCCTGTATTTAGGCATTCATCTCTCAATGAAGTGAAGAGGGTTACCTGTACAAGATTTCCACACACCCCATAATGTTAGAAATGGCCCATGAGAGGGGGGGGGATATGATAGGTGTACCTTATACTTTGGCGTTGTTAAATTCCCCTTAATAAATGCTATCTGGAGGTTGCCCCATAATGTTTGTGCCTAATCTGCTTGCCATGTTTCTGAGAAAAAATAGTATTTATTTATTTTTTTTCCTCAACAGTTTCCTTCCACGCCACAGGAATGGCAGACTGTGGCCTCGCACTTTGCCCAGCGGTGGGACTTTCCTAACTGCGGAGGGGCAATTGATGGGAAACACGTCCACATCGTCCCACCACCCAACTCGGGGTGGTACTATTTCAACTATAAGGGGTTCAATAGTATTGTGATGTTGGCGGTGGTGTCGGCGAATTACGACTTTTTGTATGTGGACGTGGGGAAGAATGGCCGGATGTCCGATGGTGGAGTCATCGCCCAGACAGAGTTCTACAGGCGTCTCCAGAATGGCAGCTTGGACTTGCCAGCTCCAGAGGACAATGTGGAAGGACTCCCCTTCGTGTTCGTTGCTGATGAAGCGTTTGCACTGGGGGACCACCTGATGCGGCCATTCCCCATGAGGACCCTCACCCCGGAACAGAGGGTTTTTAATTACTGGCTGGCCAGAGCCCGAAGAGTGGTGGAGAACACATTTGGAATCCTGGCCAGCCGGTTCCGCCTATTTCTGACACCTATCCATATGGAGGAGTATAAACTGAACCATATTATACTGGCGTGCTGTATTCTCCATAACTTTTTAAGGAAACATTCGGCCAACTATGCTGGCTCAGTTGGGCCTGAGGCCGGAGTGATACCTGAAACACTGACGGCGCTTGAAAGCGGCCGTCCTGGCTTGCCCTCCCTGAGTGCCCGTGATGTCCGGTTACAATACCTGGAGTTCTTTGCGGGTAGGGGGGCCATCAATATGCCTTCAGATTTGTGAAGCCTTTTTCCAATTTAAAAAAAAAAAAAGAAAATCTTTGTGGACATTTACTGCTTTTGTTTGTTTTAGCTGACCCTGACAGAAATGTGGGTAGTCCTGAAAATGGCGTGATTGTGTAACCTTATACAAAGCACTGTTGGCTGTTATTTACTAAAGGTTTATACACTTTTTATACTACAAGTGCTCTTGAAACTGCAATGAAAATGCTCTTGTAGTGCAAAGAGGATTTGCCCTTAGGAAATAACCCCCATTTTCGCTGAAAACAGCAATTACATCACCCCAAAAGTGTTGTAGTGTTGAGACAATAATCCACACATTCTTGATTAACAAACTTTTTTATACCTGCACAATCACATGTGCATTTACCAAAGGTTTTTAAAACAAACCAACATGTTTGTTGTATAACAATTTTTGGGGTGGCATTATCAAAAATATAAATGTCCATTTAAGATAAAACAGGCCTGTGTAAAACCAACAAGAAAGACAAAAAACTTGAACTTACAAAGTTCACATTTGGTAAAACTTGAAGGCAATATCAGACATGAGTATTTAGGAACTGTGTTTGATATTGCGTTCAGATGGGGTCAAATCACCCCAGGAAAAGCCAAATTTGGAAGATGCACACCAATTTACAAATGTCAACATGTGCTAGCTGTCATCACGTGGGATCAAGGGACGTGTTTTGGGGGAGCAAGCCCTTCCTCACCGCTACTTTATAATTGAGGAAGGGTTGCACCCCCAAAACGCGTCCATTGATCTCCCGTGATGGCATATAGCACATGTTGGCACACTGTGTGCATCCTCCAAATTTGGCTTTTCAAAACATTGGACCACACTAAAAAAGTGATTTTGTGGGGTTTTAAATTCGCCCCAAAACATCAATGATGTTATTATTTTTTTGAATCACATTATTTCTTTTTTTCTGGATGTTTTGCAATTCTACATTACACCCTATGATCTCCCCGATCAG
This sequence comes from Lithobates septentrionalis, assembly GCA_037952835.1. Lineage (NCBI taxonomy): Eukaryota > Metazoa > Chordata > Amphibia > Anura > Ranidae > Lithobates > Lithobates septentrionalis. The sequence goes on along the minus strand of JBBDGP010000638.1, from coordinate 1,926,070 downwards.
GATCTGGGCACTTTCAGATGTGAAAGGATCTCGATCCCTAACATCACGATCACCTAAAAAGAGAAACCAAACAAAAACAGGTATCAAAAATCTGCCAGCATCCATCTCTTACCTGAGCCTGTGGTCGCAGACACTCACCTGTTGTGGTGCCAATTTCCACCACATCTTCTTCCTCCTCCTGCTTTTCTTGGGTTGGGGGTATTTCACCTTCTTCCATTGGTGGGGGGTCTGTGGTCTCCTCGGATGAGGGGTGTCCTCCGAGTCTTTGCTCCCCTATGTAAAACTAAAATGGTAGAATTAGCACACAGATATTTGATGGCAGAACTATAAATATGAAACATTGCTTGGAAGTGGGGTACAATTGTCAATTTTAGCAGAGTTCCAAGATGTCGCTTTTTTTTGGCCTTTGTTAAGCTGCAATACTTTACCTGTTTAGTACAAGCTTCACAGATGGAGACCCCCCCTATAGTATACACTGGAGCACCTGTGTGGCCCCCTAATAAAAATGGTGTTCTTGTGTCCCACACTAGTGCTCCAGTGTCCAGATGTGAAAACAGCTGCTCAGTGTCCTCTCCTTACACAGAATCTAGTTTGCATTTCATTCTAGTAACAAACCCATCTACACAACCAAATATTTTGCATCCAAGTAGGCCCTAAAAAATGTCGGAAAATGCATATGGCCTAAACAATGGTGTTTTAGAGGGGTCCAAAAAAATGTTTGATACGAACGAATAATGGGCCCATGAACATTAAAATTGACATTTTAAACTGTACAACAATTAAGAAAAAGAATATGGAGCAGCACGAACGTAAGAAAGACAAAAAGAATAGGAACACAGCACAACTACGTACTTTTTTGCAGCACTCTCTGGATCTTTCTGTACTGCTCGGGCTCTCTTAATTTCAGGTCCGACCACCGCTTCCTGAGCTGATCTTTCGATCGTCGTACCCCGAAATTCTTGTGAAGACTTTTGACCACTTTCGCCATGATCTTGGCCTTTCTGATATTGGGGTTGGGGTAAGGCCCATACTTTCCGTCGAAGTCGGCCCTCTTCATTATGTCGACCATCTCCAACATCTCCCCAAAGGACAGATTTGTGGCCTTAAATCGTCTCCTTCTGGATCGGGACGTGTCCGGATCCGGGCTTTCCTCCTCCTCGTTCCTGTAATTAGCACGCACCTGCTGTGACTCTGCCATGTGCTCTTCCCCCACTGCGCCGAACGAAAAGGGGCGGGGAATAGAATAGAAAAAACATCAGGGGCGGGCGGAGTTACACGCATGCGCAGTGTATATAAAGCGTAACACACGTGCGTATTACGTACGATCTGTGAGCGGAGGAAGGAGCATTGGACGCGCCGATCGTAAGAACGAAGGTAAGAGACAAACTTGTGCCTATACTTCTTCTACATTGAGGCCTATATTGTAACAAGATTAGGAGAGTTTTGTCTGACAGTAGGCTTTGTCTTGTGTTGTGTCTTGCAGGGAACATGGATATGCTAGTGGAAGACAATGACTTCATGTCACTATTCATTGATATGTTAAGGGAGCTGCCATGTCTGTGGGAGATTATCCACCCACATTACAAGAACCAAGCAAAGAGGAAGGCAGCACTGGAGCAATTGTGTGAAATTGTGAAGCAGGTGATCCCCACGGCAGACATCACATTTTTGAAGATCTTAATTGGTGGCCTGAGGAGTACATATGTGAGGGAGCGCAAGAAGGTCCTGGATTCAGAGATCCGGAGCAGCAGATGACATCTATGTCCCCAGGATGTGGTACTACGACAGGCTGCATTTTCTGGCAGGCCAGACTGAACCCAGGTCATCCCTCTCCAGTCTTCCTTCCACGCTTCCTTCCCCCCCCAGCTGAGGCTTCTGACGCCCAACCTGGGCCTTCCAGGCAACACATGGAGGAGCCCAGATTGAGCCAGGTATAGCATTCCTCTAAATATTTCTGCTTGTCCAATCAATGATGTTAACTAGATGTTAGTTGGGTGTACTAATTTAGGATTGTGATTGATGAAGCAAAAAATAAAACCATGTCCCTTTTTCATACACAGGGAAGTCTCAGCCAGGAGGTGGCCGGGCCTAGCCGGCTGGCTGATCTGCAGGTCCCTCCACCCCCCTGGAAAGAGAAAGTGGCAGGAGGAGTGCCCTGGAGGAGGCTGGCAGAGGACTCTTTTGGAGGGCTACAGAGGTCCTGGGAGCACCACACACCGTAGAGGAGGACATTGCTGCCACCATTGCCTATAAAATGCAGAGGATGGAGGAGGGCCAACAAGCCATGTGTGAGTCGCTCATATTGGAGGCTCTTAACAGAGGTATGAGGGGCCAAATTACAGCTCAGACACACCTTTGTGAACTCACAGATGGTCCTCCTCCTCCTCCTGCAGGTCCTCCTCCTTCTCCTCCTCCTCCTCCTCCCAGTCCTCCTCCTCCTCCTGCCACATCTCCAAAAGCACAGCCACAGCCCGGAAGGAAGCGTGGAAGGAAAACCAGAAAGTGAGGACCCTGGATACAGTCTGGTCGGCCAAAATATGCAGCCTCTTGTGGTACCACAGCCTGGGGACACAGATGTCGTCTGCTGCTTTCCGGATCTCTGCGAATTCTGGACCAGACTGCCCTCCCTTACATATGGACTCCTCAGGCCACCAATTTTGATGTTCAAGAATTGATGTCTGCCGTGGGGGTCCCAGGCTTCGCTAGTTTCTCCTGTTGATCCAGTGTTGCCTCCCTCTTTGTTTGGTTCTGAGCCCTTAATAAAGGAATTTTTGTTTGAATTATACTCTCCTATGTGTTTTACTTCAAAAAGGACATTTGATTTGTGAGGATTCAGGTACATTTCAAATATACAATGTGAAATTAACAAGGGACACCAACAACAAACAATCTCCTTGAGATTAAATAATAAGATATCAATGGTGTTGGGGTAACTTGACACACAAAACACACACAAAAATAGTCTGGAGTAAAACTAAAAATAACATTAAACAAAGATCAGCCTTGGAAAAAAATACAAACATAAAATCTAAAACAAAAATGGCTTAACCACTTCAGCCCCGGACCATTATGCTGCCTAAGGACCAGAGGTCTTTTTCCAATTTGGCACTGCGTTGCTTTAACTGCTAATTGCGCGGTCATGCAATGCTGTACCCAAACGAAATTTGCGTCCTTTTCTTCCCACAAATAGAGCTTTCTTTTGATGGTATTTGATCACCTCTGCGGTTTTTATTTTTTGCGCTATAAATGGAAAAAGACCGAAAATTTTGAAAAAAAAGATATTTTCTAATTTTTGTTATAAAAAAAATCCAATAAACTCAATTTTAGTCATACATTTAGGCCAAAATGTATTCGGCCACATGTCTTTGGTAAAAAAAATGTCAATAAGCGTATATTTATTGGTTTGCGCAAAAGTTATAGCGTCTACAAACTAGGGTACATTTTCTGGAATTTACACAGTTTTTAGTTTATGACTGTCATTTCTTGAGGTGCTAAAATGGCAGGGCAGTACAAAACCCCCCCAAATGACCCCATTTTGGAAAGTAGACACCAAGGAAATTGCTGAGAGGCATGTTGAACCCATTGAATATTTATTTTTTTTGTCCCAAGTGATTGAATAATGACAAAAAAAAAATATTTACAAAAAGTTGTTACTAAATTATATATTGCTCACACAGGCCATGGGCCTATGTGGAATTGCACCCCAAAATACATTCAGCTGCTTTTCCTGAGTACGGGGATACCACATGTGTGGGACTTTTTGGGAGCCTAGCCGCGTACGGGGCCCCGAAATCCAATCACCCCCTTCAGGATTTCTAAGGGCGTAAATTTTTGATTTCTCTCCTCACTACCTATCACAGTTTTGAAGGCCATAAAATGCCCAGATGGCACAAAACCCCCCCAAATGACCACATTTTGGAAAGTAGACACTCCAAGCTATTTCCTGAGAGGCATGGTGAATATTTTGCAGCTCTCATTTGTTTTTGAAAATGAAGAAAGACAAGAAAAAACTTTTTTTTTTCAATTTTCAAAACTTTGTGACAAAAAGTGAGGTGTGCAAAATACTCACTATACCTCTCAGCAAATAGCTTGGGGTGTCTACTTTCCAAAATGGGGTCATTTGGGGGGTTTTGTGCCACCTGGGCATTCCATGGCCTCCGAAACTGTGATAGGCAGTGAAGAGTGAAATCAAAAATTTACGCCCTTAGAAAGCCTGAAGGCGGTGCTTGGTTTTCGGGGTCCCGTACGCAGCTAGGCTCTCAAAAAGTCTCACACATGTGGTATCCCCATACTCAGGAGAAGCAACAGAATGTATTTTGGGGTGTAATTTCACATATTCCCATGGCATGTTTGAGCAATATATCATTTAGTGACAACTTTGTGCAAAAAAAAAAAAATGTGTCTCTTTCCCGCAACTTGTGTCACAATATAAAATATTCCATGGACTCGACATGGCTCTCAGCAAATAGCTTGGGGTGTCTACTTTCCAAAATGGGGTCATTTGGGGGGGTTTTGAACTGTCCTGGCATTTTATGCATAACATTTAGAAGCTTATGTCACACATCACCCACTCTTCTAACCACTTGAAGACAAAGCACTTTCTGACACTTTTTGTTTACATGAAAAAATTATTATTTTTTTGCAAGAAAATTACTTTGAACCCCCAAACATTATATATTTTTTTTTAAAGCAAATGCCCTACAGATTAAAATGGTGGGTGTTTCATTTTTTTTTTCACACAGTATTTGCGCAGCGATTTTTCAAACGCATTTTTTGGGGAAAAAACACACTTTTTTAAATTTTAATGCACTAAAACACACTATATTGCCCAAATGTTTGATGAAATAAAAAAGATGATCTTAGGCCGAGTACATGGATACCAAACATGACATTCTTTAAAATTGCGCACAAACGTGCAGTGGCGACAAACTAAATACATTTTTAAAAGCCTTTAAAAGCCTTTACAGGTTACCACTTTAGATTTACAGAGGAGGTCTACTGCTAAAATTACTGCACTCGATCTGACGTTCGCGGTGACACCTCACATGCATGGTGCAATTGCGGTTTACATTTGACGCCAGACCGACGCTTGCGTTTGCCTTTGCGCGAGAGCAGGGGGGGACAGGGGTGCTTTTTTTTTCTTTATTATTTTTTTGCTTTTTTATCTTATTTTTAAACTGTTCCTTTCATTTTTTTTTTTTTAATCATTTTTATTGTTATCTCAGAGAATGTAAATATCCCCTATGATAGCAATAGGTAGTGACAGGTACTCTTTTTTTGAAAAAATTGGGGTCTATTAGACCCTAGATCTCTCCTCTGCCCTCAAAGCATCTGACCACACCAAGATCGGTGTGATAAAATGCTTTCCCAATTTCCCAATGGCGCTGTTTACATCCGGCGAAATCTAAGTCATGAAATGCTCGTAGCTTCCGGTTTCTTAGGCCATAGAGATGTTTGGAGCCACTCTGGTCTCTGATCAGCTCTATGGTCAGCTGGCTGAATCACCGGCTGCATTCTCAGGTTCCCTGTTGAGACAGGAGAGCCAGAGAAAAACACGGAAGACGGTGGGGGAGGGGGGATTCCCTCCCACTGCTTGTAAAAGCAGTCTAGAGGCTAATTAGCCACTAGGATTGCTTTTACATGAAAGCCGACCGCTGGCTGAAAAGAATGATACCAAGATGATACCTAAACCTGCAGGCATCATTCTGGTATAACCACTCAGTCGTGAATGGCGTACCTGAAGACAAAAAAATGGTTAACAATAAAACACAGTAAACGGTAAAGTATAAAAAATTGCATACCTGAAAAGCAAACATGATAAAACATAATAACAATAAAAAATTGCAGAATAGAATAAAGTAAAAAAGAGCAGAACAATAGAGAGAGAATAGAGAGAGAAGGACAATAAAACGACAACTTTTTTTTTTTTTTATATTTTTTTTTTTTTACACTTTTTTTGTAACTAACTTTTAGAACTGTAACCAGTTCCAGGTTTGGGTCTCTCAAAATGCGATGGCATCTTGGGAGACCCTGTGAAAGTGTGCCTAGTCTGTGCAATGCTGTACCCTACGCTAATACTCAACTAGTGAATGGTAGCGTTCAAAACATTCACCAATGCAAAGACCAGGATTATTAGGACAGGAGGGACAATAATAGCGGGTGTCATGCCTATATCAGCGCTTACTGCAGACACGACCTCTTTTTTGGGGGGGTTTGTTGGGTAGGGGTACTCGGGAGGACATAAAGAAAATGCCTCTCATGCAGCCGACTGCATTTGGTTGGGGATCCCAATTAGGATTGGCGAATGCAGCAGGAAGGGCACTATGGGCATGACAGGCCTGTTTGTCTTCTTCTTGGTGGCAGCGGGACACTACTTGTGCTTGCCACCTCACCAGCTTGAACTGCATTTATGGGACTCGCCACGTCACCAAGTGTTACTGCAGTGCTGGTTTGACTACGACCGGGGTGTACTAGACCGCTGGCGCTTGCCAGTTCACCAAAACGCTACCAAAAAACTGTTAGCGATCGCAGGGATCAGGCCTGACTCTGTGAACGCTGCAGTTATGCATTTAGTGTTTTGTAAGTGACAGTGATCGATCGATACTGCACTTGGGTGGGCTGGGCTGGGCCGGGCGGAGGGGCAAAACGCAGGTGCTAGCAGGTATCTGGGCTGATCCCACTAACACTGCGTTTTTGGGAACCTTAAACTGCTGGGGACGCTAGTATAGATCTGATCGAATCAGATATTGATCCGTTCAGATACTATACCACTAAGGGAGGTGTATGGTGTGTGCGTGGGTGTTAGCGCTACTGGAACTAACCTGACGCTGCCTGGGGCTGGTGCTTGCCAGTTCACTAAAACGCTACCAAAAAAACTGTTAGCGATCGCAGGGATCAGGCCTGACTCTGCGAACGCTGCAGTTATGTGTTTAGTGTTTTGTAAGTGACAGTGATCGATCAATACTGCACTTGGGTGGGCTGGGCTGGGCTGGGCCGGGCGGAGGGGCAAAACGCAGGTGCTAGCAGGTATCTGGGCTGATTCCGCTAACACTGCGTTTTTGGGAACCCTAAACTGCTGGGGACACTAGTATAGATCGGATCAGATATTGATCCGTTCAGATACTATACCACTAAGGGAGGTGTACGGTGCGTGCGTGGGATGTTAGCGGTACTGGCGCTAACCTGACGCTGCCTGGGGCTGGTGCTGGTGCTTGCCAGTTCACCAAAATGCTACCAAAAAAACTGTTGGCGATCGCACGGATCAGGCCTGACTATACGAACGTTGCAGTTATGCGGTTAGTGTTTTGTAAGAGACAGTGATCGATCGATACTGCACTTGGGTGGGCTGGGCCGGGCGGAGGGGCAAAACGCAGGTGCTAGCAGGTATCTGGGCTGATCCCGCTAACACTGCGTTTTTGGGAATCCTAAACTGCTGGGGACGCTAGTATAGATCTGATCGGATCAGATATTGATCCGTTCAGATTCTATACCACTAAGGGAGGCGTATGCTGCGTGCGTGGGTGTTAGCGGTACTGGCGCTAATCTGCATATCACCGCCGGGCGATCAGGGGGCTAAACTTTTATTCGGTAATAAACGGCGGGTGCCCTGACACTATAAAAAATAAACGAACTAACCAGCTTCACCCGTAACAGTTATACAGTGATCAGTGGTGAAAGGGTTAACTAGGGGGCAATCAAGGGGTTAAAACATTTATTAGATAGTATATGGGGGTCCCTGTCTCTATAAAACGCTGACGGCGAACCTAAATATTTACGTCCCTAACTAGCGTCACCAGCGACACTAATACAGCGATCAGAAAAATGATCGCTTAGTGACACTGGCGACAGGGGGTGATCAAGGGGTTAAAACTTTATTGGGGGGGTTAGGGGGCTATCCTAGACCTAAAGGGGGCTAATACTAACTGCCCTACCACTTCTAACTGTCACAAACTGACACCAATGCAGTAATCAAAAAAAAAAACACTGCTTGGTGTCAGTGTGACAGGGAGGGGGAAGGGTGATTGGGGGGTGATTGGGGGGCGATCGGGGGGGGGATCGGGGGTGTTTAGTGTGTCTGGCATGTTCTACTGTGTGTGTAGTGTTTTTACTCACATTCTTGTCTTCTCTCCTCGGCGCCGGAACGGAAAATACCGAGCCGAGGAGAGATGACATCATTTCCTTTGCTGCTGTTTAGCATACAGCAGCAAAGGAAATAATCTGATTGGCCGGCGGCGATCGCGAGGGGGGCCACGAATGGATGGCCTCCCCCTCACCTCCGATCGCCGGGGGACAAAAGAGGACCGCCTCGGGCACCGGGGGGGATCCGATCGGACCCCCCACCCGCGGGAGGCAGATCACGTACATATACGTGATTTTGCCTGCCCGTGCCGCCTTGCCGACGTACATCGGCGTGAGGCGGTCCTTAAGTGGTTAAAATCCCCCAAAAAAAAAAAACATGTCAGATGTGACAAATAATATATTCAGGGAATCCCAATAAAAAAACAAAAAAAAAAGTTTGTAAGAAGTGTGTGTGAACATGAGCAGCAAAACTACTTAATTCTTCGCACATTATAAAGAAGAAGAGAGTGCGCTGTATTAAACCATTTTTGACATTGCAGCGTGACAAAAGTGCTGTATCCATTGCGAACGCTAAGTTTACCAGAACGAGCTGTTCCGTGTCGGAATTTCTTCTGAGCATGCGTGGCACTTTGTGCGTCGGAACAGGCCACACACGGTCGAAATTGATGCGATCGGACTTTGTTGTCGGAAAATTTTATCTCCTGCTCTCCAACTTTGTGTGTCGGAAAATCCGATGGAAAATGCCCGATGGTACCCACACACGGTCGGAATTTTCGACAACACGCTCCGATCGGACATTTTCCATCGGAAAATCCGACCGTGTGTACGGGGCATAAGAGTTGAGCAATTCTGGTGACATACTTATAGATATTAGGATATGGTCAATACGGGAAAAAGATTTATGTGGGTGGGAGTAAAAAGAGAATTGACGTTTTGAAGAATTTATTTCACGCCAGGAATCTAGCAGTGAATGTTGTTGAAGAAGTCTTTGAAACATACCAGATTGAGAGCTTGATACGGTTGGAGTAGGGGATTTATCTAGATAGTTCTATAGAACTTGATTTGAATCACCACCTATCAAGTGTGCCCATTTTATGCGAATCTATTACTTGTAGCAAGTGAGAGAGGAATGATGTTGGTCTTTTATTAGGTGCATAATAGGAAACAATTGTGACTGGGATATCACATAGGTGTCCCAAAAGTATGAGATAGCGGCCTTCTGGATCTTTGATCTCTGTTATGAGGGTAAAAGGTGTAGTTCGGTGAAATGCTATTAGTACTCCTCTGCGTTTTGATTTAGCTGAAGCAGTATAAACTTGGGGGTAGCATGTCCCAAAATATTTAGGGGTTGAAGTTTCAGTAAAATGCGTCTCTTGGAGGCACACTATATGGGCTTTTGAGGAAGATAAAGATCTGAATACTTTAGTTCGCTTATGAGGAATGTTTAGACCTTGGACATTTAAGGTTAGGACATTTAAAGGAGCCATATATAATTTTTACATAAGATATATCGATATATTTCTGTTATCAGGTGCGGAATCAAAGAAACCCCAGGGAAAGATTGAAAGATTGAGGATTGAAGATTGAAGATTAAAATAAAAAAGGAGAAGTAGATTATGAGAGAAGAAAGAAATAATAAGAGTCATATATTTAAAATAAGTTATAATTACTAATATATGTATAAAAATAAAACGATGGCGTACTGAGCACGCAAATCTGCTAGCTCAGAGGCACAAAGTCTATCCGAGGAGGCCCCTCACACTGTAACCCAAGTGGAGGAGAGTCCTAGGACAGAAAAATGGGGGCAGCAGTGACCAATTCTCGGGTCCCCCGCAGCCAAATTTTATGAAAAAATAAAAAAAATCAATTTAGACATCCGATTTTGGCTATATTCCTTAAAAAAATAAGCAAACATAAGAGTTAGATTAAATAGTAATCCTTTTAAAAAATCCTTAATTATATATGAATATTTGAATGTAAAGTTATATACTTTAACTTATCACATATTAAGAACTTGAAATATTTAAAATAAAGATAAGGTAGGTGAACTGTTAAGTTGAATGAGCTTCAGAGAGAAATGCAAAATGCGTTCAGTCCATTGTGTCTGGTGGGTCTAGGTCTGGGGAATTGAATCAACCCCTTTTCGATGCACTTTGTCTGCTTCAGTCAGTTCCAGGCTAATGCCGCGTACACACGGTCGGACTTTTCAGCTACAAAAGTCCGACAGCCTGTCCGACAGACTTTCGACGGACTTTTGGCGGACTTTCGACGGACTTGCGGCGGACTTTCTAACGAACAGACTTGCCTACACACGATCACACAAAAGTCCGTCGAATTCTTACGTGATGACGTACACCGGACTAAAATAAGGAAGTTCATAGCCAGTAGCCAATAGCTGCCCTAGCGTGGGTTTTTGTCCGTCGGACTAGCATACAGACGAGCGGATTTTTCGACCGGACTCGAGTCAGTCGGAAAGATTTGAAGCATGTTTCAAATCTAAAGTATGTCGGATTTGAGGCTAAAAAAGTCAGTTGAAAGTCCGGAGAAGCCCACACACGATCGGATTACCAGCCAGCTTTAGTCCGTCAGCGTCCGTTGGACTTTTGTAGACGAAATGTCCGACTGTGTGTACGCGGCATTAGATGCACTTTGTGGAGAATTAGATGTTGTGCGTCGACGAGGGCTAGTAGAGGGCCCATTGTATAGATGAAGGTTTTGCAAAGTGTTCTGTAATTGTTCGAAGGATCTGCTTGAATATTTGTTGCCTTGAAATGTAAAACTAATAGAAAATGGGAATCCCCATTGATAAGGGATATGGCGGTGTTGGAGATTTTGGAGCAAAGGTTTCATCGTGCGCCGTTTAGCAACTGTTATTGGTAATAGGTCAGCAAAAATCTGGTATGAATGACCTTGAAAAGTAAGAGATTCTTTGTTCCTGGCAGCTGTCATAAGTTGCTCTTTTGTGTGAAAAAAGTGGAACTTTACAATTATGTCATGAGGGGGACCTTCAGCTTTGCGTGGCACCAAAGCTCTATGCATTCTGTCCATTTCCAATCTTTCAATTGGGATTGATGGTGTTAATTCCTGAAAAAGAGCAGTCATAGTCGTTTGAAGGTCAATGATTGACTCAGGCATACCTCGTATGCAGAGGTTTAACCACTTGACCACTGGGCACTTAAACCCCCTTAATAACCAGACCAATTTTCAGCTTTTGGTGCTCTCACATTTTGAATGACAATTACTCAGTCATGCAACACTGTATCTAATATGAATTTTTTGTCCTTTTTTTTCACACAAATAGAGCGTTCTTTTGGTGGTATTTAATCACCGCTGGGTTCTTAATTTTTTGCGCTATAAAAGAAAAAAGACCGAAAAATCTGTAAAAAAATAAATTTTTCTTTGTTTCTGTTATAAAATTTTTAAAATTAGTAATTTTTCTTCATAAATTTTGGCCAAAATTTATACTGCTATATATCTTTGGTAAAAATAACCCAAATTAGTGTATATTATTTGGTCTTTGTGAAAGTTATAGCGTCCACAAGCTATGGTGCCAATATCTGAAAATTGATCACACCTGAAGTACTGATGGCCTATCTCATTTCTTGAGACCCTAACATGCCATAAAAGTACAAATACCCCCCAAATGACCCCTTTTTGGAAAGAAGACATTCCAAGGTATTTAGAAAGATGCATGGTGAGTTTTTTGAAGTTGTCATTTTTTCCCACAATTCTTTGCAAAATCAAGTTTTTTATTTTCTTTTTTTTTTTTTTCCACAAAATTGTCATATTAGCAGGTTATTTCTCACACACAGCATATGCATACCACAAATTACACCCCAAAACACATTCTGCTATTACTCCTGAGTATAGCGATACCACATGTGTGAGACTTTTACACAGCGTGACCACATACAGAGGCCCAACATGCAGGGGAGCACCTTCAGGCGTTCTGGAGCACCCAGGCCAATTCTGACATTTCTCTCCTACATGTAAAAATCATCATTTATTTGCTAGAAAATTACATAGAACCCCAAAACATTATATATGTTTTTTTTAGCAAAGACCCTAGAGAATACAATAGCGGTCATTGCAACTTTTTATCTCGCACGATATTTGCGCAGCAAATTTTCGAACGCGTTTTTTTTTTGGAAAAAAAAACAGTTTTTTGCTTTAAAAAAAACAAAACAGTAAGATTAGCCCAATGTTTTTGCATAATATGAAAGATGAAGTTACGCCGAGTAAATAGATACCTAACATGTCACCTTTCAAAATTGCACACGCTTGTGGAATGGCGCCAAACCTCGCCACTTAAAAATCCCCATAGGCGACGCTTTAAAATTTTTTACTGGTTACAAATTTTGAGTTACAGAGGAGGTCTAGGGCCAAAATTATTGCTCTCGCTCTACCGATCGCAGCGATACCTCACGTGTGGTTTGAACACAGTTTTCAGATGTGGGCGGGACTTACGTATGCGTTCGCTTCTGCATGCGAGCACACGGACAGGGGCGCTTTAAAAAATTTAAATTTTTTTTTATTGTTCATTTTACTTTATTTTAGTTTGACACTTTTTTCCAAAAAAAAAATTTTTTTATGGTGTAGGGAATCGCCGGCTGAAAAAGCTGATATCTGAATGATGCCTGTAGCTGCACCCATCATTCAGATATCCCCGCACAAAGTCAAGGACGTCGTATGACGGAAGGCGGGAAGTGGTTAAAACGCTTTTTTTTTTTAACACAAAGTTGTCCATTTATACAATTTTTCTAACACATAACATGTACATACCAAAAATGACCCCCCAAAATAGATTCTCCTACTCCTCCTGAGTACGGCGATACCACATGTGTGAGTCTTCCACAGCCTGGCCACATACAGAGGCTGGGTATGGCTGAGCATGGCTGGGTATGGCTGAGCATGGCTGGGTATGGCTGAGCATGGCTGGGTATGGCTGAGCATGGCTGGGTATTGCAGAGTATGGCTGGGTATCACCGAGTATTGCACAGTATGGCTGGGTATTGCGGGGTATTGCAGAGTATGGCTGGGTATGGCAGAGTATTGCGGGTTATGGCAGAGTATTGCAGATTTTTGCGGGGTATTGCAGAGCATGGCTGGGTATGGCAGAGTATTGCAGAGTATGGCTGGGTATTGCAGGGTATGGCAGAGTATTGCGGGATATTTTGGGGTATTGCAGGGTATGGCAGAGTATTGCGGGGTGTTTCAGGGTATTGCAGGGTATGGCAGAGTATTGCGGGGTGTTTCAGGGTATTGCAGGGTATGGCAGAGTATTGCGGGGTATTCCAGGGTATGGCAGAGTATTGCGGGGTATTGCGGGGTATTGCAGGGTATGGCAGAGTATTGCGGGGTACTGCAGGGTATGGCAAAGTATTGCGGGGTATTTCAGGGTATGGCAGAGTATTGCGGGGTATGGCAGGGTATGGCAGAGTATTGCGGGGTATGGCAGGGTATGGCAGAGTATTGCGGGGTATGGCAGGGTATGGCAGAGTATTGCGGGGTATGGCAGGGTATGGCAGAGTATTGCGGGGTATGGCAGAGTATTGCGGGGTATGGCAGGGTATGGCAGAGTATTGCAGGGTATGGCAGAGTATGGCGGGGTATTGCAGGGTATGGCAGAGTATTGCGGGGTATTGCAGGGTATGGCAGAGTATTGCGGGGTATTGCAGGGTATGGCAGAGTATTGCGGGGTATTGCAGGGTATGGCAGAGTATTGCGGGGTATTGCAGGGTATGGCAGAGTATTGCGGGGTATTGCAGGGTATGGCAGAGTATTGCGGGGTATTGCAGGGTATGGCAGAGTATTGCGGGGTATTGCAGGGTATGGCAGAGTATTGCGGGGTATTGCAGGGTATGGCAGAGTATTGCGGGGTATTGCAGGGTATGGCAGAGTATTGCGGGGTATTGCAGGGTATGGCAGAGTATTGCGGGGTATTGCAGGGTATGGCAGAGTATTGCGGGGTATTGCAGGGTATGGCAGAGTATTGCGGGGTATTGCAGGGTATGGCAGAGTATTGCGGGGTATTGCAGGGTATGGCAGAGTATTGCGGGGTATTGCAGGGTATGGCAGAGTATTGCGGGGTATTCCAGGGTATGGCAGAGTATTGCAGGGGTATTGCAGGGTATGGCAGAGTATTGTGGGGCATTGCAGGGCATGCAGAGTAGTGGGGATGGCTGAGCATGGATGGATGGATGGCTGGATGTCTCTGTGCAGCGCTGTGGGCACTACACATCCAGCCCACAACGCTGCAGCCATCCAGCCATCCTCCGCTCCGCTCACAGTGTACCGATCGGTACACAGGAGGGGAGGAGAGGGGGAGGAGAGGAACCGGCGTCATCAGATGACGCCGGTCTGTTTACATGTGATCGCTCCGTCATTTGACGGAGCGATCACATGGTAAACGGCCGCGATCAGCGGCCATTTACCGGGATCTGTGATGCGCCGGGTCCTCTGGACCCGGCGGTCACGGATGCTCTCGAGTGCGCGCCCTAGGGGGCGCGCGAGAGCAGAATTCTGTGAGGACGTCCCTGGACGCCCTCCCAGAGTTAAACAAGCGCCCTGTAGCCGTCATTTGGCTATGGGCCGGTTGTTAAGTGGTTAAACAACGTTCCCTATCTTAAAATCTTTTAAATGCGCTTGCAGCGTTAAATTTTCATCTTTAAGAGACTCCAATTCATTGTCAAGTGATAGTACATTAGTTTCAATGTCATCCATTCTGTTTTCCAATTCAGCTGTGCATTGGCCTAAATCACTTATTTCTTTTGTCAGTTTCTCTGTAATTTGGTCAGTGGTCTGCTTTAAAGCTTTCTGTAGCATTTTCTCTATTTGTATTAACATATTTGGGTGTAATGTATCTGCTTGTTGTGGCTGGGAGCTGGCACTGTATTCACTATCTGTGTCATACAGTTCCTGAGGTACAGCTGTTTCTTGTCAGCGCGTGCCTTAGCTGTGTGAGGAGAATTTGACTGAGCCATATTACAGGAGCCTCTGAGCTGTTTTTCAGTTTTGTTTTGCCTCGGACAGCTCCCAAAACCATTCTATTTGGTTCACAGGGTACTAAGGAGGATATTAGTATGCTTTTTAGTTACCCTGCCATTCAGGCGTCTGTGGTAGCCGCGAAGTCCCGGGAACAACAGAGCCTCAGCGGGACATGTCCATCGCTGTCTGCTCCGCGCATGCACCCCCCTTCTCAATAATTTTCATCCATATTGCCGGTGTTCTGCTGAGAAAGTTGCGCTCGGCGGATAAGTTCCCCCCTCTACTGCGTCTGCGCAGTAGGATCCGGCGGAGATAGCCGAAGCGGAACAGCTGAAAATCAGCTGTACACGGCGCCTGTAAGAGGGCCCCTCGCGGGCTCGCTTCGCTCGCCACGCTTCAGGCACGGCCTCGCTGCGCTCGACTCTAGGTCCACTTGGATGGTGGGGAAGGAACCTGGACCCAGGGCGCAGGCGCCGTGTACAGCTGATTGAAGCATTTGAGCTTCAGCTATCTCCGGCGGCTGACAGTAGTACGTACTGCGCAGGCACTGCGCCTGCGCAGTACAGGGGGGGAACTTATCCGCCAAGGGAACTTTCTCGGCAAGACACCGGAACCCGACAATACATTACAGTCGCAAGCAGTTTTAAATTACTTTTATTCCTTTAGAAATGTCATTTTGTGCAGGGACTGTTTTAAACACGGGAAACACGCGCCACTTTACAGGCATACTATAGACACCCCCAGGTACAATATTTAAAGGAATATTTCACTTTAATTTTTTCACTTTAAGCATCATTAAAATCACTGCTCCCGAAAAAAAGTCTGTTTTTAAAACTTTCTTTTGCATTGATACATGTCCCCTGGGGCAGGACCTGGGTCCCCAAACCCTTTTTAGGACAATAACTTGTATATTAGCCTTTAACATTTGCACTTTTGATTTCTCACGTTCGAGTCCCGTACACTTTAACAGTGTTTGAATGTTCGCGCAAACTTTCGGTCAGTTCACATGTTCTGGATGCGAACCGAACCGGGGGGTGTTCGGCCCATCCCTACTCCTGACCCCAACAATGGGGGTCCGGAGACCAAATCTACCAAAAAAACAAAACAAAAAAAGAGAGAAAAAAAAAGACCCCAACCAACTAGCTAAAGCTCTAACCCAAAAATGTCCCAAACGGGGGGACCAAAAGAAAAGCGGGGCTCATGGGAGAGGCAATCTAAGACCATATAGTAAATACCAATGAAATATTTATTGTAGGTACACAGTAGAAAAACATGGTGAAATATACAGCAGCATAACCGTGAAATAACCCTGCCCTAATAAAATTTGATCAAAACCTGGATTGATCAAAAACAAAAAAAACAGACATGGGGAACATGTAACATGTGAGGACTTACAAAACAAAACAAGAACGTCCGGACGTCTATGCTATTGATGTCTGCGCAAACCAACAATGAGGAGTGTACAGCAATGCTGGGTAAGGTTCGCTGAGCAGACATCAATTCCCCCGGGGGAGGGGCGGCTCAAAATGCGGTGTGGAGGGATCTGGGGTGCGGGGAGGGAGGGGGGGTTTGGGGAAGAAGACAGGGGGGGGAGGGGGGGGAAGGAGGAGAGGGTAGTGAACCGTGGAATGGGATGCCGGAATGAGTCCTGTGATGGGACATCAATTCATGCTGTTGGTGGAGATGTACCGGCCTTGCATGTGTGGTTAGTGGATCGCGGTAGCCAGGGTCCGGGGTAGTATGCAGCTATCATATGCAGTTATCCGGTATAGTATGAGTATATATACACAAAATCTTGCTGTGATAGAATCAGGCGATACTTTGCACTGTGTACCTACAATAAATATTTCATTGGTATTTAATATATGGTCTTAGATTGCCTCTCCCATGAGCCCCGCTTTTCTTTTGGTCCCCCCCTGTTTGGGACATTTTTGGGTTACGAGTTATTAGGGGTTGGAGGGCAACAACAGGTTCAGGTCACGGTATTTCACACATGATAAAACAAGCCTCTATCATTTTATATTCGATGCAGCTAAAGCTCTAAACCTTCACAGCTTCCAACACCCTACCCCGCCCCCCTGCCAAAGTTCCCCCCTCAAATCCGGCCTGCCATTATAGATCCTCATTCCTAACCTAGACAAAGATGCAATCAACATACTGGGATGTACATGAAAAGGTCGTCTATGGCTGCCAGGTGTCCCTACACTCCTCCTCTCTACCGTAGAAAGACGCTGTCATAGATTCCATTGTCCTAATTTCATCTATCCTAGAGAACCAGTGTTTCAAAGAAGGTGTGATCGTAGACTTCCACAAGTCTGGAATATATACCCGAGCAGCATTCAGCATTTACGCTATCAACGTCTTTTTATAGTGATGAAGGGGCAGCTCATTAAAATGCAGGAGATATCCCAGAGGGTCCGAACCAAGGTCAACTAATGTCAATTGTATAATCATGTTCCCCACTTCCTTCCAAAATGATGTGATTAAAGGGCACAGCCAAAAAATGTGTAATAGTGTCCCTGTCTCTTTATTGCAACGCCAACAGGGCGGCACAGTGGTGTAGTGGGTAGCACTCTCACCTAGCAGGAAAAAGGGTCACTGGTTCGAATCCCAACCATGACACTACCTGCCTGGAGTTTACATGTTCTCTCCCGTTTTCTGGATGGAGAGTGGACTGAGGAGGTTTTAATCACTTTTGAACTTTTACATGTATTTTATCTCATGTGTGCCTAATATCTTGTTATAATGCTAGAAAAAATATTTTGTTACACATTTTTAAGTATGCCTATAAAGTACATTCTTTCAAAGCCCTAGTATATGTTATCAAATTAAAGGACGTGGCATAGCCTATTCATGCTGTCCACAGCGCCACCCTGTGGTGACAGCTTCTACATACATTGTTTGAATAAACATATACGGGTTTGGAAACTCTGGTACTGTCTGAAAACCCACCTCGCTGATAAACCCCCAGCTTGCTAGGGACCTCGGTTGAGTTTAACTATACAAAGGAGGTTGGTTATGGCTTTGGTTGACAGTCTGGCTGTCTGAGCTCCGTGTCTCTCTTTTCCCCTCACTTTTTTCTCTTTTTCTCTTCCTCTTCCCTCTTGTTATTTAATATCTTTGGCTTCAGGTATTCTCACATGACATTGGACTTTATATTCCTGTAGTATGTGCTAGGATGTCTTCTCCATGATTAGTATTGTGATTTGCCTAAATTGATCATTATGGTCTTTTTTCCACTGGCTTTTACAGCTACTTGATGCATTTTTGATATGCACATCTACTTTCTTTTTGGTTAGCAATGTGAGTACGTATTTTGACATTGTCAGATGTTTTCTGTGCTTGCAGTATGTGCTTTACCTGTTTGGTGTATATGCTGTGTTCTTTTTTGTGAAAATAATATTAATAAAAATTGTCAGCTTACAAAAACAAAAAATAAAAAAACAATGGACGTCAAATTCTTTAGGATTCACACTGATTGAGGACTCTTACTTTATGATTGCCCCTCCAATGTTTTTTATATGCTTCCACCCCCCAAAATTGTAATGTAGTGGAGTCTTTGTTATGATATTTGGTGAAGTGTTTGTATAAATGATGTTTCATGGCTCCTTTATTATATTTTGAACATGTTTCTTAATTCTAGTTTTCAGCTGTCTCTTCATTCTTTCTACATATTTGTTTTTGACAAGGACATTGTAGAATATATATACTGTATAGTTCCTTCAGTGTTACATGTTATACACTCATCTATCACACACTTCTTATTAGTGGTTGTAGCTGTAAATTCTTTCTTTTAAAGTGTTAAGGACCCTGCATTCAATATATTTGGTCTTCCACAGTACACAAAACAATGGAATGCAATTATTTTAGTAAATATAAACTGCTAAATACCTTTTCTCTTCAGGAGTATATAGCAGCCTTGCAACTTTTATTACTGTCTGGTTAAAGCTTGTAGAAAGAGTTTTCATTTCCCCCTGACCCTCTGTCTGGACAGTGCTGATTGGCCCTGTGCTGATCACATGTACCCTCCCAAGAAAAAAAACACTCTCTAGCAATACATACCAAACTAAGCATGTGCAGCCTGTCCCCTAATGCTCTGTTCTATCAGGAAATGGTCTGAAGTCAGCGGTAGAAGAGGAGGACCAGAGAGACAGGATCACACAGCCTTTATACACAATGCAGAGGATTAACCCCTTAGGTTCCACAGTGAGTATAACAAGCATGCTTTACTGCATATACAGACTGATTTTACTGTTGTGGTTTTAGTAACATTTTAAGTTATGTTGTCTATTAGTTCTGATGCACTCATAGCATCTCCTGCAAGGAAAGAATCTCTTTCCATCAAAGAAAGTCCATTTATAAAGTTGGATTTATTAACTACAGACATTTATACCAAAAGGGATTACAGAATTTGACGTCAATAGTTTTATAAGTAATTATTAGGGGGAGGATATACAAGTTGAAGTAGAATAATAACGCATCGAACCAGGCAGGACTTCAGTGATGCAGGTTTTCTTTATTTGACTCCTACGAGGAGACAAGTTACAACAAAAGGAACAGATATTTGCCTATTGGTTCTCACCGCTATAAACCGTGTGATAGGGCTGCATATATAGCAGTGAGCCTGATAGACGCCTATCTGGACTTGTCTGTCTAACAATTGTAAAACTTGCATTTATATACCTTTTACAAGCCTTATCTTAGCCATCTCTCCTAGATATGATTGGTTGCTAAAATCTATGTCAATGTAACTATCCATAAATCTGACACCTGTTCTACAACCAGACAAACTTATTCACTCCCAGAATTCCTATATGTTCATTAAAGTGATTTATAACTGGTTTTGTCCAATTAAAAACACCTGTGTAGAGACAGTATGGCACCCAGCTGTGTTAAATCAATCCTCCTCATCCTGATAAGGCTTAACCAACTTCAAGGGTAACAGATTTACGACTTTGGGAGAATGAACTTTCAATTGTTTTTCACTATACAATCCTATGTGTATGTATACATACATTGGTTTCACAAAAAAACACTGTATCACTTACTATATATATATATATATATATATATATATATATATATATATATATATATATATATATATATATATATATATATATATATATATATTCATACATACAAAGCCAATTACTTTATTCAATATTGTCTAATTATTAATATATACATACATATCAGTGTTTTCTTATTCAATGTATTTTAACAGTTTTAATGAAGGCACAAGCAGACCTTTGTTTGACCAAGTCAAACTTAATTAATGTACTGTACATGACTTTCCCATATTCCACGTAATTATTTCTAAACCACCTATATAAGATGTTCTTATCTTATCAGGCTGTAGCTCAACTGCTGTCAATCGAATTAGTGAACAAAAAATGAACTATCTTATCTCTATCATTTATATGCATTTCAAGGACTCAAAACAATTCTGTGTAACTTGAAATTATTCTACTTCTAAGCAACTTTCACCCAGTAAAAATATCAGCATGAAGCAGAGAGGTCATCTAAAGTTCAACATTTAAAAATTAAGACTTAATAACATAAAATATATATTGGTTAATATGAAATTCTACTACAAAGTAACCCTATAGATCAGTGGCGGCCTGTAATGCAGGGCGCACAGGCGCCGTCCCCCCTCTACATGCGTCCGGCCCTCTAATCTACATTCGGGTCATATGGCTAAGGTGAGGGCACATCTTTATTTCACATTAGAAGTGGTGTACAGGAGTGTGAAGAGTGTGGTGAGCACTGGTATTGTGGATTCACTTTTACTGTATGTGCATGATGGAGACATTTACAGCACCAGGATTCTGGTATCACTTCCCCAGTAGGGGAGTAATAAATTATGCAGCACGAACACCATTGCATGGACTGTGGTTTAAATAGTGGACATTATTAGATATATAGTACTTTATTTTTACTATATCACCATTTTTAGATATATTTGCAGTCACTTGTATGATATTTATTGTACTTTAGCACTGGTTTTGTAGGTGTGTACGTGGATGTAACATTTCAAGACATTGACAGCACTGATCACTGAACATCGCCTTCCAGTAAGGAATGGTGGATCTATGAGCACTCATTTATGCTAGAAGGCTGGCCGGAGGCTAGCCTGCATTTGTAGGAGGAGTCTGGGGGTATATATCCGTCCTCCTCTGTAGGATCCCTCGTCGGCTCATTTTCCTGGTTCCTGTGGTTACAGTCAACAAACATCATTTCCGGTGCGCCAGCTGACGTCACTGATGAAATTGTCAGCCAGGCGGCATTGCTTCTCCCGACACTTATCACAGTGCTCCAGGTTTCAACCGGGGGCTCAGTGGGCCGGGGGGGTCAATGGGCAGGGGGGCCCTCGTTTGATCCATGCATTTGTGTGTTCTGTCACCACCATGCAGCGGCCGGGGGTGGGGCGTGAAGCCAGCTGGGCTAGCAGGGAGAGTCTTGGGGGGGGGGGGGAATTCTTCTGCTGGGCTGATCAGTCATT
This sequence comes from Lithobates septentrionalis, assembly GCA_037952835.1. NCBI lineage: Eukaryota > Metazoa > Chordata > Amphibia > Anura > Ranidae > Lithobates > Lithobates septentrionalis. Next base: position 1,904,499 of record JBBDGP010000638.1, on the reverse strand, counting down.
GGTGCTGGTGGAAGAACAGCTGCTGTCAGGCTGGTGAGGGGTGGTGGCTGCGGGTCCCAGCACCTTATTCATCTGCAGCAGGGGGGTTTCTTTTTTCATCTGTGTGTGTGTGATGGGGGGGGGGGGGGGAGGGGGACAGATATCTTCCTGTCATAGTTGTCAGATGTCTCCTGGTAGGGCTGCTTGTGGTTCAGTCCTCAGGGTTATCAGGACCTCTGCTCAGGTCATTACCACACTTGTTTAATTTTGGCTCTGTTCCCTTCTCCTGCACAGACTGTCAAGCCTTGCTTTATATGGTCGGGTTTCACTTGATACTCCTGCGCATACCTGTCTGTGTTTTGTGTTCTTTCATAGTGACAGGATAGCTATCGAGTTCTCCACATGCTGTCGCTTGTTGTCAATCAATCCACATTGTTAAAACGGCTTCCCTCCTCATTACTGCAGAGAGGTCTATGCCCCCCTGTACTGAACGCTATTAGCACCCCAAGCCTGCTATTTGCCAAGGCTACTAGGCTACCCAGGCTTGCAGGTGATTCCTTTCATTATTTAGGTGTGCAAGTTTCATCAGACTAATCTACAGCACACGGTTATTCATTTTGGTTTTGGCGAGTGCTTAGTATTCATGCAGAAGCTTCCTTCACCCACGATGGGTTGGGCTGGGACATGTAGTTCCACAGTGCATGGCACTGTGCTTACAGCTCCCTATTTCTTTAGTATAGTCCATCCATGCAGGTATGGTTAGGAGGTGGTGGGAGTATGCACAGCTTCGTTCTTAGTTTCACGAGTGGGGGGGTTCTCAACATACATTTCTGAGTTTCTATCGCTGTTGGTTATTATGTAATTTCTGTACATTTAACAGATTTTTTTTTTTTTTTTTTATATTTAAATATTTTTATTGATTTTGCATAGAAAGAGATTTACAAGCATGTAAAAGCAGACCTTGAATCCATACACAGTGACAGAGTATTACCAAGGTACAAATATCGAGGAAAGGCAACATGAGGAAAGCCCAACATGTTTTTAGACCTTGTGAAAACATATTCAATAAATGCAACATTCAATGACTAAGGCACATTGAAACAGAGACTTGAGTACATCTATAGGGATGGACCAGTTCTGGTGATAGGGCCAATCCTGTAGGGTCCTCCTGCACTCCAGTCAATTAAGGAGAACTATCCGGGGTGCCACGCACATCCCACCCCACTGGGAACTTTCTGTGGAAGTGTGCGTAGCGCTCCCCGTTTCTCAACCCCAGGTTCTAGGGTCTGGTGAGACGAAAAATGTTGGAGACCATACCGGAGGGGCCCTATTGAGCCTAAACCTTTCCGTGGAAGGAAATATAAACCAAAAATTTTCAATAAGAGGTAAAGAACCTCCGATGGGCGAGTGGAGTCCACCGGGGAGTTCCTTAAGAAAAGGAGTTCAACGCCCTGCTTGCAAGCAAAGAATTAGGGACAAGAGAGTCCAAAAGAGGGGTGAAAAGGAAAGCGAGGTAGGGGGAGATAGGGAGCAAGAGAGGGGTAAGGTGGGTTAGAGAGAGTGAAGTTCAGAGGGAAGGGGGGGGGTGGGTTCCTCCTCCTGTCAAACCTGGTATGAGGTTGATGTTCTGGAAAGTAGCCCACGGTTCCCAAGTGGACATAAATCTCCCAACTTTATCGTTAAGCTTAGCTACAAGATGCTCTTGAGACATAATCCATGAAATTTTATTAATACAACTCCTGACGGAAACCGAAGGCTTTTTCCAACTTTTAGCTAAAGTAATTTTGGCTCCTAGTAAGATAAAGAATGAAAGGCCTTGCGCTTGTTTCGATAACCCTGGTATATGTTGGTTGAGAAGGGCGTAATAAACATTGGGGTAGACCTGTACTTTAAATAAGGACCTAATCATATTGAAAATTCTACTCCAGAAGGATCTAATTCGGGGACAAGACCACCAGATATGTACCATTGAACCCTCCAGTTCGCATCCCCTGAAACATAAGGGGGATGTTCCCTGAAACATCGCCGCCAGTCTGGCTGGAACGTAATACCACCTAGAAATAACCTTAATGCTGGCTTCAATGAGCGATATGTTGCATATACCTTTTAAAGGAGCGGATCCAATATTTATGCCAATCTACCGCTGTCCTCGTCTGGTCGGTCTCCTCCTCCCAGGACCCTGTGCAGGCTGGTTTGTCCGATTTTGTAATCAATGCCGAATAGATCAGGGAGATGCCCCCTTTCTGATCCTGAATATTAGCACACCAGTGTTCGTAAGGAGTTCTGGATAAAGAATTTAAATTGTTGTGCCAGATTGAATGAAGGAAATGTGATATTTGTGTGAACCTGAATTTCTCAGATTCAGGCATCTCCAGAGTGTTCTGGCAGTAAGTTAAGGTAATTGGACCTGTTGCCGTGAGAAAGTGTCCTATGCGGTAGAGTCCTTTTATCTGTCCACCATTTGAATGCTTTAATGTGTACTCCCGGAGGGAATTCAGCGTTATGGAAAATGTGCGCGAGGGGTTTCATTGGCAAGGCCAAAGATGACTGTTTAAGCAATCTAGTACTGAGAGAGATGGAATGAGATAAAGTGGGGGACATGATTGCTGGTCTGACTTTGGGGTCGCACCACAAAAGGTAGTCTAAGGTGTGAAGAGGGGTCGCTCTTCTCTCTATAGCGAGCCAATCTGGTTTTGGGCCTTGGGAGAATAACATGGACAATTGAGCCAATTGTGCCGCTTGATAATATGCCCAGAGATCAGGTAGCCCCAATCCGCCCTGGGATTTTAGACGTAGAAGGATACTGGATGGACATCTATATCCCTTTCTACCCCAGACAAAAGCTATCATCTCCAACTGTAATTTTCGGAGAAAACTTTTCTTGATTGGGATGGGAAGGGAGCGGAACAAGTACAGGAGTCATTTTGACTGCATGGACCCTTCCCAGCCAGGATAGACCACACTTTGCCCATTTACCTAGTTCACCCCCTGCATTTACTAAACATAGGTATGTAGTTCGTTTTAAACAGGTCCCCGATGTCCGCTGTGAGGTTGACTCCCAAATATCGAATGAATTTCGGAGCCCACGGGAAGTCAAAAGTGTTCGTGAGTTGGGGTAGGATATTGGCCCGGGACCGAAATGTTTAACGCCGTGGACTTGCCCATATTGACCTTTAGGCCTGAAACTGCGCTGAATGCGTTGAGGGTTTTGTATATTTCCGGAACTGAGATGAGCGGGGAGGTTACATATATCATAAGGTCGTCTGCGTAGAGGGCACATTTGTGTTCCTGCTCTCCGCACTGAACCCCCTTAATGTCTGGATTTGACCTAATAGCTATAGCTAGGGTTTCGATCGCTATCGCAAAAAGGAGTGGGGAAAGGGGACATCCTTGTCTGGTGCCCCTGCCTATGGGGAACGAGGTGGAGTATCTGCCCATCAGGCGAACCTGCGCTGACGGGTGTGAATACAGGGAGCGAATCAGATTCAGACAATTTGGGCCAAAGCCCCATTTATGTAAAGTATCAAATAGATAAGTCCAGTCTATGGAATCAAAAGCCTTATGAAGGTCTATTGATAAAAGGAAACCGGATTGGGGAGGACTTCCATCCCAGTGTGACTTTAACAGTGAGATAATGTCTATTGTCCGTCTGATCTGATCCGTCCCCTGTCGTCTAGGAATAAACCCCACCTGATCCCTATGGATGTATGAAGGGATAAAGCTTGATAACCTGTTTGCCATAATTTTTGTAAGAATCTTAATGTCATTATTGATTAATGATATTGGGCGATAATTACCCACCTCACTGGGGTCTTTTTCTGGTTTGGGGATCATTGAGATATAGGCTGTATTTAGATCTGAGCCTAAAGGGGTACCCTTCCTAAGTGAATTAAAGAATTTTGCAAGGTGCGGGGCTAGAGTTGGAGCAAATTTTTTATAGTATCCCGTGGAAAATCCATCCGGGCCCGGGGCGGAGCCTAGTTTCAAAGCTTTGATCGTGTCCAAGATTTCTGTCTGGGAGAAGGGGCTCTCCATCAGATCGCTATGTTCTTTCAAGATGGAGGGTAAGCCTATGGAATTCAGGAATTCCTGTTGTGATTTGGAGATATGAGGATGGTGCGGTTGATGTAAGTCCGCATAGTATTGGAGAAAGGCCTCCATTATTTTAACGGGGTTCTGAGAAAGGTCCCCGGACTGAACCTTTATTTTAGGGAATGCTAGAGATCTGGGTTTGGGGCTAAGCTTTATTGCCAGTTTGGAGCCTATTTTGTCTTTTTGGGAATATAATTTGGCCCCCGACCATCTAAGTTGTTCCTCTGCTGACGTAGTTAGGATCATATTCAACCGAGCTCGAGCCTTATCTAATTTGTCTAACAGTTCAGGGGACGGGTTTAATTTGTGAGCTCTTGAGAGAGCCTGGAATTCTGCTGTGAGTTTACGTGTGTCTGCTTTATGTGCTGACCTCAACTGGGATGTGATTTGAATTATTTTCCCCCTAAGCACTGTTTTATGTGCCGCCCAGACGGTCTCGGGGGAGACCTCATCCGTGGCATTTATGGCAAAATAATCCTTAATGGCTCCCTCTATGATGGTGCATTGAACGGGGTCACTTAAGATGGATTCCTGAAGTCTCCATCTTGGGGAGTTAGAGCGTTCCGAGGCTCTTTTAGTGATTAGGGTGACCATTGAGTGGTCCGACAGGGGGGTGTCCACGATCTTGGATTTTAAGATCAGCGGGATCGTGTGTGGGCTGGTAAATATGTGGTCTATCCTGGCTAGGAGCTATGGGGGGCTGAAAAATGGGTGTAATCTTTAGAATGTGGATTCAATTCCCTCCAAATGTCTATTAAACCCTTATCATGCAGGAGTTTAGCTATTTTAGAACGGGCGTTTGGGTCTAGGAATACCGGAACTGGACTTGTCCAGTGCGAAGTCAAATGCTGTGTTGGAGTCCCCACCAATAAATACTGTGCCTTTCAGAAGTGGTTGTATCTTATCCAGCAGGGCACCCAAAAAGGTTTTCTGGCCCTTGTTAGGGGCATAATATGAGACGAAGGTGTACAACACCCCATCTATAGTCCCGGAGACTAAGATGTAATGACCCAGGGGGTCCAACACAACTTCCGAGTCCGCTAAGTTAATGTGTTTTGCAAAACAAATTGCAACCCCTTTCGTTTTATTTGTGGCGGAGGCAAGGAAAAATTGCGGGAATTGATGATGTATGAAAGAGGGTTTGTAAGAGGAAGGGAAGTGAGTCTCTTGTAGGAAGAGGATATCTGCGTGCATGGACTTGTAGAGCTGAAAAAGCTTTCTATGTTTTGTGGGGAAGTTGAGGCCCTGTGTGTTGTGAGAGATGATCTTAAGGGAATCCGACCCTAGGGTAGAGTTGGCCATCCAGAGGGATTATGTGGTGTACTCTGCAGATAAAGGACTTACCGGACTGACGAGTGCCCGGGGGATCCAAGCAATAGAGCAAGCGCAAGGCTATCTTGTTAGGTCCTGGGAGGAGCGGCCGAGACTGGACTCTGCATCTGTGAATGTGGGGGAACAGGAAGAGGGAGAAGAGTAGGAAAAAGATGAGCAATAGAAGGAAAGAAGACATAAGCGTTAGTTTAACCTTCAATATTCTAAGTGATTGAACGTGCAAGAAACAATGCATATAACTTGGGAGGGCTCTAGGCGTCCCCCTTATCCCTGGGTAAGACGGGAGACTCCCCCTTACCCCTACATCCTGAGAATACCGGTGAACCATTCCTGGAAGCACCAGTAAGAGAGCCAATGGCAAAAAAAAAGTTGCCTTTGGATCCTAGGGGAGGCGCAATGTTGCCACCTCTACCCCGCCACCTTGAAAAACAAACTATAATGGAGGAGGAAGGAAACTGGATTTCCTCCTCGCTATAACTGTTAGAGCGAACCAGTGAAAGTACTATGAAAAATAAAGAAAAGCAAAAACAGAAAAAAAGATAATAAAAATAAAAATATCTGAGAAGAATATGGAGGCAGTGAAACAAAAACCCTCAGTAGCGCAATTTCCAGGGGTCTGGAAAATTAAGAGGGGACCCCTCTAATAGCAGCTAATACCAACCTATTCATCAACAGACTATACCTCCATCCTATGAACCGTACCCCTCCCCCACATCCCCATATAAGGGCATTAGCCCCAATAAGTCGTTACCCCGAGTCCCAGGGTGCCAGGGGGGTGGACCCCTAACACCCTGAGAGCCAGGGCAGACCCTCCCCTCCCCCCACTATCTGTAAAGATGAGACTAAAAAATAAAAGTCCCAGGTGGGCCGTGATGGCCGATGCTGGTCCTGAGGACCAGAGTCCAGCTACGATATGGAGATCCTGGGAGCATCCGCTGATCCGAAGTGCTGAGGTTTGCAAACAAAGATGGGAGGTGTATCTTCGAGGGGAGGGGAAAATAACAGAGTTCCTGTTTTGGTGAGGTCCCCTAGATTTAGGACCCGTGATGGGAGGAGGGATAATAAGAGACTGAGAGTTCGAATCGGGCCGGTGTGGCCAAAAGAGAGAAACCGGACCAGGGCCCTGATCCTGCTATGTATGCGACATCAAGTTGGGAAGTTTTCTTTGGATCGTTTATAACCTTGCTTCAGCCAGGAGGGTTGTAGTGGGCTTGCTGGTGGAGGACGTTTCGTGGAAGCGGGTGTGTTTCTGCTTTGCGTATGGGGTGACGGGTCGTGAGAAATGAGACCCAGTTGGAGGAACAGACGTTCTCCTTCAGGGAGGGTAGAGAAGCCAAAGTTCTTGTTTTTTATAAGCAAAATTGAGGCGCAGGGGGAAGGACCAACGGTAAGAAATTTCTTTCTCTATTAAACATTGGATCAACGGTTTAAGGGAACGCCTTTTCTGAACCGTGTAAGGGGATAAGTCCGCAAATATTTGAATCCTGTGGCCTAGCAACTTGAGGTCGTCTGAGGCCCTGGATTTCTTCATGACCTCCTCCTTAACTGAGTAAAAAATGAGGTTTCACGATTATATCGTGAGGTAGACCATCTGAACGTGGGGGCTGTAGTGCTCTGTGCGCTCTGTCAATCTCCAAACGATGGTCTGAGATGTCTGGGATAAGGTCTCTTAGCAAGCGTTTGACAGCAGCATGAGTGTCCTTTTCAGTCTCTGGAAGACCCCTAATACGGAAATTGTACCGTCTTGATCTATTCTCGAGGTCGTCGATTTTGGAGAAGGCAGATTCAAGTTGGTCCTGCAGGTCCTGTATTCTGGCTGAGTTTTGGTTGATGCGGGATGCTGCCTGGTCAGCTTTCTGCTCAATGTGATCAATCCTCTGCTCCAATTGCTGTAAGTCAGCATGTATGGAGGAAGTAATCTGAACAGCGTTCTGGGCCAGGCTTTTAGAGAGTAAATGAGTAAAAGCCTCCATCATGGAGGGGAAGTCTGTGGGTGCAGGGATGTTTGCAGATGCTTCCGTTACTGTTAATAGCATCCCTGTGTGTGGGTCTGTCATAGGGGTAGAGGGATAGCCGGCACCCATCCGCCCCAGCAAAGATTCCGTCGATGAGGGAGAAGAGGTCTGAGGCAGTGGGGGAAAGTCCATACCTGGGGAGGATGGGGTCTGATTGTCCTGATCCGCTATGGATTCCTCCTGAACTCCTGTGCTGAGGAGAGAGCCTCGTGGGACCGCCGCCATCTTGGCATAACTGACCGGAGCTGTTGCCGCCGTCATCTGGTCCGTCAGGTTTCTCCTGGCAAGCGCCGTTTTAAAGGTTATGTTCTCGGGGGATTCCCCCACCTGTATGTCCCTGTTTTGTGCCTGGGGGTTCGCTCAGGACGCTGTGGTGGCGATCGAGGGGTAGCGGTGGAGCGGAGCTCTAGCAGCCGGTGGCCATCTTGCATTTAACAGATTTTGTTTTATCTTCATTTAATTTCTATGACAGGATGTGTTGTGCTTGGACTGGTAGTTCCACAGGGCATGGTTGCTCACAGCTCCTTATATCTTCGATGCTGTTCATCCATTCGGTCATGGTCATGAGGGTGTGGAGGGCTCACGCAGCTCACTTTCATTTTCCCCTAGTCCGGGGGGGTTATAACCATCCTAAGGCTCGCTGATGTAGGGCTGGTATATGGGTAGGCCCACTCTTATCTGTTCTCATTGGGCGTATTTTATCTTCATGTTTCATCACTTTGGGTACCATGAATTTACGGCACATACAATAGTATCCTTTTCCATCCTCATGTTCATTTCCATGTCTCATCGTACTTTTCGTTTGGTTATTTATCACATATACATGTGATCGTGTTTCAGGTGGATCCCCAGCTTATATGCAAGACCAGCAAGGGGTGTGTGTGCCTTTTTTGTCACGGGTTTAGTTAGCTAGTGCTCACATCTCAGGATCTATCAAGTCTACAGATCCATATGGGCTGAGGTTTCGTTTTTAAATGATTGTTGGACCACAATCTTCTCGCCTGTATATCATACGATGCACATTCACCTCATTACACCTTCACTACTACCCACCATGGTCTGTCGGTACTTTAGCCCTGAGTGTTCATTTTTAATTACCTGTCTTTACTCGGGCTAACTTACTGCATACACTAGGGTGGTGTTTGTCATTAGGTTCATATTCACGCGCTGTTGGTCTTGTCATCTCTGAACCTACATCCATATACTTAGGTACGAAGGGGTGTTGTTGTTTTTCATGTTCTGGTTGTCTGTCCTTATTTTCTCTAGTTGGTGTTTCCTTAGATCAGGACATGTCGCGCATTTCGGAAACAACAAATTGGCATTCATCTCTCTAACCCCATGTGGGGTTTCAGAGCATGGTAGCACACCGTTGTTATGGAGTTGGACTATCCCCAAGCTCATAGCTGGGCTTCATTGCAGGGGTATCCCTCTCCTAGCAACAGCTGGGGAGGCAGCACTCTTCAGATTGTTATTCCCAACCTCTTCCATCCACCTGCGCAGAACATATTTCTGTGCATATTCTTTAACTCAGATTTATGTGGTGCTTAACGCTCATGCTACAATTGCTAGACAGGATAGAGGTGATCGAAGCCCGCTCTGCTAGAGTTGAGGTGTCAGCTGCACGCCCAGTTCCTGGTCTTCTTAGCGCTCCTGCAGGTAATAGGGGTGGATTTGTGCAGGGAGGGGGGATTTATGCTGGGAGGGAGAGATGGGTGAGCAATTTTGCTGAGAGGGGGGAGGATTTGAGCTGAGAGGGAGGATTTACACTGGGAAGGGAAGAGGATTTGGGCTGAGATGGGAGATTTACGCTGGGAGTGGGAGATGGGGAGGATTTGTGCTGAGAGGGGGGATTTATGCTGGGAGGGGGAAGATTTGGGCTGTGAGGGGGATTTACCCTGGGAGGGGGAGATAGGGGAGTATTTGAGCTGAGAGGGGGGATTTATGCTGGGAGGGGGAGAAGGGGGAGGATTTATGCTGAGAAGGGGATTTATGATTTATTGATGATACGCGTGGGGAGGTGCCAGGTGACATTTGGAGCCGAACAGACCACCCGGGGAACAGCTGATTGTATGAGTCCTGAATCAGTCCAGGCTGTGGATACATGTACAAAGCAAATTTAACTTGTCAAAATGTGAGTGTAATTTTTAACAAATTAATGAAGGTTTAAACGTACTACACTATAGTAGCTCCTTTGTGGCTCTGAGCTTATCCTGCAGATCACTAGTAGTTGTATAGCGGAGTGTTAACCCATCAGAATACCATTGAGTGGATGCACATGTTGACAGATGTGTTCTGTGTCAGATGTGTTCTGTCATATTTCCCCCTAAAGTAGATCATCCCTGTATTGACACGCGTTGGGGAGGGGTCAGGACGGCACGACAGGCAGCTTGTAAGCTGAGGAGGATGCTCGTATCATCCCGTTACCATTTTGGTATATACCTGTACATGCTTATCATAGAATGGTGCACTGACACACCCGATCTGTGTGAGTACCCCTGAAGGGGATTTTGATTTATTTAATAAATTGTTTAAAATTTTATTGCACTATTGTGTTTTCCTATTTTATATATCCCGGATGGATATGCTGAGGAGCCCAGAAGCCTGACCCTACTAAAGAGCCCAGAGGTGGTTCACATGCGTGCTTTGACTTAGCCTAATGCAAAGTCGCACGCTCTAAGGTGAGCGTTCACTACCTAAGGGGGGCACCTGAATGATGACACCCTAGCACGTCTTGGATCACATACCAATTTGTTTTTCAAACTACACAGACTATATTATCACGTTATCAGTGACACAGCTGGATGCTACTCATATGCACATGGGCACCTTGTCATATGACCTGAACCAAACATTTTGTTTGTATTGCTTTTCTCATCACAGTCATTAATGACATTTTTGGGCACTTTATAACTGCACAGGAGCACTTTTCTGTATTATTTGTATATGCCTTTGCTATTTTAAACACAGTTATGCACCAAGCACTTTTAAATTGAGTTTACCATTATATGTTATATGCATCTTTCTTGATCATACATCACGGGACACAGAGTATTCATTACATAGTGGGTTAGATAGGCACCATCGGTGATTGGACACTGATTAACCCCAATTAAGGAGAAATACTCCCCTATATAACCCCTCCTATACGGGGAGGACCTCCGTTTTTTCACCAGTGTCTAAGGCGGTTGGTCACTTAAAACATGTGCTGTGAAGAAAGCTGCAGTTTGGTCCCTGCGGGGGCTTAAAGGGCTATGCTGACCGGATCCATATCTCGGGCCGATATTTTGACTCCCAAGATGGTATGGTACCTGGGCCTCGTCATCCGAAGAAGCGAGGTTTTGCCTGTAAGTCTCTCTTTGGAGGACTGGGCTCTGAGAAAACCAGGCTTGGTGTACTATTAAAACAGTGGCATGAACGTTTCTGGCAGAGTCTTTTACAGGTCCAGGTAAGAGGTTTCTCTCAGTAGGAACCCAAAAAACCCTGAAGGTTGGCAAAACGCTACCTGCCGTGATGGGTGAAGGCTGGAAACTGTCTGTTCTCAGCAGTTCCTGCGGCGGGAACAGGTAAGAGAAGTTAATCCTATACATATATTTATATTACAAATGGATTTTCTTCAATGAGTAGTTGCATGTCTTACCTGATTTCCACAACTAGAGGGAGTAAGGAGCAAACTTTCAGATGCACAGAAGCTGGTGTCCAATCCGTTCACTTCCTCCACTGCAGGTGTGCAGACGCCAGGTGGCTAATTTAAAAGCCCAGAGCGTTCAGAGCTCTGTGGGCAGTGAGCATCCTAAAGTGGTCGGATCCAGGCTAAACCTAAGACACCTACTCGGCATCAGGTTGTGCAGTATTAAGCATATATGTATATTGTGAGACTTTTAGCACAACAGTGATTGCATATGTACTAGTACCTCTGCTTTGTAGTTTGGGACTATGTCTCCTCGTAAGAGGGTCTCGGGGGGAGGTAACAAGGGCACAAGAAAGTCAGCGCCTGTGTCTAGGGGTCCTAAAGATGCCTGTAGATTACCATCCCCCCCTGCAAGACTGGAGCCAGCCTCACAGGATGAGTCAGTGCCCCTGTCAGGTTTTGCAGCCTCTCCTAATGTTACAGCCCCAGCGTATGTCACAGAGGATTCCCTTAGGGCTACATTGGAGGGTTTTTAGGGAAGAATTATGAATTTTATTTCAGCTTTCTTAAAAGATAGCAGAAAAAGGGGTAGATCCCCTCCCTCTGCTGCACTTTCTCTTTCAGATGATTCTTCTGACAACAAGGAGAGATCCCTATCCAGAGATAGGGATCAAGAGCAGTCTGAGGATTCAGAGGAAGAGGAGAGAGCTTCTTCCTCTCAGGCACTTAAGAAGCAGGTCCAGTATTATACTGAACTAGTGTGTTCCACATTTAAAATGCCCTCTGCTGAGGCCGCTACATCCTCTGTTTCGTCCCTGGGGGTCAGAAGGATCCCACAGACTGCCTTTTCCTTTCCAATTCATCCTTTAATGGATAAATTGTATGAGGACTGGGGACATCCTGATAAACTGTTTATTCCTCCTAAAAGGTTTTCTATGCTTTATCCTCTGGAGGAAAGCTTCACCAAGAAGTGGGAGGTCCCATCTGTGGATGCGGCTGTCTCTTGTGTGAATAAAAACCTGACCTGTCCCTTGGACAATGCTCAGGTGTTTAAAGATCCAACTGATAAAAAGCTGGAAACTTTATTAAAAGCCTCCTTCTCCATGGCTGGCGCTGTAGTCCACCCTACAGTCGCAACTGTGGGTTTGTGTCAATTCCTCAAGGAACAGGTTAAGCAGATGCTTGGCCTCCTTCCCAGTGAGGAAGTGGAGAACTAATGCAGACCTTCCACAGGTGCTGTGTTTTATGATTGATGCCATTCTGGATTCTGCCCAGCAAGCATCTCATTTGTCTCTCCTGTTGGTACATATGCGCAGGTCCCTTTGGCTTAAAAGTTGGGCAGTAGAGCTTTAATGCAAAAGATATTTAGCTGGCTTCCCATTCAAAGGGGAACGCCTTTTTGGGGATGACCTAGATAATTTTATCCAAAAAATTACAGGTGGTAAATCTACACTCCTACCAGTTAAGAGGAGTAAACGTCCACCATTCAAACGGTCTCTTTCCCCTTCCCCTGGAACATGAGGCTCTAAGCAGTGGCGACGGCCTTCCCAATCTACTTTCAGAGGAAAGGCCCAGTGTCACACCCAAAGGCAGAAAAGGGCTTGGGGACAAAAGCCTGTCAAGCAGAGCCCCAAAACATCCCGGCCGAGTGGGGGGAAGGCTCCTACAGTTTTCAGGAGCCTGGCGGGAAGAGGTTGAAGACAAGTGGGTGGTCTCTTCAGTATCTCTAGGTTACAAAATAGAGTTCCTAGAGCTTCCACCAGCTCGTTTCCTAAGATCAAGAGTTCCCAAAAAAACAGTAAAGCGAGAACCGCTACTACTGGCCTTAGATCGCTTACTATCCCAGGGAGTGATATTAGAAATGAACCCAAAAGATCAGGGTTCAGGGTTCTACTCGAATCTCTTCACCGTTCCAAAGCCAAATGGAGATGTCAGACCCATCCTAGATCTAAAGGATCGGAATCAGTTTCTGCTGAAACCCACATATTAAAAGACCGTGGGCTCTCGGAGTCAATCCTTTCCACTCTGGTCAATGCCAGAAAGCCGGCCTCCAGGCTTATTTACTACAAAATCTGGAAGGCATATCTTCCTGGTGTGAACCCAGGGGATGGCATCCTAGAAGGTATATGATTAGCAGGATCTTGACCTTTCTTCAGTCAGGCCTAGAAATGAGATTGGCTTTGAGCACTATCAAAGTCCAAATTTCGACTTTGTATTTTTTCAGAAGCCAATTGCTTCACATTAACTTGTCCGGGCCTTTATTCAGGAGGCACTGCGGTTGAATCTGCCAGTCAAACCTCCAGTATGCCCATGGGATTTGAATTTGGTGTTGTCGGCTTTACAGGGACAACCCTTTAAGCCACTGCACCTGGCTCCTTTAGCGCTTTTGACTAAAAAATTAGTCTTCTTGATAGCCGTATCCTCTGCTAGGAGAGTATCAGATTTGGCAGCTTTTTCTTGTAAAGAGCCATATTTAATTATTCATAAGGACAGGATTACATAGTTACATAGTAGGTGAGGTTGAAAAAAGACACAAGTCCATCAAGTCCAACCTATGTGTGTGATTATGTGTCAGTATTACATTATATATTCCTGTATGTTGCGGTCATTCAGGTGATTATCTAATAGTTTCTTGAAGCTATCAATGACCACCGCCTGTGGAAGGGAATTCCACATCCTTACCGCTCTTACAGTAAAGAACCCTCTACGTAGTTTAAGGTTAAACCTCTTTTCTTCTAATTGTAATGAGTGGCCACGAGTCTTATTAAACTCTCTTCTGCGAAAAAGTTTTATCCCTATTGTGGGGTTACCAGTACAGTATTTGTAAATTGAAATCATATCCCCTCTCAAGCGTCTCTTCTCCAGAGAGAATAAGTTCAGTGCTTGCAACCTTTCCTCATAACCAAGATCCTCCAGACCCTTTGATAGCTTTGTTGCCCTTCTTTGTACTCGCTCCATTTCCAGTACATCCTTCCTGAGGACTGGTGCCCAGAACTGGACAGCATACTCCAGGTGCGGCCGGACCAGAGCCTTGTAGAGTGGGAGAATTATCGTTTTATTTCTTGCGTTGATCCCCCTTTTAATGCATTCCAATATTCTGTTTGCTTTATTAGCAGCAGCTTGGCATTGCATGCCATTGATGAGCATATCATCTACTAGGACCCCCAGGTCCTTTTCCATCCTAGATTCCCCCAGAGGTTCTCCCCCCAGTGTATAGATTGCATTCATATTTTTGCCACCCAAATGCATTATTTTACATTTTTCTACATTGAACCTCATTTGCCATGTAGTCGCCCACCCCAATAATTTGTTCAGGTCTTTTTGCAAGGTTTCCACATCCTCCGGAGAAGTTATTGCCCTGCTTAGCTTAGTATCGTCTGCAAATACAGAGATTGAACTGTTTATCCCATCCTCCAGGTCGTTTATAAACAAATTAAATAGGATTGGTCCCAGCACAGAACCCTGGGGAACCCCACTACCCACCCCTGACCATTCTGAGTACTCCCCATTTATCACCACCCTCTGAACTCACCCTTGTAGCCAGTTTTCAATCCATGTACTCACCCTATGGTCCATGCCAACGGACCTTATTTTGTACAGTAAAGGTTTATGGGGAACTGTGTCAAATGCTTTTGCAAAATCCAGATACACCACGTCTACGGGCCTTCCTTTATCTAGATGGCAACTCACCTCCTCATAGAATGTTAATAGATTGGTTTGGCAAGAACGATTCTTCATGAATCCATGCTGATTACTGCTAATGATATCGTTCTTATTACTAAAATCTTGTATATAGTCCCGTATCGTCCCCTCCAAGAGTTTACATACTATTGATGTTAGGCTAACTGGTCTGTAATTCCCAGGGATGTATTTTGGGCCCTTTTTAAATATTGGTTCTACATTGGCTTTTCTCCAATTAGCTGGTACCATTCCAGTCAATAGACTGTCTGTAAAAATTAGGAACATAGGTCTGGCAATCACTTGACTGAGTTCCCTAAGTACCCTCGGATGCAAGCCATCTGGTCCCGGTGATTTATTAATGTTAAGTTTCTCAAGTCTAATTTTAATTCTGTCTTCTTTTAACCATGGAGGTGCTTCCTGTGTTGTGTCATGAGGATAAACACTGCAGTTTTGGTTACTGAAGCCCCCCGATTCACTCGTGAAGACTGAGGAGAAGAATAAATTCAATACCTTCGCCATCTCCCCATCCGTTGTAACCAGATGTCCTTCCTCATTCTTTATGGGGCCAATATGGTCTGTCCTCCCTTTTTTACTGTTTACATACTTAAAGAATTTCTTGGGATTTTTTTTGCTCTCCTCCGCTATGTGTCTTTCATGTTCTATCTTAGCCGTCCTAATTGCACCCTTACATTTCTTGTTGCATTCTTTATAAAGTCTGAATGCTGAGGATGATCCCTCAACCTTGTATTTTTTGAAGGCCTTCTCCTTTGCTTTTATATGCATTTTTACATTGGAGTTAAGCCATCCAGGATTTTTGTTTGCTCCTTTAAATTTATTACCCAATGGGATACATTGGCTAATGCCCTTATTTAACCACTTCAATACAGGGCTTTTATACACCCTTCCTTCCCAGACCAAATTTTAGCTTTCAGCGCTCTCACACTTTGAATGACAATTACTCAGTCATGCTACACTGTACCCAAACCAAATTTTTATCATTTTTTTCTCACAAACATAGCTTTCTTTTAGTGGTATTTAATCACTGCTGTTTTTTTTATTTTTTGCAATATAAGCGAAAAAAGAGAGAAATTTTTGAAAAAAAAACACTTTTTTTTAGTTTTTATTGTAAAATTTTGCAAATAAGTAATTTTTCTTCATAAATTTGGGCCAAAATGTATACTGCTACATATCTTTAGTAAAAATAACCCAAATTAGTGTATATTATTTGGTCTCTGTGAAAGTTATAGAGTCTACAAGCTATGGTGCAAATCATTGAAAAATGATCACATCTGATCACACCTGATGTACTGAAGGCCTATCTCATTTCTTGAGGCCCTAACAAGCCAGGAAAGTACAAATACCCCCCAAATTACCCCTTTTTGGAAAGCAGACATTCCAAGGTATTTAGCAAGAGGCATGGTGAGCTTTTTGAAGTTGTAATTTTTTCCCACAATTCTTGGAAATTTTTTTTTTTTTTTTTTTTTTTTTTTTTTTTGCACAAAATTGTCATAATAACAAGTTATTTCTCTCACACAGCACATGCATACTTGCAATGACACCCCAAAATACATTCTGCTACTCCTCCTGAGTATAGTGATACCACATGTGTGAGACTTTTACACAGCCTGGCCACATACAGAGGTCTAAAATCCAACTAGCACCGTCAGGCATTTTACGAGCATAAATTGCACATCTCATATGATGACAACCTATCACACTTTTGAAGGCCCTGGAGCACCAGGACAACGGAAACGCCCACAAAATGACCCCATTTTGGAAAGCTAACACCCCAACGTATAATCTATGAGGCATAATTAGTCTTTTGAATGGTTCATTTTTTTCCCGAAGTTTTTGGAAACTGTGGAAAAAAAAATGAAAACGCATTTTTTTTACACAAAGTTGTCCATTCATAAGATATTTACAACACATAGCATGTACATAGCAAAAATGACACCCCAAAATACATTCTGCTACTCCTCCTGAGTATGGCGATACCAAATGTGTGAGACTTTTACACAGCCTGGCCACATACAGAGGCCCAACATTGAAGTAGCAGCTTCAGGCATTCTAGGAGCATAAATTACACATCTCATTTCTCAACCACCTATTACAATTTTGAAGGCCCTGGAGCACCAGGACAATGGAAACACCCACAAAATGACCCCATTTTGGAAAGCTAACACCCCAACGTATAATCTATGAGGCATAATTAGTCTTTTGAATGGTTCATATTTTTCCCGAAGTTTTTGGAAACTGTGGGAAAAAAATGAAAACGCATTTTTTTTTACACAAAGTTGTCCATTCATAAGATATTTCCAACACATAGCATGTACATAGCAAAAATGACACCCCAAAATACATTCTGCTACTCCTCCTGAGTGTAGCGATACCAAATGTGTGAGACTTTTACACAGCCTGGCCACATACAGAGGCCCAACATTGAAGTAGCAGCTCCAGGCATTCTAGGAGCATAAATTACACATCTCATTTCTCAACCACCTATTACATGTTTGAAGGCCCTAGAGCACCAGGACAACGGAAACGCCCACAAAATGACCCCATTTTGGAAAGCTAACACCCCAACGTATAATCTATGAGGCATAATTAGTCTTTTGAATGGTTCATTTTTTTCCTGAAGTTTTTGGAAACTGTGGAAAAAAAATTAAAACGCATTTTTTTTACACAAAGTTGTCCATTCATAAGATATTTCCAATACATAGCATGTACATAGCAAAAATGACACCCCAAAATACATTCTGCTACTCCTCCTGAGTGTGGCGATACCAAATGTGTGAGACTTTTACACAGCCTGGTCACATACAGAGGCCCAACATTGAAGTAGCAGCTCCAGGCATTCTAGGAGCATAAATTACACATCTCATTTCTCAATCACCTATTACAATTTTGAAGGCCCTGGAGCACCGGGACAATGGAAACACCCACAAAATGACCCCATTTTGGAAAGCTAACACCCCAACGTATAATCTATGAGGCATAATTAGTCTTTTGAATGGTTCATATTTTTCCCGAAGTTTTTGGAAACTGTGGGAAAAAAATGAAAACGCATTTTTTTTTACACAAAGTTGTCCATTCATAAGATATTTACAACACATAGCATGTACATAGCAAAAATGACACCCCAAAATACATTCTGCTACTCCTCCTGAGTGTAGCGATACCAAATGTGTGAGACTTTTACACAGCCTGGCCACATACAGAGGCCCAACATTGAAGTAGCAGCTCCAGGCATTCTAGGAGCATAAATTACACATCTCATTTCTCAACCACCTATTACATGTTTGAAGGCCCTAGAGCACCAGGACAACGGAAACGCCCACAAAATGACCCCATTTTGGAAAGCTAACACCCCAACGTATAATCTATGAGGCATAATTAGTCTTTTGAATGGTTCATTTTTTTCCTGAAGTTTTTGGAAACTGTGGAAAAAAAATGAAAACGCATTTTTTTTACACAAAGTTGTCCATTCATAAGATATTTCCAACACATAGCATGTACATAGCAAAAATGACACCCCAAAATACATTCTGCTACTCCTCCTGAGTGTGGCGATACCAAATGTGTGAGACTTTTACATAGTCTGGCCACATACAGAGGCCCAACATCCAAGTAGCACTGTCAGTTGTTCTAGGAGCATACATTACACATAAATTCCTGCCAACCTATCACATTGTTGAAGGCCCTTCATATTTCTAACACATAGCATGTACTGTAGAAGCCAATTACAAACCAAAATACATTCTGTTGAGTAAAGGGTAAAGAAAAGATTACCTGCAGTTTTAGTAGTGCAGTGGTCCACAGAGAAGAGCATCGGTCCAGGCAGCAGGCAGGAACGTGGACAGCGACAGCAAAACAGGCAGCAGGCAAGAATAGTCAGTACAGGTAGAGATGTCAGCACAGCCAAAGCATTAGTCCAGATAGCAGGCAGGGATGTGGTCAGCAGCAGCAAAAGGATCAAAGGATCATCCATGCAGCAGGCAGGAATACTGTCCATAGTTAGTACATGCAGCAGGCAGAGGTATGGTCAGCACAGCCAGAGTATTTGTCCAGGGAGCAGGCAGTACCATCAAGCTTAGGGCATTGGTCAGGAAAGAATGGGGACAGGGGTAGAGGCTTCTCCCACCCAAATCGCTTTGAAGCCTCCGGGCAACCAGACCCTGTTATGGGAACACAGAAAACCAAAAACTGGTTTTCTGAACTCCGAACACTATTCTGGAGCCCCTCACATATGTGAGACCCCTGTGTAGGAGGGTGAAAGATCAATCCAAGGGGCAGGCAAAAACATGGTCAACAGGCCGAGGTCAGTGCAGGTAAAAGGCAGAAATAGACGGTAGACAGAGGCATAGTCGATACAGTCCAGGGTCAGTTCACGTGAAAGGCAAAAACATGGCGGAAAAACAATGCAGACGGTAGGCAGAGGCATAGTCGAGAAACAGGCCAGGGTCGGTTCACATGGAAGGCAATAATATGGTTGGTTGAGGAAGGTAAATATTCAGGACAGAAATTAAAAACGGGGAAATGGCAGTATTAGAAATATGGACTAATAATTTTCCAGAGTGTGATATCGCCTGAAGCATTCTCCGATGCAAAGGCCAGGTTGGGAGGGACAGTCAGTACAATGGAAGCTCGTATCTTTCCTAATTCCTCTTTTGGTGCACACCCGACATTTTTTTTGGCGTCGTCTTCCGGATCCTGTTGGTGGAATATGGTCTGGGAAATGGCGCTCATGTAGTCTGCTGACAGAATCGGAGCGAATGCTTTCTGGGGGGGATACTTGCTGATAAATCAGGGCAGTGACAATGTCTTCAATAAACTTTATTAAGGTGGTGGGTGTTTCTGTGGATTTTTGGTATATTATGAAAGAATTTAAAAGGGCCAAATGAAAAAAGTAAATTGCGACTTTTTTGTACCAGAATAATGATTTTCTTGTTGAAAGATAGGGCTGCAACAACTGATCGTTTAAATCCACCCCCCCCATGTATTTATTGTACTCAGTGATACAGGTAGGCTTGCGAACGGTACCGCGTCTTCTGTGAAGTTCCACCGAGGTGTCATCGTGGATGGTGGACATGATGTACACGTCTTTTCTATCCCTCCACTTCACAGCCAACACTTCTTCGTTCCTCAAGCTTCTCGATTCCCCCCTTGGAATGTTTGTGGTGACAAGACACTGTGGGAAGCCCTTTCGGTTTTTTCTAGTTGTACCACAGGCCAAAGTTTGTTTGAGATGTAGGTGGCGGAGAAGGGGCAAACTCGTATAATAATTATCCATATAAATATGGTACCCCTTTTGGAGGAGTGGGAATGCCAACTCCCAAACAATTTTCCCACTTATTCCCATATACGAGGGACACTCAGGGGGCTGGAGCTGGGAATCTTTCCCTTCGTACACGCGGAATGCGTACACATAACCGGTGGCACTTTCACAAAGCTTGTTAAGCTTCAAGCCATACCTCGCCCTCTTACTGGGTATATATTGTTTGATTCCCAGCCGGCCTGTGAAATGCACCAGGGATTCGTCCACAGATATATTTTTTTCAGGGACATAAACTTCGGCAAACTTCTGGGAAAAAAAATTAATTAGGGGGCGAACTTTATATAATTTGTCAAAGTTTGGGTGATTTCGGGGGGGGCACTGTGAGTTGTCATTGAAATGCAAGAAGCGCATTATGATTTCGTATCGGGACCTGGACATGGCTGCTGAAAAAATTGGCATATGGTGGATGGGTCTGGTCGACCAATACTTATGAATTTCATTTTTTTTTGTAAGCCCCATGTTCAGGGTTAGGCCTAAAAACAATTTTAGCTCCACTACTGTTAGCGGTCTCCACTCAAAAGGGCGGGCATAGCTGGAGCTGGGGTTGGCTGCAATAAATTGTTGGGCAAACAGATTAGTTTGGTCCACGATGCCTTGAATCCAATCGTTTGGGAAAAATAAATTAAAAAAATCCATTTGTGTAAATCCTGCAGTGTTGACCTGCACACCCGACTGTGCTGTAAAAGGGGGGATCGTGGCTGACCCTGTGGTAGAAGGCAGCCACAATGGGTTTGCCAAGGAATCTGGAAGATGGGTTTGGGCCCTACTTCTTTGGCGTCCACTTGTGCTGGGTCTTTCCTCCTGGGGTCTACCGCCGCTGGCACTGCTGGTAGCTGCCTGGTTTTCAGATCGTCGTCTTTTTGGACGGACTACTTCCTCCTCTAAATCTGATCCAGATGTGCTGCCTTCGGGGGGCTCATATTCCGAATCAGAACCAGAATCTGAACTGAGCGGTGAGAGCTCCCCGTTGCTCTCATCGGTCAGACTCAGGATCTGGTATGCCTCTTCTGGGGTGTACATCTTTCTGGACATAGTGGCTGACTGGCTGTATGTACTCTGGTGGCAAGTGATGAGGTGGCGGGTACTCTGGTGGCAGATGATGAGGTGGCGGGTACTCTGGTGGCAGGTGATGAGGTGGCGGGTACTCTGGTGGCAGGTGATGAGGTGGCGGGTACTCTGGTGGCAGGTGATGAGGTGGCAGGTACTCTGGTGGCAGGTGATGAGGTGGCGGGTACTCTGGTGGCAGGTGATGAGGTGGCAGGTACTCTGGTGGCAGGTGATGAGGTGGCAGGTGATGAGGTGGCAGGTACTCTGGTGGCAGGTGATGAGGTGGCAGGTACTCTGGTGGCAGGTGATGAGGTGGCGGGTACTCTGGTGGCAGGTACTCTGGTGGTGAGGTGGCGGGTACTCTGGTGGCAAGTACTCTGGTGGCAGGTGATGAGGTGGCAAGTACTCTGGTGGCAGGTGATGAGGTGGCGGGTACTCTGGTGGCAGGTGATGAGGTGGCGGGTACTCTGGTGGCAGGTGATGAGGTGGCGGGTACTCTGGTGGCAGGTGATGGACAGGTACTCTGAGATGACAGGTACTTTGAGGTGACAGGTACTCTGAGGTGACAGGTACTGAGGTGACAGGTACTGAGGTGACAGGTACTGAGGTGACAGGTACTCTTTATTTAGGAGGGGCGATCTGGGCACAGTAGTACATGTAATTAGTAACTCACTGTTAGCTGATCTCTTCTCCTCACACTGGATCGGTGTGTGAGGAGAAGAGCCCAGCAACAGCAGTTACTGTGTGACTGTGTGTTTGTTTACATTAGTGACCGGCTGTGATTGGACACAGCCGGTCATGTGATGCAGAGCCATGTCATTGGCTACAGTGATCGGGGCTGAGCTGTATCCAGGGGAAAAGCCTCAGCCCCGATCACCGCTCTGATCACTCCTCTTCCGCCGGAACCCGCCTCATACACGCTTCCCAATGCCGCTCTGCATCCGCCGTTACCGACGCTCCGCCGCCCGCCGCCCGCCGCCGCCGCCGCTTCAATACCCCCATCGGGGAACGGCTGTGTCCTGAGGGACACAACGGTACCCCGATCGCCGCTCTGCGGGCCCCCAGGGGCCCGCAGTAGCGGCGGAAAGCCGAGGCCGTCATATGACGCCCACCCAGGATGGGAGATCCCATCTGTGGACGTCATTTGACTATGGCCGGGTATTGAAGCGGTTAATATGCTCTTAAAGCAAACCCATCTCTCCTCCGTATTCTTTGTTCCTAATATTTTATCCCAATTTATGCCTTTTAGCAAGGTTTGTAGTTTAGGGAAGTTGGCTCTTTTGAAATTCAGTGTCTTTGTGTTCCCTTCATGTTTCCTATTTGTGTGATTTTTACTGAAACTAATTGACCTGTGATCGCTGTTACCTAAATTGCCCCTTATTTCCACATCCGTGATCAGGTCTGTATTGTTGGTAATCCGTAGATCCAGTAATGTTTTATTTCTAGTTGGTGCGTCTACCATCTGACCCATAAAATTGTTATGCAAGACATTAAGGAACTGGCGAGCCTTAAATGAATGCGCGGTTCCCCCCGCCCAGTCTATGTCTGGATAATTAAAATCCCCCATTATGATAACACTTCCCATCCTTGCTGCTAATCCAATTTGTGATAAGAGATCCGTCTCCACTTCCTCCCTCAGGTTAGGGGGCCTATAGCATACTCCCAGTATTATTTTCCCCTTAGCTTCATCCCTTTGGAGCTCTACCCATAAGGATTCCACCTCCTCTCTAGCTCCCTCAGTGATGTCATCTCTCACATTCGCTTGTACATTATTCTTGATATATAGGCATACCCCTCCCCCTTTTTTACCCTCTCTATCCTTGCGGTATAGGGCATACCCTTGAATGTTTGCCAGCCAATCATGAGAGCTGTTGAACCAGGTCTCTGAAATTCCCACAAAATCCAAATCCTCCTTGTACAACAGTATCTCTAGTTCACCCATCTTGTCCGCCATGCTCCTGGCATTGGTGAACATGCCACATAGTTTAGACCGGTCGCATATTGTCCTCGAATTGGGTGTTTCGAGATTGCAACTAAGACTTGCTACTATACTCACCTTGTGTTTTGTGCTTTGGTTAACCTACCACTAATGCCCCCAATACTACCCTCTGGAATATCTTCCGCGCTGGCTATCTCTGTCTCTGGATCCTCCCCCCCATCACCTAGTTTAAAAACCCCTCTAACTTTTTGGCCATCTTCATTCCCAGCAGATCTGCACCCTCCTCATTTAGGTGCAGTCCGTCCCTTCTATAGTACCGGTTACCGACTGAGAAGTCGGCCCAGTCCTCCAGGAACCCAAACCCCTCCTTACTACACCAGCTCTTCAGCCACTTGTTTACTTCCCTAATAGGGATGAGCTTCGTGTTCGAGTCGAACCCATGTTCGACTCGAACATCGGCTGTTCGACCGTCCGTCGAATTGCGAACGTTATGGGCCGTTCGCGCCAAATTCGTGTGGCGCGTCACGGCCCATAATTCACTGCGGCATCGCAGTGCATTGCTGGCTGATGATTGGCCAAGCATGCACTATGACCCGCATGCTTGGCCAATCACAGCGCCGTCAGTAGAGAGAGCTGTAATTGGCCAAAGCCAGGGTGGCTTTGGCCAATTATGGCTCAGGGGATTTAGTACACGCCCCACACTATATAAGGCCGCCTGCACGGCGGCCCTGTGTAGTGTGTTCCGGTGTGCTGATAGAGAGAGAGACAGACAGTGTCATTTGATTTGAGAGCTAGATTAGGCTAGATCTGTTCCTGCTCTTTACATTTAGTGCAGTGCGTCCTGCTCACAGTGTTCAGCTAGATCTGTTCCTGCTCTTTACATTTAGTGCAGTGCGTCCTGCTCACAGTGTTCAGCTAGATCCGTTCCTGCTCTTTACATTTAGTGCAGTGCGTCCTGCTCACAGTGTTCAGCTAGATCTGTTCCTGCTATTTACATTTAGTGCAGTCAGTGCGTCCTGCTCACAGTGTTCAGCTAGATCCGTTCCTGCTATTTACATTTAGTGCAGTCAGTGCGTCCTGCTCACAGTGTTCAGCTAGATCCGTTCCTGGTATTTACATTTAGTGCAGTGCGTCCTGCTCACAGTGTTCAGCTAGATCCGTTCCTGCTATTTACATTTAGTGCAGTGCGTCCTGCTCACAGTGTTCAGCTAGATCCGTTCCTGCTATTTACATTTAGTGCAGTGCGTCCTGCTCACAGTGTTCAGCTAGATCCGTTCCTGCTATTTACATTTAGTGCAGTCAGTGCGTCCTGCTCAGTGTTCAGCTAGATCCGTTCCTGCTATTTACATTTAGTGCAGTCAGTGTGTCCTGCTCACAGTGTTCAGCTAGATCCGTTCCTGCTATTTACATTTAGTGCAGTCAGTGCGTCCTGCTCAGTGTTCAGCTAGATCCGTTCCTGCTATTTACATTTAGTGCAGTGCGTCCTGCTCACAGTGTTCAGCTAGATCCGTTCCTGCTATTTACATTTAGTGCAGTGCGTCCTGCTCACAATGTTCAGCTAGATCCGTTCCTGCTATTTACATTTAGTGCAGTGCGTCCTGCTCACAGTGTTCAGCTAGATCCGTTCCTGCTATTTACATTTAGTGCAGTGCGTCCTGCTCACAGTGTTCAGCTAGATCCGTTCCTGCTATTTACATTTAGTGCAGTCAGTGCGTCCTGCTCAGTGTTCAGCTAGATCCGTTCCTGCTATTTACATTTAGTGCAGTGTGTCCTGCTCACAGTGTTCAGCTAGATCTGTTCCTGCTATTTACATTTAGTGCAGTCAGTGCGTCCTGCTCACAGTGTTCAGCTAGATCCGTTCCTGCTATTTACATTTAGTGCAGTGCGTCCTGCTCACAGTGTTCAGCTAGATCCGTTCCTGCTATTTACATTTAGTGCAGTGCGTCCTGCTCACAGTGTTCAGCTAGATCCGTTCCTGCTATTTACATTTAGTGCAGTGCGTCCTGCTCAGTGTTCAGCTAGATCCGTTCCTGCTATTTACATTTAGTGCAGTCAGTGCGTCCTGCTCACAGTGTTCAGCTAGATCCGTTCCTGCTATTTACATTTAGTGCAGTGCGTCCTGCTCACAGTGTTCAGCTAGATCTGTTCCTGCTATTTACATTTAGTGCAGTCAGTGCGTCCTGCTCACAGTGTTCAGCTAAATCCGTTCCTGCTATTTACATTTAGTGCAGTGCGTCCTGCTCACAGTGTTCAGCTAGATCTGTTCCTGCTATTTACATTTAGTGCAGTCAGTGCGTCCTGCTCACAGTGTTCAGCTAGATCCGTTCCTGCTATTTACATTTAGTGCAGTGCGTCCTGCTCAGTGTTCAGCTAGATCCGTTCCTGCTATTTACATTTAGTGCAGTGCGTCCTGCTCACAGTGTTCAGCTAGATCCGTTCCTGCTATTTACATTTAGTGCAGTGCGTCCTGCTCACAGTGTTCAGCTAGATCCGTTCCTGCTATTTACATTTAGTGCAGTCAGTGCGTCCTGCTCACAGTGTTCAGCTAGATCCGTTCCTGCTATTTACATTTAGTGCAGTGCGTCCTGCTCACAGTGTTCAGCTAGATCTGTTCCTGCTATTTACATTTAGTGCAGTCAGTGCGTCCTGCTCACAGTGTTCAGCTAGATCCGTTCCTGCTATTTACATTTAGTGCAGTGCGTCCTGCTCACAGTGTTCAGCTAGATCTGTTCCTGCTATTTACATTTAGTGCAGTGCGTCCTGCTCACAGTGTTCAGCTAGATCCGTTCCTGCTATTTACATTTAGTGCAGTCAGTGCGTCCTGCTCACAGTGTTCAGCTAGATCCGTTCCTGCTATTTACATTTAGTGCAGTGCGTCCTGCTCACAGTGTTCAGCTAGATCCGTTCCTGTTATCTTCCTACTGACAGGCAGGCTTGTCTGGTTACAGTATATAAAGCTACCTGAAGAAAATTACAGGTGTTCTATCCCAGCTTAGTGCAGCTACAGGCCATTAGTATGTCTGGAAGGCCAAGAAGGAGAGGCAGACAGTCACAAGCCAATAAGAGAGGGCAAGCAGGCTCTGTGTCTAGTGCTGGTCGTGGAGACGGTGCATCCTCATCAGCACGTGGCCATGGGACACGCTTGGCCTTTTTTTCGGCAGCTGGCCGTGTTGAGCCGCAACATGCGGAAAACTTGGTCGAGTGGATGACCAAGCCGTCCTCATCCTCCTCATCCTCTCTCACCCATGCCCAGGGTGCTTTGTCTGGCAAAGCAGCGGCCTCTTCCCTCAGCTCAATGTCATCAGTGACTCCTTCCCTAGCTCCACCATGTCCTCATGAGGATTCCCTCGAACTGTTTGACCACAGTGTTGGGTACATGCTCCAGGAGGATGCCCAGCGTTTGGAAGGCTCTGATGATGATACTGAGCTCGATGAAGGCAGTAACATGAGCACGGACAGAGGGGGTGCCCAAGAAGGACAGCAATCTGGCAGTCATGCTCCCCCTGCTGCAGCATACTGCCAGGTTTGCTCCAGTGATGAGGAGGGAGGGGATGAGGTCACTGACTCAACGTGGGTGCCTGATAGGAGAGAGGAGGAGGAGGAGGAGGAGGAGGCGGCACATCACCAACGAGGCAGGATGCCCTCCAGGGGCCAGCCTAAGGGCAGCACATTGACTGCATCACACCCCAAAGCTCCACATGTGCAGGGCGCTGCAGTCTCTGCGCGTTATTCAAAAAGTTCTTTGGTGTGGGCCTTTTTTGAGACGAGTGCATCAGATCGCACCGCTGCTATTTGCAACATATGTCTCAAGCGTATCTCGCGTGGCCAAAACATCTCCCGCTTGGGTACCACATGCTTGACCAGACATATGTTGACCTGCCATGCAGTTCGTTGGCAAGCATATCTAAAAGACCCACACCAAAGAACAAAGAGGATCTCTCCTTGCTCCTCATCAGCTGAGATTTCCAACCCCACTAGACCTTCAGTCCTCTCTGAGACCTGCAGTGAGAGGAATGAAGGTGTAGAATTAGGTGTGTCACAGCCAAGTACTTGTGGGCAATCTGCTTTTGGTACACCGACGCCAGATTGTACCAGGCAAATTTCCCTGCCCCAGCTGCTGCACCGCCGAAAGAAGTTTGCTCCCAGCCATCCACATGCCCAGCGGTTGAATGCTAGCTTGGCAAAATTGCTAGCACTTCAACTGCTGCCTTTTCAGTTGGTAGACTCTGCCCCCTTCCGTGAGTTTGTGGAATGTGCGGTTCCTCAGTGGCAGGTACCCAAACGCCACTTTTTCTCACGGAAGGCGATTCCAGCTCTCTACCGGCATGTGGAAGGCAATGTCCATGCCTCGCTGGACAGGGCGGTCAGCGGTAAGGTGCATATTACCGCTGACTCATGGTCCAGCAGGCATGGACAGGGACGTTACTTAAGTTTCACGGCGCATTGGGTGACTCTGCTGGCAGCTGGGAAGGATGCAGGACAAGGTGCAGTAGTGTTGGAGGTTGTTCCGCCACCACGCCTCCAAAATGCTGATTGTGACACACCTCTCTCCTCCACCCCCTCCTCTTCTTCTTCCTCCATGGCCTCTTCCTCGGAACCAGCGGTGCTCCGTAGGCGTTCAAGGGGCTACGCAAGTACGCAGGCCAAAAGATGCCATGCGGTGCTTGAGCTGGTGTGCTTGGGGGACAGGAGCCACACTGGGGCAGAGGTTCTGTCAGCTCTGCAGGGGCAGGTTCAGAGGTGGTTGACGCCACGCCAACTTAAGGCAGGAATGGTGGTTTGCGACAATGGCACCAACCTCCTCTCTGCCCTCCGACAGGGACAACTGACCCATGTGCCCTGTTTGGCTCACGTCCTTAACTTGGTGGTGCAGCGGTTCTTGGGCAGGTACCCGGGCTTACAGGATGTCCTGAGGCAGGCCAGGAAAGTCTGTGTGCATTTCCGCCGGTCATATAATGCCAGTGCTCGGCTGACGGACCTCCAAAAGGAGTTTAACCTGCCCAAGAACCGCCTAATCTGTGACATGCCCACCAGGTGGAACTCGACATTGGCCATGCTGCAGCGGCTGCACACGCAGCAGAGGGCCATAAATGAGTACCTGTGCGACTATGGCACCAGGACAGGGTCAGGGGACCTTGGTTTTTTTTCCCCACGCCAGTGGGCCATGATCAGGGATGCATGCACTGTCCTGTCACCATTCGAGGAGGCCACGAGGATGGTGAGCACTGACAGTGCATGCATCAGTGACACTGTCCCCCTTGTCCACCTGTTGGAGCACACGCTGCGTGGAATAATGGACAGGGCACTTGAGGCAGAACAGAGGCAGGAAGAGGAGGACTTCCTTAGCTCTCAAGGCCCCCTTTATCCAGACAGTGTTCCTGCGTGCCCGCCGATCACACAGGAAGAGGACGAGGAGGAGGAGGAGGAGGAGGAGGAAGATTGTGTCAGTATGGAGGTGGAGCCTGGCACTCAGCATCAGCAGTCTTTAAGGGATCAGTCCCAAGGAACACATGGACTTGTACGTGGCTGGGAGGAGGTGGCTGCGGACGTTGTTGTCCTTAGTGACCCAGAGGACTCCGGACCGAATGCCTCAGCAAACCTACGCTGCATGGCCTCCCTGATCCTGCAAAGCCTGCGTAAGGATCCTCGTATTCGTGGTATCAAGGAGAAGGACCAATACTGGCTGGCAACCCTCCTTGATCCACGTTACAAGGGTAAGGTTGCGGACCTTATCTTGCCATCGCAGAGGGAGCAGAGGATGAAACATCTTCGGGAGGCCTTGCAGAAAGGTCTGTGCAACGCGTTCCCAGAGACTGGGAGGTTACAAACTCCTGTTTCTGGACAACGTGTTGCTGAGGCTTCGGTCAGTCAAAGAAGGAGCGGTGGAGAAGGTGGCCGTCTGACCGATGCGTTCAGACAATTTTTTGGTCCGCAGCCCCAAGGTATGATCGGTTCCAGCAACCATCGCCAGCGTCTGTTTTACATGGTGCAGGAATACCTAGGGGCAAGATCAGACTTGGACACCTTTCCCACCGAAAATCCTCTGGGTTACTGGGTCTTGAGGATGGATCACTGGCCAGAGCTTGCACAGTATGCAATTGAGCTACTGGCCTGTCCTGCATCCAGCGTTCTTTCGGAACGCACATTCAGTGCTGCTGGAGGCGTGGTAACCGATCACAGGGTGCGTCTGTCCACTGACTCGGTCGATCGGCTGACCTTCATAAAAATGAATCAGTCTTGGATCACCACCAGCTACCAAGCACCTGATGCTGATGTAACTGAATAATTTTTTTCAGATCCCTTCAAAGACTGCCTATGCTGATGCTGAGTGACTATCCCTGAGTAATTATCCTCTTCCTCCTCAATCATCACGCTGATAGCTTGTAAGAACATTTTTGGTTCTGGGCGCCACCACCAGTGCCTAAGGCACAATTTTTCAGCCCCTGTATAACAGGGGCGTGTAATTACAATTTTTGATGTAATACTTTGCAGCACGGCTCGTTCCTGCATTCCAACTAGAGTGTCTGTGAGGGGTTGCAGTGTTGTGGCACCAGCACCAGTGCCTAAGGCCCAATTTTTCTGCCCCTGTCTAACAGGGGCGTGTAATTACAATTTTTGATGCAATACTTTGCAGCAGGGCTCGTTCCTGCGTTCCAACTAGAGTGTCTGTGAGGGGTTGCAGTGTTGTGGCACCAGCACCAGTGCCTAAGGCCCAATTTTTCTGCCCCTGTCTAACAGGGGCGTGTAATTACAATTTTTGATGCAATACTTTGCAGCAGTGCTCGTTCCTGCGTTCCAACTAGAGTGTCTGTGAGGGGTTGCAGTGTTGTGGCACCAGCACCAGTGCCTAAGGCCTAATTTTTCAGCTCCTGTTCAACAGGGGCATGTAATTACAATTCTTGATCTAATATTTCACAGCAGGGCCCTGTGAGGGCTTACAGTGTTTTGGCCACAGCAACACCTAAGGCCCAAATTTCTGCTGAGTATATAGGGCAGGACCCTACTTTCAAACATCTAACTTACAAACGACTCCTACTTGCAAACGGAAGGAGACAACAGGAAGTGAGATGAAATCTACCCCTAGGAAGGGAAATTCTCTCATGTAAGAGTTAATATGGGAAAACAATTTCTCCTTTCCACTGATGCTTTCCAATCCTTGTTCCACACAAAAACCCAAATTTTCAAAAAACATTTTTCATTGGGACAAAAAAGTGAGGTGAAATCTTCTGAAGAGGAGGAAAGACGCAAAACAAATGTCACAGGGGTGATAACCCTTCCCTATGTTTTCCAAAAAGCTTAGAAAAGATTTTTTGGCTGGAGCTAAACACGTTAAAAATGTTCAAAATTACAAACAGATTCTACTTAACAACAAACCTACAGTCCCTGTCTTGTTTGCACCGCCTGTATACTGCTGTTCAGAGTATATAGGGACCTTTCCTTATTTTAATTTGGGTGCGGGGTTCCCCTTAATATCCATACAAGACCCAAAGGGCCTGGTAATGGACTGGGGGGTACCCATGCCGTTTGTCTCACTGATTTTCATCCATATTGGCAGGACCCGACATGACATTAAACCCGCAAGCAGTTTTAAATGAGATTTTTTCCTTTAAAAATGACATTTGGTGCAGGGACTGTTCTAAACATGGGAAACACGCGTCACTTTACAGGCATACTATAGACACCCCCCAGGTACGATATTTAAAGGAATATTTCACTTTTTTTTTTTTACTTTAAGCATCATTAAAATCACTGCTCCCGAAAAAACGGCCGTTTTTAAAAGTTTTTTTTGAATTGATACATGTCCCCTGGGGTAGGACCCGGGTCCCCACACCCTTTTTAGGACAATACCATGCAAATTAGCCTTTAAAATGAGCACTTTTGATTTCGAACGTTCGAGTCCCATAGACGTCAATGGGGTTCTAACGTTCGTGCGAACTTGCGGTCCGTTCGCGGGTTCTGGTGCGAACCGAACCGGGGGGTGTTCGGCTCATCCCTATTCCCTAATCTCCCTCTGCCTTTCTGGTGTGGCTCGATGTACCGGTAGTATTCCTGAGAATACTACCTTGGAGGTTCTTTTCCTCAATTTAGCTCCTAAGTCCCTAAAATGGTTCTTTAGGACACTCCATCTGCCTCTGACTTTGTCATTGGTGCCAACGTGCACCATGACAGCCGGGTCTTCCCCAGCCCCTCCCAGTAATCTGTCCACAAGATCCGTGATGTGCCGAACCCGAGAGCCCGGTAGACAACATACTGTTCGGCGCTTCAGGTCTTGGTTACAGATTGCCCTCTCTGTCCTTCTAAGAATTGAGTCCCCTACCACCAGAATCTGTCTTTCCTTTCCCTTTGCTGCCCCCCCCCACACTCTCACTGGAGGAGTTCTTCCCCTGGCAGCTAGGAGAGTCCCTCAGCTCCAGCAGTTCTGGTCCCTGACTGGTTTCACCAATGTCACTCAATGAAGCGTACTTATTGGGATGCTCCAGTCCTGGATCGGCCTCTTTGGCACTTCCCCCTCTATTCCTCCTGACTGTCACCTATCTACTCTTTGCTAGTGCCTGCACCTCTTTGTCTCCACCCGCCTCTGTGCTGGCCCCTGCCGGCACCTGCCGTGTACGTTCCTGGCTCTCCTTTAGTATGGAGGGACTTCTCAGTGCTGACAGTTACTTCCCCAGATTCAGAACCTGGGCTTCCAGGGAAACAATGTGCTTACATTTTGCACAGCAGTATTCGCCCTCGATCGGATGATCAAGGAACGCATACATTCAGCAAGATGTACAAAGAGTCGCCTCTCCACCCCCGCAGGGCATCATACCTATTAAATTTAGTGAGGATTTGGGGATTTTACCCTGTCCAAATTACCTAACAGCTAGCTTCCTGGCACTAATACTCAAGACAATACACAGGTACACAACAAGACAATACACAGGTACTCACAGACCTACGTGCAATCGCAGAACAGTCGCAGACCTACGTGCACTCGCAATACTCAAGTATACAGTACACAATACACAAGTACTAACGATCCACACACACTACTCAGAGAACACTCAGGTACTCACACTACACAGGTACTATGACCCGTGTTATAACCTCCTGTTTTAAACTCTGGTTTTTAACTCACCACTTATACCAGTTCCACTTACACAGAGTTCCACAGCCTCAGACTGAGCACGCTCAGACTGAGTCCTACATCCAGTTATATAGGCACCTGTGAGCTATTAACCACCCACCTTAATTGATAGACTGAAGGAACCAGAGAAAAAAAAAGAAAAAAGCTATTTAAAAAGTGACAGAAAAAGGTGATTGAAAAACTAAAAGGAAAAGCCCCAAAAAATGCAACCCAGCAAACCCAGCAAACAAAAAGCAAGACTTGTTCACTCTAACTCTGGTTTTTAACTCACCACTTATACCAGTTCCACTTACACAGAGTTCCACAGCCTCAGACTGAGCACGCTCAGACTGAGTCCTACACCCAGTTATATAGGCACCTGGGAGCAATTAACCACCCCCCTTAATTGATAGACTGAAGGAACAAGCGAAAAAAAAAAGAAAAAAGCTATTTAAAAAGTGACAGAAAAAGGTGATTGAAAAACTAAAAGGAAAAGCCCCAAAAATGCAACCCAGCAAACAAAAAGCAAGACTTGTTCACTCTAATGCCCCGTACACACGGTCGGACTTTGTTCGGACATTCCGACAACAAAATCCTAGGATTTCTTCCGACGGATGTTGGCTCAAACTTGTTTTGCGTACACACGGTCGCACAAAGTTGTTGGAATTTCCGATCGCCAACCACGCGGTCACGTACACCACGTACGACGAGACTATAAAAGGCCAGTTCAGAACCAAGCGCGGCACCCTTTGGGCTCCTTTTGCTAATCTCGTGTTAGTAAAAGTTTGGTGAGAGACGATTCGCGCTTTTTCAGACTCGTGGCTTTCAGATCGTTTTCTGCCGTTCAGTTTGTGCTTGTGGGTTTGTATCTGCTCTTCAGTGCATGCAGCAAGTTCTGCGTGACTTTAGTTAGTCATTGTATTCTTGTTTGTTCGTTACTGTTTTTCAGGTCGCTCTTCACAGGCCTTGCTGTTCTTCAGTGCGTTCTGTTACTTCGTTCTGAGCAGCCGACCGTTTTCTAGCCATGTTTCGTATGCGTACTCCTCGTAGAGTTCGTGCTGTGCGGGGGCTTGGTGTTGGGGTCCTGACCTTGACACAAGTCCAGTCCATGAACAGGGTGGGGAGGAGTTCATGGACCAAGAATTGGTTGCTCCAGCGTGACCAGTTCTC
This sequence comes from Lithobates septentrionalis, assembly GCA_037952835.1. NCBI lineage: Eukaryota > Metazoa > Chordata > Amphibia > Anura > Ranidae > Lithobates > Lithobates septentrionalis. Next base: position 1,871,175 of record JBBDGP010000638.1, on the reverse strand, counting down.
TCATATGCCTTTGCTCCGTGAGATCTGTGAGAATAATCCTGATGATTTCAGGAACTTTCTCAGGATGACGGACCCCGTATTTCACCGTTTGTTGGCTTTGCTGACCCCCTATATTAGCAGGCAGGATACCTGCATGAGGCAAGCCATCACTCCGGAGCAGAGGTTGGTCGCTACCCTGCGGTATTTGGTGACAGGGAGAAGCCTGCAGGACCTCAAGTTCTCGACAGGCATCTCCCCCCAGGCTCTGGGGATCATTATCCCAGAGACCTGTTCTGCCATCATCCAGGTCCTGCAGAAGGAGTATATGAAGGTAAGATTTTTATCTTTTATATCACATTTTATTGTATTTAATGTTTGATAATATATTGTATTTCTTTCCTCATTCCCTAATGACCATGATTGGAATATGCTGTGAATGTCCCCTTTGTTCTCATGCATGCTGGATTGTTATGCAATTATTATTTTAGGTCCTTCATACATATTTGCCCTTCAATAACCTCCCCAGCATGGTGTCTCCTGGCCCTATATTCACCTCATGTAGTCACTTAACAATGTATTTTTTCTGCTCCATAGTAGTGCTTTACCCCAAACACCCCCTAAAATGTTTTGAAATGTTATTTTAGCTTTAAATTCAGGCAGAGTGGCAGAGGCTTTTTTTTGGTGGTGTCCCCCAATAATTTTTTGTAACTCTCCCTCCCCCAACTGCTAAGTCAGCTGATCCCAATTCTCTATCCTCAATCATCTATCTGCTGACTTTGCCAAACCCATACACACTATACCCATCTCTTTTCTGCTCACATTTATGAAAGAACTCCCCAAAGCATGTAGTGCAAGGGCCTGCCTGTATACTTTCAAATGGTACTGTTTAAAGTTTTTGTATCCTATTATTATCTTGATAGGTAATAGCAGAATGTCCAAATGTGCTCAAATGTGTACAGTGTGTATTTCTATCTTTGTATTATGACACTTCTTACCTGTCCAGTGGGCTGCCAATAGTGTAACTAAGGAGGGGCTGTTCCAAGTAATACCCTGTATTTAGGCATTCATCTCTCAATTAAGTGAAGAAGGTTACCTGTCCAAGATTTCCACACACCCCATAATGTTAGAAATGGCCCATGAGAGGGGGGGGATATGATAGGTGTACCTTATACTTTGGCGTTGTTAAATTCCCCTTAATAAATGCTATCTGGAGGTTGCTCCATAATGTTTGTGCCTAATCTGCTTGCCATGTTTCTGATCAAAAATAGTAATGTTATTGTTTTTTCCTCAACAGTTTCCTTCCACGCCACAGGAATGGCAGACTGTGGCCTCCCACTTTGCCCAGCGGTGGGACTTTCCTAACTGCGGAGGGGCAATTGATGGGAAACACGTCCACATCGTCCCACCACCCAACTCGGGTTCATACTATTATAATTACAAGGGGTTCAATAGTATTGTGATGTTGGCGGTGGTGTCGGCTAATTACGACTTCCTGTATGTGGACGTGGGGAAGAATGGCCGGATGTCCGATGGTGGAGTCATCGCCCAGACGGAGTTTTACAGGCGTCTCCAGAATGGCAGCTTGGACTTGCCAGCTCCAGAGGACAATGTGGAAGGACTCCCCTTCGTGTTCGTTGCTGATGAAGCGTTTGTGCTGGGGGACCACCTGATGCGGCCATTCCCCATGAGGACCCTCACCCCGGAACAGAGGGTTTTTAATTACCGGCTGGCCAGAGCCCGAAGAGTGGTGGAGAACACATTTGGAATCCTGGCCAGCCAGTTCCGCCTATTTATGACACCCATCCATATGGTGGAGTATAAACTGAACCATATTATACTGGCGTGCTGTATTCTCCATAACTTTTTAAGGAAACATTCTGCCAACTATGCTGGCTCAGTTGGGCCTGAGGCCGGAATGATACATGAAACCACACTGACAGCGCTCGAAAGCGGCCGTTCTGGCTTGCCCTCCCTGAGTGCCCGTGATGTCCGGTTACGATACCAGGAGTTCTTTGCGGGTAGGGGGGCCATCAATATGCCTTCAGATTTGTGAAGCCTTTTTCCTATAAAAATTTTAAAAATGAAAATCATTGTGGACATTTACTGCTTGTGTTTGTTTTAGCTGACCCTGACAGAAATGTGGGGAGTCCTGAAAATGGCGTGATTGTGTAACCTTATACAAAGCACTGTTGGCTGTTATTTACTAAATGCAAAGACACTTTTCACTACAAGTGCACTTGCAACTGCACTGAAACTGTACTTGTAGTGCCAAGAGAATTTGCCCTTAGGAAAGAACCCCCATTTTCACAGAAAACAGCAATTACATCACCAAGTGTTTTCGCGTTGACACAATAATCCACACATTCTTGATTAACACACTTTTTAATACCTGCACAATCACATGTGCATTTAGAAAAGGTTTTTCTAACAAACCAACATGTTTGTTGTATAACAATTTTTGGGGTGGCATTATCAAAAATAGAAATGTTCATTTACGATAAAACAGGCCTGTGTAAAACCAACAAGAAAGACACAAATCTGGAAATTACAAAGTTCACATTTGGTAGAACTTGAAGGCAATATCAGACATGAGTATTTAGGAACTGTGTTTGATATTGCGTTCAGATGGGGTGAAGTCACCCCAGGAAAAGCCAAATTTGGAAGATGCACACCAATTTCCGAATGTCAACATGTGCTATCTGCCATCACGGGGGATCAAGGGACGTGTTTGGGGGGAGAAACCCCTTCCTCACCGCTACTTTATTATTGAGGAAGGGGTTGCACCCCCAAAACGCGTCCATTGATCTCCCGTGATGGCAGATAGCACATGTTGACACACTGTGTGCATCCTCCAAATTTTGGCTTTTCGAAAAATCACAAAAACATTTTTCACATTGTAGCACACAAAAAACAAAGGGATTTGGAGGGGCTTTAAACTCGCCCCAAAACATCAATTATGTTTTTATTTTTTTGAATAACATCATTGATGTTTTTATTGAGGTTTTCCAATTGTAAATTACACCCCATGATCTCCCCGATCAGGATCTGGGCACTTTCGGATGTGAAAGGATCTGGATCCACAACATCACGATCACCTAAAAAGAGAGAAACCAAACAAAAACAGGTATCAAAAATATGCCGGCATCCATCTCTTACCTGAGCCTGTGGTTGCAGACACTCACCTGTTGTGGTGACTATTTCCACCACGTCTTCTTCCTCCTGCTCTTCTTGGGTTGGGGGGATTTCCCCTTCTTCCAGAGGGGGTGGGCTCTGGTCTCCTCGGATGAGGGGTGTCCTCCGAGTCTTTTCTCCCCTATGTAAAACAAAAATGGTATACTTAGCACACAGATATTTGATGGCAGAACTATAAATAGGAAACATTGCTTGGAAGTGGGGTACAATTGTCAATTTTAGCAGAGTTCAAAAATGTAGCATTTTCAGTGTCCTTTGTCAAGCTTCAATACTTTACCTGTTTGGTACAAGCTTCACAGATGGAGACCCCCCTATAGTATACACTGGAGCACCTGTGTGCCCATAATAAAAAGGGTGTTCTTGTGTCCCACACTAGTGCTCCAGTGTCCAGATGTGAAAACAGCTGCTCAGTGTCCTCTCCTTAAAACAGAATCTAGTTTGCATTTCATTCTAGGAACCAAGCCATCTACACAACCAAATTCGTTTCAGACAAGTATAGGGCGTAAAAATGTTGGCCAAATGCATATGGCCTAAATAATGGTGTTTTCTAGGCCGAAAGAAAAATGTTTGATACGAACGAATAATGTGCCCATGAACCAGAAAGTTGCCATTTTAAAATGTACACTTGTAATAAAAGCACATGGAGCAGCACGAACGTAATAAAGACAAAAAGAATAGGAACACAGCACAACTACTTACTTTTTTGCAGCACTCTCCGGATCTTTCGGTACTGCTCATGTTCTCTTAATTTGAGGTCCGACCACCGTTTCCTGAGCTGATCTTTCGATCGTCGTACCCCGAAATGCCGGTGCAGACTCCTGACCACTTTCGCCATGATCTTGGCCTTTCTGACATTGGGGTTGAGGTAAGGTCCATACTTCCCGTCATAGTCGGCCTTCTTCAGGATGTCCACCATCTCCAACATCTCCCCAAAGGACATATTTGAGGCCTTAAATCTTCTCCTTCTGGATCCACACGTTTCCGGCTCCGGGCTTTCCTCCTCCTCCTCCTCATTGCTATAATTAGCACACACCTGCTGTGTATCCGCCATGTGCTCTTCCCCCACTGCGCAGAACAAAAAGGGGCGGGGAATAGACTAGAAAGAACGTCAGGGGCGGGTGGAGTTACACGCATGCTCAGTGTGTATAAAGCGTAACACGCGTGCGTATTACGTACGATCTGTGAGCAGAGGAAGGAGCATCGGAGACGCCGATCGTGATAACGAAGGTAAGATCTAAACTTGCGCCTATACTGCTTCGAATTTGAAGCCTATATTGTAACAAGATTAGTGGAGTTTGGCCTGACCTTAGGGTTTGTCTTGTGTCTTGCAGAGAAAATGGATGGGTTCAACGACCACAATTTCCTCCCCCTGTTCATTGACAAATACAGGGAGCTGCCCTGTCTGTGGCAGGTGAGACATCCTCATTATAACCATAAGCAAAGAAACTGCTGGAGTTGGTGAAGCCGGTGGTCCCCACAGCAACCATCCCCTATTTAAAAGCGAAAATTGGTGGCCTGAGGAGCACTTATCTTAGGGAGCGCAAGAAGGTCACAGATTCCCAGAGGTCCGGAGCTGCAGCAGATGACGTTTATGTCCCCAGGCCCCAGGCTGTGGTACTATGAGAGACTGCGATTTCTGTCAGACCACACTGAAGTCAGGGAATCCCTCTCTACTCTTCCTTCCACGCTTCCTTCCACCCCAGCTGAGGCTTCCGATGTCCAACCTGGGCCTTCCAGCCAGGAAGAAGTGGAGGAGCCCAGCTGGAGTCAGGTATAGCATTGTTCTACAGATTTCTGGTCAATAAATAAATGATGTTTACTAGATGTTCTTATTGATCACTAATTGCTGCTTGAAAGTGTTTTACATATCAATAGACAGTAGTGGGCACCCAAAATTGTGAAAAAAAAAAAAAATGCTGGGCTCAGAATGATAGTCTGTTATATTTGTTAACATCCAATTTGCAACAGTCATAAGATGAAAATTGTGTGTGATTGATGAATAAAAAACTAAAACTATGTCCCTTTTTCATACACAGGAAGACCTCATCCAGGAGGAGGTTGTGGAATGTGGCAGCCAGGAGGAGGCGGGGATTAGTGGCAGACAGGAGGAGGCGGGGCTAAGTGTCAGCCAAGAGAAGCCTGGGACAAGTCGCAGCCTGACTGAATCTCAGGTCCCTCCCCTCCGCCTTCCATATAAACGAGCCAGGAAGACAACTCCCGTGCATGATTCTGCACTCAGGCTGATTCAGGAGGCTTAGGCGTCCCTCCGAGCCTTCCCCACTCCTGAAGAGGCCTTTGCCTGCATGGCTGCCACCAAATTGAAGTGCATGCAGGAGGGTCAACGCCTCCTGTGTGAGCAACTGCTTTTCAAAGTCCTAACTAAGGGGGTGAGTGGGGAACTAACACCCAAGACCGACGTGGTTGAGTTGGACCATCCTCCTCCTCCTGCTGCCACAACTCCACCACCACAGCCACAGCGTGGAAGGAAGCGTGGAAAGAAGACAAGAGAGTAATTGGCCTGGGTTCAGTCTGGTCTGACAGAAGATGCAGTCTCTTGTATGACCACAGCCTGGGGACACAGATGTCATCTGCTGCTTCCTGGATCTCTGGGACTTCTGGACCAGACTGCCCTCCCTTAGATATGGACTCCTCAGGCCACCAATTTTGCTTTCAAATAATTGATGTCTGCCCTGGGGTCCAAGGCTTCGCCAATTTCTGCAGCTTCTCCAGCGTTGCCTCCCTCTTTGTTTATTTGTGAGCCCTTAAAGTTTTTTGTTGGGAAATTCTACTCTCCTGTGTGTGTTTTCATCCAAAAATTACAGTTTGTTGGTGAGGATTCAGGTACATTTCTAACATAAAATGTGAAATTAACAAGGGACAACAACACCAAACAATCTCCTACAGATTAAAATAGAACAACATATCAATGGTGTTGTGGTAACTTGACACAAAATACACACTCAAAAATTTTAGGGAGTCCAAATAAAAACACCCAAAAAAAAAACCCTTCCAAAAAATACAAACACACAAAAAAAATCTACATTAAACACAAAAAAAAAAAAAAAACACCAAAATAATGTGGTCAGATGTGAGAACTCAAAATATATTGACTGAATCCCGATAAATAATAAAGAAATAAGTTTGTGAGAAGTGTGGGTGAATATGAGCAGCAAAACTACTTAAAATTCTTGTCACATTATAAAGAAGGAGAGCGTGCGCTGTATTAAACCATTTTTGACATTGCAGCGTGACGAAAGTGCTGTATCCATTGCGAACGCTAAGTTTACCAGAACGAGCTGTTCCGTGCCGGAATTTCTTCTGAGCATGCGTGGCACTTTGTGCGTCGGAACAGGCCACACACGGTCGGAATTGACGCGATCGGATTTTGTTGTCGGAAAATTTTATCTCCTGCTCTCCAACTTTGTGTGTCAGAAAATCCGATGGAAAAAGTCCGATGGAGCCCACACACGGTCGGAATTTCCGACAACACGCTCCGATCGGACATTTTCCATCGGAAAATCCGACCGTGTGTACGGGGCATAACTCTGGTTTTTAATTCACCACTTATACCAGTTCCACTTACACAGAGTTCCACAGCCTCAGACTGAGCACGCTCAGACTGAGTCCTACACCCAGTTATATAGGCAACTGTAAGCAATTAACCACCCCCCTTAATTGATAGACTGAAGGAACCAGAGAAAAAAAAAAGAAAAAAGCTATTTAAAAAGTGACAGAAAAAGGTGATTGAAAAACTAAAAGGAAAAGCCCCAAAAATGCAACCCAGCAAACAAAAAGCAAGACTTGTTCACTCGAACTCTCTTTTTTAACTCACCACTTATACCACTTATATTCTTATGCGTCCTAATCATTCCTCCTTACCTAAGGTGGTTTCAGGATTCCATTTGAATCAAGATGTAATCCTACCATCCTTTTTTCCAGATCTGCAGTTCGCGGAGGAAAAATCTTTGCACACTCTTGATGTGGTTAAAGTAGTCAGTATCTGCAGGCAACCGTTCAGATACGGAAAACTGATTGTTTGTTTATTCTGCCAGATGGCCATAAGAAAGGCCAAGCAGCATCGAAATCCACTCTTTCTAGATGGATTAGACAGGTTATTTTTCAGGCTTATGATATAAAGAGGAAGACTACGACTTTTCATGTGAAAGCGCACTCAACTAGGGCTGTTAGTGTTTCTTGGGCAGTGCATCACCAAGCCGCCATGGCTCAGATCTGTAAGGCTGCGACTTGGTCTTCAGTCCATACATTCACCAGATTCTATCAGGTGGATGTAAGAGGGCAAGAGGATACCGCCTTCGGGCGCAGTGTACTGCAGGCTGCAGTTTAGTTGCTCTGGTCCGTTTGCGGTCTATATTTTCTGATCTGTGTCTCCCTCCCCTCAAATGAGCATTGCTTTGGGACATCCCACTATGTAATAAATACTCTGTGTCCCGTGATGTATGATCAAGAAAATAGGATTTTTAAATACAGCTTACCTGTAAAATCCTTTTCTTGAGAGTACATCACGGGACACAGAGCTCCCGCCCTTTTGTGGGTTTTACTTGGTTACCTATTGCTTTGCTACAAAACTGAGGTCTTCCCCATATGGGAGGGGTTATATAGAGGAGGAATTTTTCTTAATTGGGGTTAACCAGTGTCCAATCACAGATGGTGTCTATCTAACCCACTATGTAATGAATACTCTGTGTCCCGTGATATACTCTCAAGAAAAGGATTTTACAGGTAAGCTGTATTTAAAAATCCTATTTTAGGTATTTACTCATATCAGTATTTAATCTATTTATTATTATTTGATTCAATATTTATTTTAGAAGCAATATACACACTTTTTAGTGTACGCTATAATTAATATCACTTTTTAGCGCAGCGTATATAATTTATTAATTTGTCTTTGCATAATATATGTGACGTGGTTAATGCTAGCAGCTTTTAGGTAATTTATTCAATTCAAGCATCTAGGCAGTGGTGGCTTGCAGGACTTCTTCCATTTTCGTTTAGATGTGTTCTGTCTGTCAGGTGTTCTGACCAGATTAACCCCAAAAGAGTGGGGAAATGCTCTTTTGACCTACTATACCTATAGGTCATATTGTTAGGTGAGGGCACATCTTTATTTCACATTAGAAGTGGTGTACAGGAGTGTGGTGAGCACTGGTATCATGGATTCACTTTTACTGTATGTGCATGATGGAGACATTTACAGCACCAGGATTCTGGTATCACTTCCCCAGTAGGGGAGTAATAAATTACGCAGCACGAACACCATTGCATGGACTGTGGTTTAAATAGTGGACATTATTAGATATATGGTAGTTTATATTTACTATATCACCATTTTTATATATATTTGAAGTCACATGTATGATATCCAGGGCTTTTCTTCTGCCGGAACTTTGTTCCGGCACCTCTGCCAGGGAGCAGGATCTTTTTTTTATAGCTTGTTCTATGCAACTCTCTGCTTGCGGAGTGAGCTGACAGCCGCATAAGCTGACACAGCTCCTATAGTGTCAGCTGCAGCCTTAAGAGAGGGGAGGGCGGAGTGATATCAGCAGCATTCTGCCTCTCCCTGTAGCAGAGCAGAAGTTCCTGTTAGAAGAGTTGCTGTGGTGTCCTGTGACTCCTTCTCACTGCCTAAGGTACATTACATGCCTGCCTGAGGTAATTATTTAAACAGTGTTGCTGTTGGATAAATATAGGGGCTGCCTGGCTGTCTAATAATTCTGCATGGATAATGGACTGTCTCTTGCTGTCTTGCTGGATGTTGATGATTGTCTGTTGCTGGATTTGGGGACTGTCTGTTGCTGTATATGGGGACTGTCTGTTGCTGTATATGGGGACTGTCTGTTGCTGTATATGGGGACTGTCTGTTGCTGTATATGGGGACTGTCTGTTGCTGTATATGGGGACTGTCTGTTGCTGTATATGGGGACTGTCTGTTGCTGTATATGGGGACTGTCTGTTGCTGTATATGGGGACCGTCTCTTGCTGGATTTGGGGACTGTCTCTTGCTGGATTTGGGGACTGTCTCTTGCTGTATATGGGGACTGTCTCTTGATGGATTTGGGGACCGTCTCTTGCTGGATTTGGGGACCGTCTCTAGCTGGATTTGGGGACCGTCCCTTGCAGTATATGGGGGACTGTCTCTTGCAGTATATGGGGGACTGTCTCTTGCAGTATATGGGGGACTGTCTCTTGAAGTATATGGGGGACGGTCTCTTGCAGTATATGGGGGACTGTCTCTTGCAGTATATGGGGGACTGTCTCTTGAAGTATATGGGGGACTGTCTCTTGCAGTATATGGGGGACTGTCTCTTGCAGTATATGGGGGACTGTCTCTTGCAGTATATGGGGGACTGTCTCTTGCTGGACATTGGGGACTGTCTCTTGCTGGACATTGGGGACTGTCTCTTGCTGGACATTGGGGACTGTCTCTTGCTGGACATTGGGGACTGTCTCTTGCTGGACATTGGGGACTGTCTCTTGCTGGACATTGGGGACTGTCTCTTGCTGGACATTGGGGACTGTCTCTTGCTGGACATTGGGGACTGTCTCTTGCTGGACATTGGGGACTGTCTCTTGCTGGACATTGGGGACTGTCTCTTGCTGGACATTGGGGACTGTCTCTTGCTGGACATTGGGGACTGTCTCTTGCTGGACATTGGGGACTGTCTCTTGCTGGACATTGGGGACTGTCTCTTGCTGGACATTGGGGACTGTCTCTTGCTGGACATTGGGGACTGTCTCTTGCTGGACATTGGGGACTGTCTCTTGCTGGACATTGGGGACTGTCTCCTGCTGGACATTGGGGACTGTCTCTTGCTGGATATGGAAATATCTGGAAGTGCATCTGAGCTTACTTTGGTAAGCACTGGATATTTCTAATGTTTTGTACGTTTTACTGAATTGCTTTCTATTAACAAATCCCATACAAATTGTATATCCCCCAAATTATACTTGCTTCCATGTTCTGGAAAGGGGGCAGTGCTAGGAGGTGTGTAGGGGTGGTCCTAGGGGCGGTTCTAGGAGTGAGTAGGGGGTAGAGACAGGCGTGACCTAGTGGAAGGGGGGGGGGGTGAGTTCCTGCACCTTTTCCCTGAGAACAAAGCCCTGATGATATTTATTGTACTTTAGCACCGGTTTTGTAGGGGTGTACATGGATGTAACCTTTCAAGACATTGACAGCACTGATCACTGAACATTGCCTTCCAGTAGGGAATGGTGGATATATGAGCACTCATTTGTATATGTTCTGTGTGGACACTTTTTATGTATTGGGATTAGGGATGAGCTTCAAGTTTTCGAGTCGAACCCATGTTTGACTCGAACATAGCATGTTCAACCGTTCGTCGAATTGCGAAAGTTATGGGCTGTTCGCGCCAAATTCGAGTGGCGCGTTACAGCCCATAATTCACTGCGGCATTGCAGTGCATTGCTGGCTGATGATTGGCCAAGCATGCACTATGACCCGCATGCTTGGCCAATCACAGCGCCGTCTGCACAGAGAGCCGTAATTGGCCAAAGCCAGGGTGGTTTTGGCCAATTATAGCTCAAGGGGTTTAGTACACGACCCACACTATATAAGGCCGCCTGCGTGGCGGCCTTGTGTAGTGTGTTGCGGCGGCGGAGAGAAATAGACAGAGAGACAGTGTCATTTGATTTAAGTTAGATAGAGTAGACAGGCGAGTCAGTTGCTGCACTTACAGTGTATTTTGTGTATATATATATATATATATATATATATATATATATATATATGCATTCTAGGTGTTGTGTGTGTGTGTGTGTGTGTGTATAAATATATATACACTGTATTCAGTTTAGCTAGAACCGTTCCTGTTATTCTCTTCCTGCTGACAGGCAGGCGTTTTTACAGTATTTACAGCTACCTGAAGAAAATTGCTGGTGTTCTTCTAATCCTATTAGTACCACAGGCAGGCAGCTACAGTATTTACAGTTAGTGTAGTGCGTCCTCTGCACAGTGTGCACCTAAAGCTACCTGAAGACAATTGCTGTTGTTCTGATCCTATTAATACCACAGACAGGCAGCTGCAGTATTTACAATTAGTGTACTGTGTCCTCTGCACAGTGTGCACCTAAAGCTACCTGAAGAAAATTGGTGGTGTTCTTCTGATCCTATTAGTACCACAGGCAGGCAGCTACATTATTTATAGTTAGTGTACTGTGTCCTCTGCACAGTGTGCACCTAAAGCTACCTAAAGACAATTGCTATTGCAGAGAAAAAACGCTCCTGCGCACAAGTGGATACCCAGACAAGTATGTAATGACATAGGCCTTGCTGCCCTCAAGGATGGGGAAATCCTAATAGCCAAAGATAAAAGAGAAAAAAAGGGTGCACAAGCCTAGTGCATTATCTTTGGATAAAAATGTACTAAGAAGATAAAGCCTACTTACAAAACATTAATAACATAATTGCAGTAAGTGGTCATCAGCAGCATTCAGTTGAACATGAACGATTCTCCAGAGGTCACGGAGGAAAACACAGAAATCACTGTTAGCTGATGCGTTTCGAGGGGTGAATCCCCCCTTCCTCAGAGCGCAGCAGTGAACACTCCTTTAGTAGTCCTCCTATATATACACATACTCATAAAGGAACATATTGTTACTCAGCCAATCAAGAGCACAGCCCCTCCCCCTCCACCCAGTGGGCGGCGAGGGCAACCAACCGCCCACTGGAGAGGAGTTGCCTAGCTTATCCTGTAAACAAACCATGCAGTACATATAGTGAATAGCAACACTAAAAGTCAAATGTATCTGTGGGCTGTACAGCAAGGACATTTAGGAAGTCCCCCAGATACTAATGTCAGGGGTATGGTGCCATCATAGATGGCCCGTTATTACTGCCAATGGAACACCAGGGGTCTGCCGTCACGTTCACATATATCCTTGTACCGCACATACTGCCTCTGTTGAATGCCCGGAACGCACGCAGCTGTGTTTATGCTCCAGGCAAGAGGAAAGGGCGGACACGGCGTCATTTCCCTTGCATCCTCCATGGGCAACAATAGATCGCCGCCATTTTGGAGGGGACTGAACCGTAGAGGACATCACATGTCTGAAGAGGGACCGCTCAGCTGCACTAAACAAAAAAGCTTGTTGCCGGCCAGGTATGCCAGGAACCACCTGGGTAATAGAGTAGGCAGAGGGACAGGCAGCTTAGTCAACCCTCATAAAGGAGGAGTACAGGGGACAAAATAACTAGAGTCAACTAACTTCATGATTGGAGTGATAAATTAGTAAATAAATAAATAGTTGATTAGTTAATATTAATAAAAAATAAAGTGCACCAAGTGCATATATAAAGTGGTATGTATATATACTGATAATCAGTGGAACCCACAGGTGGGTGACTCTATGGATAACCTCCAGAGGTATAACCTCCAGGGATATATCCATTTAGTCTAACATAGATGCCTGTCAAGACATAACGGCACTAAGCAGGAGGACAATACTGAAGGAGATGGCCACATACCGCACAAGACCATACCAGATGATGCATATACAACACATACAATGCAGAAATCAGTGAACCACGAGTGTAGTGACCTTATACATGCATATACATACATACATACATACATACATCAACCCTGGTCAATCGGTGCAGCATATATCTGTGGATCTGACAATAATGTCAGTAACAAAAATGGTAAGACATAAATTAAAATAATGATTGAATTGATATCCTGAATGGCATCACAATAACGACAAGGATAGCAATAAAAATACACATGCAGAATAAGTGACATTATAATAGAGACATCACAAAAACAAACGGTGCATAAAACAATACAAAACAAACCAGACTAAAGCAAAACTGGCTTCTACATAACCATAGATAATCAACTATTTATTTACTAATTTATCGCAGGGGAAATGACGCTGTGTCCGCTTTTACCTGGAGCGCAAACACGGTGGCGTGCGTTCCGGGCGTTCAACAGAGGCAGTATGTGGGGTACGAGAATATATGTGGACGTGACGACAGACCCCCGGTGTTCCATTGGCGGTAATAACGGGCCATCTATGATGGCACCATACCCCTGACATTAGTATCTGGGGGACTTCCTGAACGGCTTTGCTGTACAGCCCACAGATATGTTTGACCTTTAGTGTTGCTATTCACTATATGTACTGCATGGTTTGTTCACAGGATGAGCTAGGCAACTCCTCTCCAGTGGGCGGTTGGTCGCCCTCGCCGCCCACTGGGTGGAGGGGGAGAGGCTGTGCTCTTGATTGGCTGAGTAACAATATATTGCTTTGAGTATGTGTATATATAGGAGGACTGCTGAAGGAGTGTTCACTGCTGTGGAAGGGGGGATTCATCTCTCGAAACGCGTCAACTGGCAGTGATTTCTGTGTTTTCCTCCGTGACCTTGTTCATGTTCAATGGAATGCTGCTATCTGATGACCACTTACTGCGATTACGTTATTAATGTTTTGTAAGTAGGCTTTTTTTATCTTCTTAATAAATTTTTATCCAAAGATAATGCACTAGGCTGGTGCGCCCTTTTTTTTTCTCTTTTATATTAGACAATTGCTGTTGTTCTGATTCTTTTAATACCACAGGCAGGCAGCTGCAGTATTTACAGTTAGTGTACTGTGTCCTCTGCACAGTGTGCACCTAAAGCTACCTGAAGACAATTGCTGGTGTTCTCATACTAATAATACTACAGGCAGGCAGTTTATTCTGCTAGCTGCAATATCAGTATATATATATACATCCCAGCTTTGTGCAGCTACATCTCACTGCAGGCCATTAGTATGTCTGGAAGGCCAACAAGGAGAGGCAGACAGTCACAAGCCAATAAAAGAGGGCAAGCAGGCTCTGTGTCTAGAGGCAACAGTGCCGGTTGTGGAGACGGTGCATCCTCATGAGCACGTGGCCGTGGGACAGGCTTGTCCTTTTTTTCGGCAGCTGGCCGTGTTGAGCCGCAACATGCGGAAGACTTGGTAGAGTGGATAATCAAGCCGTCCTCATCCTCTCACCCAGGCTCAGGGTACTTTGTCTGGCAAAGCAGCTGCCAACGCGGCCTCTTCCCTCGGCTCAATGGCATCAATCACTCCTTCTCTAGCCCCACCATGTCCTCCTGAGGAGTTCCCCGAACTGTTTGACCACAGTGTTGGGTACATGCTCCAGGAGAATGCCCAGCGTTTTGAAGGCTCCGATGATGGTACCCAGCTAGAGGAAGGCAGTAACGTGAGCCCAGAGAGAGGGGGTGCCCAAGAAGGACAGCAATCTGGCAGTCACGTTGCCCCAGCTGCAGCATACTGCAAGCTTTGCTCCAGTGATGAGGAGGGAGGGGATGATGAGGTCACTGACTCCACGTGGGTGCCTGATAGGAGAGAGGAGGAGGAGGTACATCTCTAACAAGGCAGAATGCCCTCCAGGGGCCAGCTTAAGGGCAGCACACCGACTGCATCACACCGCAGAGCTCCGCATGTACAGGGCGCTGCTGTCTCTGCGCGTTATTCCAAAAGATCTTTGGAGTGGGCCTTTTTTGAGACGAGTGCATCAGATCCCACCGCTGCTATTTGCAACATATGTCTCAAGCGTATCTCACGTGGCCAAAACATCACCTGCTTGGGGACCACATGCTTGACCAGACATGTCGACCTGCCATGCAGTTAGTTGGCAAGTGTACCTAAAAGACCCACACCAAAGAACAAAGCGGACCTCTCCTTGCTCCTCATCAGCTGGGATCTCCAACCCCACTATAACTTCAGTCCTCTCTGAAACCTGTACTGAGAGGAATGAAGGTGTAGAATTAGGTGTGTCACAGCCAAGTACTTGCGGGCAATCTGCTATCGTTACACCGACGTCAGATTGTACCAGGCAAATTTCCTTGCCCCAACTGCTGCACCGCCGAAAGAAGTTCGCTCCCAGCCATCCACATGCCCAGCGGTTGAGTGCTAGCTTGGCTAAATTGCTAGCACTTCAACTGCTGCCTTTTCAGTTGGTAGACTCTGCCCCCTCCTGTGAGTTTGTGGAATGTGCGGTTCCTCAGTGGCAGGTTTCCAAACGCCACTTTTTCTCACGGAAGGCGATTCCAGCTCTCTACCGGCATGTGGAAGGCAATGTCTTGGCCTCGTTGGACAGGGCTGTCAGCGGTAAGGTGTATATTACCACTAACTCATGGTCCAGCAGGCATGGACAGGGACGTTGCCTATCTTTCACCACACACTGGGTGACTCTTCTGGCAACTGGGAAGGATGCAGGACAGGGTGCAGTAGTGTTGGAGGTTGTCTGGCCACCACGCTTTCAAAATTCTACTAGTGGTGATTCTGCCACACCTCTCTCCTCCACCCCCTCCTCCTCTTCTTCCTCCATGGCCTATTCCTGTGCGGATTTGTTCTCGGAACCAGCGGTGCTCCGTAGGCGTTCAAATACGCAGGCAAAAAGATGCCATGCGGTGCTTGAGCTGGTGTGCTTGGGGGACAGGAGCCACACTGGGGCAGAGATTCTGTCAGCTCTGCAGGGGCAGGTTCAGAGGTGGTTGATGCCACGCTAGCTTAAGGCAGGTATGGTGGTTTGCGACAATGGCACCAACCTCCGCTCTGCCCTTCAACAGGGACAACTGACCCATGTGCCCTGTTTGGCTCAAGTCCTTAACTTGGTGGGCTGCACATGTAGCAGAGCTGAGTGTGTAAGCTCTAACGCTGTAGTTCTGGACGTGATGCAGACGTGAGACGTCAGACGGGGGGAGGGGCCTGAAGGTGGCATCAGAGTGAGGGGTGGAGGCGGGCAGGACGGAGCGGGTTGCGGGGTGAGAGTCTGCGGCCTCCTCATGCACGGAGAAATCCGGAGGAAGCTGAGAGCCACTCTGTCACCCCAGTAACAGCGGGAGAGACAGCCCTCCCTGCGGAATATACAGCGGGGGGAGTGATACACGAACGGCGCTCCGGAGCTGGAGGAGTGACAGGGGAGTTCGAAGACAGCGGGGATAGGATTCCCCGTACGGCAGCGTTCCCCAACACAGCCTGAAAAACAGTGAAGTAAATGACACAGGCAGCAAGGATACGCTAGTAGCGGGACTTCTCCCCCCTCATCCCACCCTGGAATCGGACACCATCAGAACAAGCTGGAACATCAGAGCAGCACACAAAACAAGGAAATGGTGAGTTTACAGCACCAAAGAAGATCGCCTCCCCAGGTATGATTACTTATGATTTTGAACTGATAAATATCAAGTGATTAGGACTGGAGAGGTTGGATGAAAATTAAAGGAGGAGGAAAAGGGAAGAAAAGAAGGGAAGGAAAAGAGAGCAACATAAGAGTGTGCCCATAGAGCCCGGGACTGAGTGCCTGATTGTAAGAAAGTTCCAAACAGATAGGAGGTGGGGAGGCTGCAGACAGGGGCTTGGAATTAGGAAGGCTTAGAGGCGCTATAGAGCGCTCGGCTCCCGGACAGACGGAAACTAATTACAGCTAACAGTTTCAGCAGTGAGTCCTACACTGAGCAGCACGGGCTGGAGACTGAGCGGAAGGGGGGTATGAGACTACGGTAAAACAGAGTCTAGGTAACTGATATTGCTAAAAGTAAGCCAGGCGAAGCATGAGAGGACGGAACCATAAAACAGCGGAACCCAAGACCCCCAGGGAGAGCCTCAACTCTAGTACAATACAGAAGTACCTCAAAGAAGTGAGTGTCAAAAGTCCGGTTGCGGATATGAAACAAGCAGGAACGAAAGACAAAAAAACCCAGATGAAACAAAAAGGGGGACAGGGGGAGAAGCCCAGAGAAGACATGGAGCAAGAGGGCGCAGGAGCCATGAGTGATCTGGAGCAGTCAAGAAATGCCGCACTTTTCATAAATAAAATAGAAATGACAGAAATGTTCGCTAAATTGGAAAATATTATTAAATCAGAAATATTAAATGTACGGTCGGATAGGAGTCATTTGCTACGCAGAGTGGAAGAAATAGAAGAAGCCTCAGATTCCCAGGTGAAAGAGTTACTGGATTTAAAAGCGCAAATGAAGAAAATGCAAAATGATAACCGCTTGCTGGCTTACAAACTGGAAGAACAAGAAAATCAAAGCCGTCACCAAAATCTGCGAAAAACAGACCTCCCTGAACAACAGAATGAGGATTTAAGGATTAAGGTGCAGAAAATCTTTAATCCAATCCTGGGAAGAAGGGAAGATGAGGTTCTGAGGATTGAAAGGGTGCACAGGATTAGAAAACCTCCAAATATAAGACAAGATATCCCGAGAGATGTAATAGTCAAATTCCATTCGTATGAAGACAAGGAGAAGATATGGACCAACCTTAGAGGGGCTTCCCCATTAAGTTTTGATAACAAAGATTTAGGATTTTTTTCTGATTTATCAGCGGGAACCCTGTCACGAAGAAGGCAACTAAAACCCCTGCTGGACCAACTGAGGAAGGCCAATCCAAAATATAGTTGGGGGTTCCAACATCCCTGCTGGTAACAAAAGAAGGCAGAATGCACAAGATGAGGTTTCCGGAGGAGATGCGGGACTTTTGTGAAAACCTGGGGATCCCTACACCAGAAGTCCCTACACCAGTGAAATAGAAAGAAGACAAGATATAATAGGACCGGAGAAGAAGAGAAGGAAAGAGGACTTCCCTTTTTTTTTTTTTTTCCTCCTTTTAACCTCCCCCCATCGGCCTTCGGGTAGGGGGGGAGAGTGGAGATTGAAGACTGAGACTTTATATTAAAGGTTCCAGGGAATTGGGAGGGGGGAGGGGGGTAAAGGGAATAAGCGATATAAGAAAC
This sequence comes from Lithobates septentrionalis, assembly GCA_037952835.1. Lineage (NCBI taxonomy): Eukaryota > Metazoa > Chordata > Amphibia > Anura > Ranidae > Lithobates > Lithobates septentrionalis. The sequence continues at coordinate 1,853,231 of JBBDGP010000638.1, read as the reverse complement.
ATAAAAAGGTTCTGGGTTGGGAGGGTTTCGGAGGAGAGGTATGGTCTGGCGGGCCTGCGCGCCTCGGTTCCACTAGCCCACTACCTTGTCATCTAGGGTGACAGGGGGGGGCACCGGTGGCCACCGGAGGAGCGTCACCCCTGGGAAAGAGGCTCGTGATATGAGATCTAGTTGGATTCATATGTGCGGGCTTAGGGCTGGCAGAGCCGGCAGGGGGGGAGGGGGGGTAGGTTGGGGAGGGGAGGGAGGGGGGCCCCTATCTGCAGAGAGGGAGTACTCCAGAGGATGTTAGAGAAAGGGGGATAATTTACATTTATGCCTGAGTTAAAATTTGTGTCTTATAACGTCAAGGGGCTGAATTCCCCAGGAAAAAGACATAAGATTCTCAAGGAGCTCCAACATTACAGAGCGGACGTAGTATTCCTCCAGGAGACTCACTTGATCCAGGAATCAAATATAAAATTATACTCCCCACGGTTGCCCCTCTGGTATTACAGTGATACACCAATTAGGAGATCTAAGGGCGTGGCAATCAGGTTTTCTGGATCTGTTAAATTCTCAGTAGTGGGGAGGCTGACGGATCCAGAGGGCCGATTCTTATTCCTTAAGGGTATCCTGGGGAGGAAAAAGCTCACTTTGGTGAATGTCTACTGCCCCAATAAAAACCCGATTGGTTTTCTAAAAGGGGTGCTCTCCAAATTGGTGGAATTCAGGGAAGAAGAGGTGGTGTTGGCGGGGGACTTCAACTTCTGTCTGGACCCTGTCCAGGATAGTACATCCCGGGCACAGGGGACAAGTAAGGCTCAATTGAGCATGATTAAGCGACGGCTACATCAATGCCATCTAATAGACGTGTGGAGGATGCAACATGTAAAAACTATAGATTATACCTTCTTCTCCCCTGTGCACGGGACGTACTCAAGACTGGATTATATATTGATGGATCACAGCTTATTGGATCTTGTCGAGGAGTCAAGAATAGAGGTTACTTCCTTATAAGACCATGTGCCAGTTACACTAAGGATTAGGATTACGGAACCACAAAGACAGCCCTATTCGTGGAAGTTGTACGAAAACCTACTCCGGGATCAAAACGTTTTAGAAAAGATTCAGGAGGAAATTGAATTTTTCTTCAGAGTCAATGATACAGGAGGAATTTTTTCCCCATCGGTGTTATGGGAGACGCACAAAGCGTATATAAGAGGGGTACTGATATCCATAGGGGCGGGGGTTAAAAAAAAAAAAAGAAGAGAGGAGAGGAAAAAGCTCATTGAGGAAATTCTGGTATTAGAACAGGACCACAAAAAATCAAAAGGCCAAAGCCAGGACAGCTTCCAACAATTAGTTGCAAAAAGGGAAGAGTTAAGAGACAGTATGGAGCAAGAGTCTAAAAGGGCCCTCAATAAATTAACAAAAGATAGATATATGTGGGGTAATAAATCTAGTAAACACCTGGCGAGGATATTGAGAAAGAAAAGGGATAGGAATTACATAGAGAAAATAGAAAATAAAAAAGGCGAAGCAGTAGGTACAAGTAAAGGAATAGCGGAAGAGTTTAGAAAGTATTTTGAAGCCCTATACTCTATTAGACAAAAGGGATTAGGAGAAAGCGCAAAGGCGGGGAAGGTGGAAGAATTCCTAAAGGAGGCAGGGGTAGCCAAGATGTCTGAAGAGGAGAGAGATTTCCTTGACAGACCTATAGAGGAGGAGGAAATACTTGCTGCTCTAAAGAGTGTCCCCAAGGGGAAAAGACCTGGCCCAGATGGATTCACTTCATTATACCTAGAAAAATTTAAACACATCCTGGTACCTAGATTAAGCCATTACTGGAATGAACTGGGCCCTAATTGCACAATGGAGGGAGAGGCCCTAGTAGCGGCCATTACATTAATTCATAAAGAAAGCAAAAATAGGGAGCTTTGCTCTAGCTATAGACCCATTTCATTATTGAACGCCGACGTGAAGCTATATGCCAAAGTCCTGGCAGGTAGACTAAGGGACAGAATGACCACCCTGGTGCACCCAGATCAGGTGGGTTTTGTGGCGGGAAGGCAGAGTAGGGACAATGGAGTGCGTTCAGTACTCCTGGTGGAGTACACCAAACGAGGGGGGCCCCCAGTTCTATTCCTGTCAATGGACGCAGAAAAAGCATTTGACAGGGTAGACTGGGGGTGTATGATCAAAACTCTAGAAACAATGGGAATAGGCCCAAGATTTATCTCCTGGGTTAAAATACTTTATACCAGTCCTACGGCATTTGTAAAGATGAATGGAGTTTCCTCTGACCCCTTCCGGATGGATAATGGCACTAGGCAGGGGTGTCCATTGTCCCCCCTACTATTTGTCCTTACCTTGGAACCCTTATTATCCACCATTCGTAATAATCCAGACTGTAGCGGGGTGAGAATAGGATCAGCGGAACATAAACTAGCAGCTTTTGCCGACGATGTGATGTTTTTCATTACAAACCCCAAGATTACAATCCCGAATATTTTGAGGGTTCTTAAAAGATTTGGGGAGATTTCAAATTTTAAAATCAACCTCGGTAAGTCCGAGGTGCTCAATGTGAATGTGGGAATACAAGTGGAAAAGAACCTCATAGGGTCGTTTCCCTTCCCTTGGAGGAAAGCCATTAGCTATTTGGGGATCAAGTTATCGAATAACCTGAAGGAAATGTATTTAATTGCAATAAGTGTTTATTGAAATTTTTTCAGATTAGTAACAAAGAGATAATAAAACAGTCATAGACATTACCATCATTAGTATTTTCATGGCAAGTGCTTATTTAGACAGAGATAAGTACATTCCTATATTTGTCAATTACATCCACATCTGCCGCCTCATGTTGAGATTGCTTTCCAGGAAGTGCCTCTCCCTCACTCCCACACCCCACATGGGAACTAACTGTGCTTGGAAGAAGGAGAAGCCCCCCCTGCCCGCGTCTTATATACTTAATTTATTTATTTATTTTATTTTGGCTACAGATAGTGGTTACATGTTATCTGCACTTGGATAATGTCTGACACGAATAAAAGGTTATAGAATTATATTAATTAACTTAACTAACATTAACTTAATATGTCCATATGCAACCTGTGTGGTGAGCTTCATCATTTACTGTTTTTTTCAAAGAATCTGAGACCCATGTTTTGCGGATACCATGTTGACCAAGGAACCCACATATTAGATATTTTATTCTGATTTCCAAGGCTCCATGCGAATTGTATTTCATACATCCTATGTGTATTTATTAGTTGAAGGGTTTCTGTTACAGGAGGAGGATTGGTGTCTTTCCAATGGCGTACTATGGTGAGTCTAGCTGCGATAAGTATGTGGGATACTAGTGGCCTAAGAGAAACTGGAAAAGAGTCGATTTCCAATGAAAGAAGTGCCATACCTGGAGAAAACGCAACTTTTATACCTGTGATTTGTTCTATTATTTGAAAAATAATCATCCAAAATCTCTGAATACGTGGGCACGACCATAGCACATGAAGCAGTGATCCTATTCTCCCACACTTCCTCCAACATTCTGGGGAGACTCCTGGAATAAATTTAGAAATGCGGTAAGGGGTGAGGTACCACCTCAATAGAAATTTGTGATGCAGTTCCCATAGGTTGGCACTTCTAGTAGATACATATGTGATTTTAAGTGCTTTTTTCCATTGGTCATCAGTATAAACCTTTTTAAAGTCCTTTTCCCATGCTACTATGTTGGTGGTTTTACTAAAAGAGTTTTTATTCAGTAGAAATTTGTAGAATAAAGCCGTTCCCTTGAGTTTAGTGCTTTTGTTTGTAAAAAAGATGACAATTTGCCAGGGAAGATGAGTGATAAGTTCATTACTCTTTTTTTCTAGTAAGTGGGATATCTGGGTATATTTATAATAGTCAGAAGATGGAATATCATATTCAATCTGTAATGTTCTGAATGTTTTAACCGTGGGTCCTAGGAGATCCTCTAGGGACAGTTCGCCTCTAGAGCTCCATTTAGCTAATAAGTCTGGTATTATGAGTCCTAAAGCTGTAATTGGGAATTTTAGAGGAACTTAGGGTCCTTCAGGTGTTATATGCTTGAGGAGATATTGCCAGGCTTCGATAGAAGCCTGGATAGTTGGGGAATGTACAAGAGGGGTAGATGTATGATACTCATTGGTTATCAGGTAATTATACAGATTCCCTCCTTTAATTTGAATTTTTTCTAATTCTATCCATAGGGAGATATCGTGGTTATGGAACCAGCCCTTCACCTGTGCCAAAATGGTGGCCGCATGGTAATCTCTAATTATTGTATGTCCTATCCCTCCAGCATGTTTGGATTTAGTAATTTTGTTAAATGCACATCTTGCTTTTTTCCCAACCCATAGGTATCTATCTATTTCAGATTGTGCTTGCTGAAAGAAGGATTTGGGTACTGGAATGGGTAGGGTTCTGAATAGGTATAAGAACTGAGGCAAAACCTGCATTTTGAACGCAGCCAGACGCCCAGTCCATGAAAATTCAAATCGCTTTAATTTATCTAGTTTGGATCTCAGAGACTTTAAAAATGGAATATCATTTTCTTTGAATAGTTCGGATACTGTGGGTGTAAGTGTGATACCTAGATAGGATATGCCATTTTCTTTCCACATATACGGAAATTTGTGTTTGATATTTTGTTTCACCTTGTCAGATAAGCCTAGTCCCAAAAGAAATTACTTGGTTTCATTAACTTTGTAATACGATATTGCATTAAATAATTGTAAAGTTTGTTGGACCGAAGCCAGGGAAGACATTACATCAGTGAGTATCAGGATGACATCATCCGCGAACAGGCTGATGGTGTGCATTCTATCTCCTATTGTTATCCCTTTAATTTGGGGGTGTTGGCGGATATATGTTGCCAGTGGCTCCATCAACAAGTTAAAAATTAAGGGAGACAAAGGGCACCCTTGGCGAGTGCCATTGGTTATACTAAATGGAGTAGATAATGTTCCAGATATGTAAACTTGTGCTGATGGCTTTGTGTATAAAGCCATAATGGCCTGGTACATCTGGCCATGGAAACCAAATTTGTCTAGAACTTGTTCTAAATACGTCCAATTAATTCTATCGAACGCCTTCTCTGCGTCCAAAGAGAGGAGCAGAGAAGGCGTTCCCTTTTTGTTAGCTAGATGGATGAGGTTAATCAGGCGTCTAGTCGCATCTGCTGTTTGGCGACCTGTGGTAAAACCCGATTGATCTGGGTGAATCAGTGAAGGGAGGAGATTTACTAATCTACCAGCTATTACTTTAGCGTAAATTTTCAGATCGTTATTGAGTAACGATATCGGACGGAAATTTTGAGGAGTATCAGGATCCTTCCCCGGCTTCGGTAATGCCACAATCATTGCCTTCAACATTTCAGGTGGAAAAGAGGAAGAGGAAGCAGCTTGATTAAATATTTCAGTGAGTCTGGGAGTTAGAATGTCTCTGAATGTTTGAAAATATTCACTCGTGAAACCGTCTGGTCCAGGAGATTTATTACTGGGGAGTGAGTCAATCGCTATTGATATTTCTTGTGTCGTGAATGGAGAGTTCAGTACTATGTTTTGGGCATCAGTGAGTTGAGGAAGTTGAATTTTGTTAAGAAATTCAGAAATTGTGTGGGTTTGTGGTTGAATTGTGTTAGGATCTGTGTTCAGGTTATACAGAGAACCATAGTAAGTGCTGAATGCATCTGCAATATCTTGTGGGTGTTGTAATTTGTTGTGGGTTTCAGGATGTAAGATGTAGGTAAGTTTAGTTTTGTGTCTGTGTCCTCGTAGTTTGTCTGCTAATAATTTCCCTGCTTTATTGCCATTTGCGTAATACGTCATTTTCAACCTCCTAGAGGATTTTTCAAAATATCGAATAATAGTATCATTCGAAGTTCTAGTCTTAATTTGGTCAGTTTATCTGATAAGTCAGAGAAATTGGCTTTGTTCTTAGATTCTAGTGTATGGATTTGTTCAGAGACATTCAATATACGCTGCTCCCTCATTCTCTTAGCCCTGGCTCCAAGTTTAATGAGGAGACCTCTCATAAACGCTTTGTGTGCGTTCCATGTTATAAAGGGGTCAGAGACTGAATTTACATTAAGCTCAAAAAATTCGGCCAGATCTTTTTGCAATATTGTTTTGGAAGGATCATCTCGGAACAGCCGCGGGTTGGATCTCCAAATGTAAGTGGAGTTGATTTTAGATGTGTCATCCACCAGCAGCGATACCGAAGCATGATCCGACCAAGTGATATTATTAATTGTAGATGATTTGATTTTGGTTATTAATGCTTTATCTACCAAAAAAAGATCAAGTCGGGTGTAAATTTTGTGACTGGCTGAAAAAAAAGAGAAGTCTTTCTCTGTAGCATGAAGACATCTCCAAGCATCGTACATGTCGTAGTTCCTCAGCAGCGGCTGTAGTGTTTGAGTTTTCTTGTTGGATAGTGAACTAGAGTCTATTGTAGGGTCCGGTGGTAAATTAAAGTCTCCGCACAAGAGTAGGCGACCTTTTTGCAAACGTGAGACCTGTTTCATGAGCCTATGAAGAAAGCGGGTCTGACGTGTGTTTGGCGCATATACATTCACCACTGTGTAGGTGGTGTTGTTGATGTCGCAGATTAATATGTGATAACTACCTTGTACATCTTTTATCTCCGAGTGTAGTTTAAATGCTACTGTGTCCTTAATTGCCGTGAGTACTCCCTTCTTTTTTGCGTCTGCACTTGCAAAAAAAATATGTGGGAATTTGGGGTGAGAGCAGATAGGTTGAGCCTGTTTTTTGAAGTGCGACTCTTGTACGCAAAGGACATCAGCCTTATTTTGGATGGCTTCCAGCCACATGGATCTGCGTTTCGCCGGATGGTTAAGGCTTCTTGCATTTATTGTTAAAAAAGTAATGGTCATAGTGGAAAGTCAAGTGTAAGCGCATTAGATGTCATGTGTTGGTAACACTTACATACGTCGCTGAGTTCATCAACGTTGATCCATATGCGATGGGGAGATGAATCCTTATGACCGTGGAGTTCCTGAAGATTCACTTTATGAGGTAGACTTTTTAGTGGTTGTTGCGGCTGCGGACATATATAATGGTTAACACAGAAAAGAACAGTGTAGAAAAAGATAAAAAAAGGAAAACATAAAGGGGTTTTAAACCCAACCCTGAGTAGGTCTGTGTGACCTGAGTGTGACGTGTAGTCACTTAAATTGCAAGTAGGGGGTAAACAGCGAAACAGTTCAGCTTAGCGTTTTTTTCCTCTGCTTGGGAAACAGTAGAGTATGGTCTTCACTGACTTCAGTCAGCTCATGTATGCTTGCGGGAGTTTTTGGAGGTAACCAGGTTCCAGTTATCTGTAAACTGCTCAGGACTACGGGAAGCTTGGATTTTTGGTAAATCCTCTGCTATGATCTGCCATCTTTGAAGGAGCTGCATTCCCTTGTTAAGAGTGTCAACAACATGCTCCTTTCCATCTTTAGTGATAATTTAGTAGGGAACCCCCATTTGTATGCGATCTTGTGATTCCGTAATGCTTTAGAGATTGTGTTTAGGTTCCTACGTTTCTGCAGGGTGAATTGCGATAGGTCAGCAAAAAATTGTAGATCTTTATATTGTGATGGAAAAAGATCTTTGTTGCGGGAAGCCGCCATCAGTCGTTCTTTTGTTTGGTAAAAGTGTAACCGGAGTATGACATCTCTTGGTATGTTATCCGGTAAATGTGATGGTTTGGGTAGGCGGTGGATCCTGTCTACGGTAATATCCAATTCCGTTAAATCTGGTAGTATAGCCTGAAATAGTTGGGCTGTGTAGGTGCGCAGGTCAGACTGCAAGACTGACTCGGGGATCCCCCTTATTTTAAAGTTATTTCTCCTAGAGCGGTCCTCAATGTTTGCTAATTTTGCTTTAAGGGCATCCAATTCATCTGCATTGTTATCGTTTGCATCCACTAGATCATTGATGGTGGTAGCGAACTCCCCCATTTTGTGTTCGATATGATCTACTCTGGATACTGTTTCTTTAAGTTCCACACCAAATCTGTGAACACAGGATAGCATATCAGCATGTAGTGAACTCCGGAGTGAGACTAACATATCCTTTAGTGTGGTGTCCAGTACAGGTTGATTAGTGGTGGGAAAGAGATCAATTGAGTCAGGGAGATCTCTTGTATCTTCTCCTGAGTCTAGGCCTGGTGTTAAGTACCGGCTAGAATCCGAGGCATCCAGCCTCAATCTTGCTTTTTCCGGACTGCCTGAATTGGGGGTATGTATAGGGGAGTGTGTACTCCTTTGTGGTGCATTCCTTTTTTGTGGATTGCCCTTGCCCGCTTCATATAGTGGGGTACTAGACATACCTCGCGCCGCTGTCCCGCCGCCGCCATCTTGCTTAGGCCCGAGCGGGTAGTATTCAGTTAGTTTTTGCGGCCTCCGGTTCTCCTTGTTGCGCCGCGGCATGATCGATTGGTTCCCGGAGACGCGCTGCCGGTCCATAGGTGGTTGTATGTGGGTTTGGGTCAGTGGAACAGGCGATGTGGGCCGGTGTGTTCCCGAGCGCTGTGGAGCTCCTCTATTGAGCGTCCATCGTCTTCCGCGGCAAGCTCCGCCCCAAGGAAATGTATTTAAACAACTACATCCCACTGTAGACGAGAATTAAGAGGCCTGGCCTCACGTCCCCTTTCATGGATTGGTCGTATCAATGCTGTGAAAATGGCTATAACGCCTAAAATACTGTACAAGTTCCAGATGCTCCCTATCCCGCTCCCCCAGTCGTATTTTAGGGCCCTAAGGAGCCTGATATTGAGGTTTGTCTGGGGTGGCAAAAAATCACGAATTGCTAGATCAGTTCTGAGTAGGAGGAAAGAAAAAGGGGGGCTCGCACTTCCAGACTTCAATAAATATTATAAATCGGTGGTACTTACACGAGTAATAGAATGGTCAAAGGGGGCTTTGGATAGGAGGTTGGTAAATATAGAACACAGTTTGAGTAGTAGAGATTTAAGTCACATAATTTGGAACCCTCCCAAGTTTAGAACACTGAGCACAGAAACGGCGGCACTAACACATAATGCTTTAAGGTTTTGGGACAAGGTCCACACCCAGAATAAGTGGACTTATAATTCACCTTTGATATATCTGAAAGAGAATATTTTTTTTGAACCGGGGAGGAGGGAGGTGGGAGGGAATTGGATTAAAAGGGACAGTATACAATTAAAAGATGTAATTAGAGAAGGAAAAATATGCACGTATTCCGAGTTAAAAGATAGGTCTGAGAATTTCTCTATTGATCCATGGAGGTACCTCCAGCTGTCTCTTTTCATCGGGAAATTGCCAAAACCACTCAGAAGTAGGGAAGAGTACAGACCCCTTGAGCAGCTCTGTGAGAGGGAGCAACCGAGGGGCCTGGTCTCTCAAATTTATAAAATTCTGAGCGGGAGGGAGGAGCTGGAGGTGCCTCAGTATATTAAGGCATGGGAAAGGGAGTTAGGGTCACGGTGTAGTAATTTCACATTAGGAAAGATTCTGAAGATGTTACATAAATCAGCAGTGGATAGTAAGAGGACAGAGATAAATTTTAAATGCCTAGCAAGGTGGTATGCCACCCCAGACAAAATAAGCAAGTTTGACTCTGCAAAATCGGAGAAATGTTGGAGGGGGTGTGGGGCTGTGGGGACGATGGCGCATATTTGGTGGGAGTGCGCTGTCATCAAAACTTTCTGGGAAAAAATAATAAAACTAACTAAAGTTATCACGGGTAAAACCGTGGTAGAAGATCCATGGGTTTGTTTCACGGTACGGAAGAGCCCATCAAGCAATATCAAAAATCTATAGTACCCATTTTGCTGGACTCGGCCAAGAGGCAGATTGCGAGGATCTGGCTGGATCCAGATAGCCCAAACATTCGAGACTGGCTCTTCTGTATAAATGAAATATATAACATGGAGGGTGTGGATAGTGAGGGAGTCTATCTGGAAGAGGGGGAGGGCCGGGTGGATAAATGGGCAGTATGGCGGCAGTATAAAAGCTCTTGGAGCTATCTGGAGGAGGTTACAAGGAGGGACTGATGGGGAGGGGATTTTGGATAGTCCAGTTACAACAGGAGTACCCTATTTAGCATTACGATGACCATCTGCAGAGGGGGCCGGGGAGGGTCAGAGGGGGGAGGAGGGGGGGTGGAAATGTAAGCGGGTATATAATGGAATGTTATTGTAAAAAGTGTCGATGTAGACTCTGTTGGAGGAGAGCTATTTATTTTTTGTATTGGAAAATTTAAATAAATAAATATTTTAAAAGAAAAAGAAAAGAGAAAGGGGAAGGAAAAAAAAGAAAGAAAGAAAGGGAGAAAAGAGGGAGGAAAAAAAAAAGAAAAAGTCCTTAACTTGGTGGTGCAGCGGTTCTTGGGCAGGTACCCGGGCTTACAGGATGTCCTGAGGCAGGCCAGGAAAGTCTGTGTGCATTTCTGCAGGTCATATAATGCCAGTGCTCGGCTGGCTGACCTCCAAAAGGAATTTAACCTGCCCAAGAACCGCCTAATCTGTGACATGCCCACCAGGTGGAACTCAACGTTGGCCATGCTGCAGCGGCTGCACACGCAGCAGAGGGCCATCAATGAGTACCTATGCAACTATGACACCAGGACAGGGTCAGGGGACCTTGGTTTTTTTCCCCACGCCAGTGGGCTATGATCAGGGATGCATGCACTGTCCTGTCACCATTTGAGGAGGCCACGAGGATGGTGAGCAGTGACAGTGCATGCATCAGTGACACTGTCCCCCTTGTCCACCTGTTGGAGCACACGCTGCGTGGAATAATGGACAGGGCACTTGAGGCAGAACAGAGGGAGGAAGAGGAGGACTTCCTTACCTCTCAAGGCCCCCTTTATCCAGACAGTGTTCCTGCGTGCCCGCCGATCACACAGGGAGAGGAGGAGGAGGAAGAGGAGGAGGAGGAGGATTGTGTCAGCATGGAGGTGGAGCCTTGCACTCAGCATCAGCAGCAGTCTTCAAGGGATCATTTACAGTCCGAAGAAACCCATGGACTTGTACGTGGCTGGAAGGAGGTGGCTGCGGATCATGTCATCCTTAGTGACCCAGAGGACTCTGGACCGAATGCCTCAGCAAACCTAAACTGCATGGCCTCCCTGATCCTGCAAAGCCTGTAGAAGGATCCTCATATTCGTGGTATCAAGGGGAGGGATGATTGCTGGCTGGCAACCCTCCTTTATCCACGTTACAAGGGTAAGGTTGCGGACCTTATCTTGCCGTCGCAGAGGGAGCAGAGGATGAAACATCTTTGGGAGGCCTTGCAGAAAGGTTTGTGCAACGCGTTTCCAGAGCCTGGGAGGTTACAATTTCCTTGTCCTCCTGAACAACGTGTTGCTGAGGCTTCGGTCAGTCACAGAAGGAGCAGTGGATAAGGTGGCCGTCTGACCGATGCATTCAGACAATTTTTTAGTCCACAACCCCAAGGTCTGATCGGTTCCAGCAACCATCGCCAGCGTCTGATTCACATGGTGCAGGAGTACCTAGGGGCAAGATCAGACTTCGACACCTTTCCCACCGAAAATCCTCTGGGTTACTGGGTCTTGAGGATGGATCACTGGCCAGAGCTTGCACAGTATGCAATTGAGCTACTGGCCTGTCCTGCATCCAGTGTTCTTTCGGAACGCACATTCAGTGCTGCTGGAGGCTTTGTAACCGATCACAGGGTGCGCCTGTCCACCGAATCGGTCGATCGGCTGACCTTCATAAAAATGAATCAGTTTTGGATCACCAGCTACCAAGCACCTGATGCTGATGTAACCGATTGATTTTTTTTTTTTTTTAATGTGAGATCCCTTCAAGACTGCCTATGCTGATGTTGAGTGACTATCCTGTTATGCTGAGTGACAATCCACTTTTTCCTCAATTTTTATGCTGATAGCTTGTAAGAACATTTTTGGTTCTGGGCACCGCCACCAGTGGCCAAGGCCCAATTTTTCTGCCCGTGTTTAACAGGGGCGTATAATTACAATTTTTGATGCAATACTTTGCAGCAGGGCTCATTCCTGCGCTCCAACTATAGCATCTGTGAGGGGTTGCAGTGTTGTGGCACCAGTGCCTAAGGCCCGATTTTTCTGCCGCTGTTCAACAGGTGCATGTAATTACAATTCTTGATATAATATTTCACAGCAGGGCCTGTTCCAGTGCCCACCAAGAGTAACTGTGAGGACTTACAGTGTTGTGGCACCACCACCACCAAAGGCCCAATTTTTGTGCCCCTGTTCAACAATGGCATGTAATTACAATTCTTGATCTAATATTTCACAGCAGGGCCCGTTCCTGCTCCCACCAAGAGTAACTGTAATGCCCCGTACACATGGTCGGATTTTCCGATGGACATTGTCCGATCGGAGCGTGTTGTCGGAAATTCCGACCGTGTGTGGGCGCCATCGGACATTTTCCGACACACAAAGTTGGACAGCAGGAGATAAAATTTTCCGACAACAAAATCCGATCGCGTCAATTCCGACCGTGTGTGGCCTGTTCCGACGCACAAAGTGCCACGCATGCTCAGAAGAAATTCCGACACGGGACAGCTCGTTCTGGTAAACTTAGCGTTTGCAATGGATACAGCACTTTTCGTCATGCTGCAATGTTATACAGCGCACTCTCTTCTTCTTTATAATGTGACAAGAATGAAGTAGTTTTGATGCTCATATTCACACAGACTTCTCACAAACTTCTTTCGTTACTATTTATTGGGATTCCCTCAATATATTTAGATTTCTCACATCTGACAACATATTTTTTGTTTTTTGTTTTTGACTTTAATGTAGATTTTTTTTGTGTTTCTCTTTTTTAATTTTTATTTTTGGTGATTTTGATTTGTACTCCCGAAAATGTTTGTGTGTTTTTTGTGACAAGTTCCCACAACACCATTATATGTTGTTGTATTTAATCTGTAGGAGATTGTTTGGTGTTGTTGTCCCTTGTTATTTTCACATTGTACTTTAGAAATGTACCTGAATCGTTACCAACAAACTGTCCTTTTTGGATGAAAACACACACAGGAGAGTAGAATTTCCAGAAATTTTTTTTATTAAGGGGTCACAACTCTAAAAAAAACAAAGAGGGAGGCAACGCTGGAGAAACTGCAGAAATTGGCGAAGCCTGGGACCCCCAGGGCAGACATCAATTATTTAAAAGCAAAATTGGTGGCCTGAGGAGTCCATATCTTAGGGAGGGCAGTCTGGTCCAGAAGTCCCAGAGATCCGGAAAGCAGCAGATGACATCTGTGTCCCCAGGCTGTGGTCATACGAGAGACCGCATCTTCTGTCAGACCAGACTGGATCCAGGGCCATCACTCTCAGGTCTTCCTTCCACGCTTCCTTCCAGGCTTTGGCTGTGGTGGTGGAGTTGTGGCAGCAGGAGGAGGAGGAGGAGGAGGATGGTCCATCTCCATGACATCCGTCTTGGGTGTCAGTTCCCCACTCTCCCCCTTACGAAGCACTTTATAAAGCAGGTCCTCACAGAGCCTGCGTTGGCCCTCCTGCATGCCCTGCAATTTGGTGGCAGCCATGCAGGCAAAGGCCTCTTCAGGACTGGGGAAGGCTCGGAGGGACGCCAAAGCCTCCTGGATCAGCCTGTATGCTGAATCCTGCACAGGACTGGGAGCCATCTTCCTGGCCCTTTTGTATGGCAGGCAGAGGGGAGGAACCTGAGACTCAGTCAGGCTGCGACTGGTCCCAGGCTTCTCTTGGCTGACACTTAGCCCCACCGTCTCCTGGCTGCCACTAATCCCTGCCTCCTCCTGACTGCCACATTGCACAGCCTGGCTGAGGTCTTCCTGTGTATGGAAAAGGGACATAGTTTTAGTATTTTATTCATCAATCACACACAATTTTCACCTCCTCACTGCTGCCAATTGAATGTTAACAAATATAACAGATGATCATTCTGAGCCCAGCATTTTTCATTCTTGTCCCAATTTTGGGTGCCCACTACTGTCTATTGATATGTAAAACACTTTCAAGCAGCAATTAGTGATCAATAATAACATCTAGTAAACATCATTTTTTTATTGACTAGAAATCTGTAGAAGAATGCTATACCTGACTCCAGCTGGGCTCCTCCACTTCTTCCTGGCAGGAAGGCCCAGGTTGGACATCAGAAGCCTCAGCTGGTATGGAAGGAAGTGTGGAAGGAAGAGTGGAGAGGGATTCCCTGACCTCAGTCTGGTCTGACAGAAATCGCAGTCTCTCGTAGTACCACAGTCTGGGGACATAAACGTCATCTGCTGCAGCTCCGGACCTCTGGGAATCTGTGACCTTCTTGCGCTCCCTCAGATAAGTGCTCCTCAGGTTACCAATTTTGGCTTTTAAATAAGGGATGTTTGCTGTGGGGACCACCGGCTTCACCAACTCCAGCAGTTTCTCCAGCGCTGCCTGCCTCTTCTGTTTGTGGTTATAGTGAGGGTGTCTCACCTGCCACAGACAGGGCAGCTCCCTGTACTGGTCTATGAACAGGGGAAGGAAGTTGTGGTCATTTGAAGCCATCCATTTTCTCTGCAAGACACAACACAAGACAAACCCTAATGTCAGGCCAAACTCCCATAATCTTGTTACAATATAGGCTTCCATTTCGAAGCAGTATAGGCCCAAGTTTAGATCTTACCTTCGTTAGCACGATCGGCGTGTCCGATGCTCCTTCCTCCGCTCACAGATCGTACGTAAGACACGCGCGTTACGATTTATACACACTGCGCATGCGTATAACTCCGCCCGCCCCTGACGTTCTTTCTAGTCTATTCCCCGCCCCTTTTCGTTCGGCGCAGTGGGGGGAAGAGCACATGGCGGATAGACAGCAGGATCGTGCTAACTGTAGCAACGAGGAGGAGGAGGAGGAAAGGCTGGAGCCTGAAACGTCCCAATCCAGAAGGAGATTAAAGGACTCAAATATGTCCTTTGGGGAGATGTTGGAGATGGTGGACATCCTGAAGAAGGCCGACTATGAGGGAAAGTATGGGCCTTACCCCAACCCCAATGTCAGAAAGGCCAAGATCATGGCGAAAGTGGTCAGGAGTCTGCACTGGAAAATTCGGGGTACGACGATCGAAAGATCAGCTCAGGAAGCGGTGGTCGGACCTGAAATTACGAGAACATGAGCAGTACAGAAAGATCCGGAGAGTGCTGCAAAAAAGTAAGTAGTTGTGCTGTGTTCCTATTTTTTTGGTGTTTATTACGTTCGTGCTGCTCCATGTGCTTTTAGGAATTGTTGTACAGTTTAAAATGGCAACTTTCATGTTCATGGGCACATTATTCGTTCGGATCACACATTTTTCTTTCGGACTATAAAATACCATTGTTTAGGCCATATGCATTTGGCCACCATTTTGAGGCCCTATACTTGTCTTCAAAGAATTGGGTTGTGTAGATGGCTTTGTTACTAGAATGAAATGCAAACTAGATTGTGTGTAAGGAGAGGACACTGAGCAGCTGTTTTCACATCTGGACACTGGAGCACTACTGTGGGACACAAGAACACCATTTTTATTAGGGGGGCCACACAGGTGCTCCAGTGTATACTATAGGGGGGGCTACATCTGTGAAGCTTGTACTAAACAGGTAAAGTATTGAAGCTTGACAAAGGACACTAATAAAATTACATCTTGGAACTCGGCTAAAATAGACAATTGTACCCCACTTCCAAGCAATGTTTCATCTTTATAGTTCTGCCATCAAATATCTGTGTGCTAATTATACCATTTTTGTTTTACATAGGGGATAAAAGACTCGGAGGACACCCCTCATCCGAGGAGACCAGAGCCCCCCCCCTCTGGAAGAAGGGGAAATACCCCCAACACAAGATGAGCAGGAGGAAGAAGACGTGGTGGAAATAGTCACCACAACAGGTGAGTGTCTGCAACCACAGGCTCAGATAAGAGATGGATGGCAGCATTTTTTGGCAAACCAAATTTATTTTGTGGTTCCTCTCTTTTTAGGTGATCGTGAGGTTGTGGATCCAGATCCTTTCACATCCGAAAGTGCCCAGATCCTGATCGGGGAGATCATGGGGTGTAATTTACAATTGCAAAACATCAATCAAAACATCAATGATGTTATTCCAAAATATAAAAACATCATTGATGTTTTGGGGCGAGTTTAAAGCCCCTCCAAATCACTTTCTTCTTTTGTGTGCTACAATGTGCGAAATGGTTTTGTGATTTTTCCCTAAGCCAAATTTGGAGGATGCACACAGTGTGTCAACATGTGCTATCTGCCATCATGGGAGATCAATGGACGCGTTTTGGGGGTGCAACACCTTCCTCAATAATAAAGTAGCGGTGAGGAAGGGCTTGCTCCCCCCAAACACGTCCCTTGATCCCCCGTGATGGCAGATAGCACATGTTGACATTGTGAAATTTGTGTGCATCTTCCAAATTTGGCTTTTCCTGGGGTGATTTCCCCCCATCTGAACGCAATATCAAACCCAGTTCCTAAATACTGATGTCTGATATTGCCTTCCAGTTCTACCAAATGTGAACTTTGTAAGATCAAGATTTGTGTCTTTTCTTGTTGATTTTACACATGCCTGTTTTCTATAAAATGCACATTTTGATTTTGGATAATGACACCACAAAAATTGTTATACAACAAACATGTTGGTTTGTCAGAAAAACCTTGGGTAAATGCACATGTGATTGTGCTGGTATTAAAAAGATTGTTCATCAAGAATGTGTGGATTATTGTCTCAACGCTACAACACTTTTGGGGTGATGTAATTGTTGTTTGATGAGAAAATGGGGGTAATTTCCTAAGGGCAAATACTCTTTGCACTACAAGTGCAGTTTCAGTGTAGTAGTGCAAAGTGTCTTTACATTTAGTAAATAACAGCCAACAGTGCTTTGGAAGGTTACACAATCACGACATTTTCTGGAATCCACACATTTCTGTCAGGGTCAGCTCAAACAAACACAAGCAGTAAATGTCCACAAAGAAGAGCCTGGGGGGAGATGCCTGTCGAGAACTTGAGGTCCTGCAGGCTTCTCCCTGTGGCCAAATACCGCAAGGTAGCGACCAACCTCTGCTCCGGAGTGATGGCTTGCCTCATGCAGGTATCCTGACTGCTAATATAGGGGGTCAGCAAAGCCAAAAAACGGTGAAATACGGGGTCCGTCACCCTGAGAAAGTTCCTGAAATCATCAGGATTATTCTCACGGATCTCACGGAGCAAAGGCATATGAGAGAACTGGTCACGCTGAAGCAACCAATTCTTGGTCCATGAACTCCTCCCCACCCTGTTCATGGACTGGACTTGTGTCAAGGTCAGGACCCCAACACCAAGCCCCCGCACAGCACGAACTCTACGAGGAGTACGCATACGAAACATGGCTAGAAAACGGTCGGCTGCTCAGAACGAAGTAACAGAACACACTGAAGAACAGCAAGGCCTGTGAAGAGCGACCTGAAAAACAGCAACGAGCGGACAAGATCGCACAGAAAACTCCAATACGAACTGACTGCACGCACTGAAGAGCAGATACAAACCCACAAGCACAAACTGAACGGCAGAAAACGATCTGAAAGCCACGAGTCTGAAAAAGCGCGAATCGTCTCTCACCAAACTTTTACTAACACGAGATTAGCAAAAGGAGCCCAAAGGGTGCTGCGCTTGGTTCTGAACTGGCCTTTTCTAGTCTCGTCGTACGTGCTTGACGTCACCGCGTTCTTGGCGATCGGAAATTCCGACAACTTTGTGCGACCGTGTGTAGGCAAAACAAGTTTGAGCCAACATCCGTCGGAAAAAATCCTAGGATTTTGTTGTCGGAATGTCCGAACAAAGTCCAACCGTGTGTACGGGGCATTAGGGCTTAGTCCCCTCTTTGTGGCTGTCCTCTTCCCCTATATCCACCTCTATAACCCCCTCTATCCCGTCCCCTTTTCTTATAAAAGTGTCCCCTTTGATTTCCTGGGAAATTATCCTGGTAATGTATCGGTGCTGGTGTTTGCTTGGGAATGTCAAAACACCCCGCGGCCTCTTTTTCAGTCAACTTTTTTTGAAAGTCAGTCATACTCCTTGTCGCCCAATCTGAAATCTGCTGTCTCACAACGAGGGCATATTTAGGGACCAGGTTGCTAAGATAAGTCTGTATTAAAAGACTGTGCATTCCATCCTGAGTATTAAGTCCGGCATCCTGTGTCCAGACCTCCTGAAATCTTTTCCAAAATTCCAACACTGACTCTGATGATTTCTGTTTGCATGCTACTGCAGTAGGGAGTGACGACTTGTTAATGAAAACTTTTTTCATTTCCTTCTCTAACTCTTCCTACATAAAGGTTCCTTTCTTTAACAGTGTTTAGTGAATAAGCCTCTGCTTTGGTAGTGGGTGCCTCTAGGACATCTATGGTGGGCACTTTAGTTCAATCTCAAGGAGAGGTCATTCCCACCAAACTATCTATTATAATCCTTATATCTTCCTGTGTATAATTTCTACCCTTACAAGCTTTTTTTAAATAAGCTATTGCCCCCAAAGCTGATGTGGAAGGTTTGGGGCAATGTTTGACAATACGATTGATATCTTCAATATCGATACATTTTATCACCATTACGTCACCCACAGTCAGAAAAGGGAAGTTTTGCATTGCTAGCTGCGTAGCTACTTCCTCTTTTTTCCTGTCAGCTGTTTGTTTTAAAACTGCGTGTTTTGTGATCTTACCCTCTGCAGCTTGTTTTAATTTCTGGGTTGTACTCCTGGTCTGAGCAGGATCCTCCCTAAAAGGTCCAAGGGGCATCTTTATTTTATGTTCCCCCGCAGGTGTCTTTTCAGGTAACTCCTCATCCATTGTGGAGGAGGCAGCACCCATCGGCTGTTGCATTTGTGAAACTACAGGCAGTGGCTGATCTGATAGGACAGCAACCTGTGACTCTGGTAAGACCACAGGCAGTGCCTGACCCACCACTGCACCCTGCTGTGGAATGGATACAGAGGAAGCAGATGCCTCTGCAGGTGACACTCTATTCTCAAATGGACGAACTGCTGCAATTGCAGCCAAAAACTCAATGACCTCTTTTGAGAACGAGGGGTATATTTGTTTTGGTAATCCCCTATATCCCTGCGTTATATAAGGTGGAGGTGACGGAACAACTGGGGGATCAACTGGGGGAGCTACTAGGAGAGCTGATGCACATGGAACTAAGGACGGGAAACCTTATTTAAGTCTCTTCTCACAAGCATGTAACCCCGGAGCTTCCTTGTCCCTTGGATTTGGACTTTTCTTTCTTATTTTCTTATCCGCTCTCTCATACCAGTAGGGGGCATACAATAACCAATTTTCCCCACCTTTCCTCATATATTCCTTATCCCATAGGGGGTCTCCTGTATAATATGGGAAAGCTTCCCTATCTCCTAAACAAAGTCCCTTGACCATGACCATGTCCATATGAATAATGTCATTCTGACCCTGTCGGGGAAACGGGTCACTACTCCTCATGCCTTCAGTCCATCCCGCCAGATTATCTACCCAAGGGTTAATATACACATAATCAGTTCCACATATTCTGGTTACATTACATTTACATGTCTCTCCTACATCTGGAGGGGGAATCTTCTTCCCTGATAATTGACCCATAACAATACAGTGGTGAACGCCACCTCACCTCGCAGCGTCCGACAAAATCCACACAATACACGTACAGATTCTTATCTTATTTTATATACATATACATACATACATTATATATATATATATATATATATATATATATATATATATATATATATATATATATATATATATATATATATATATATATATATATATATATATATATATTGTAAACGATTAGCGATAGATAAGGTAAGCAAAGAGGTTTGGGTTTTTCCGGGACACTCTATCAGATATCTTTATAAAACTTCTTACAGTACTGTATTATATTACTTTGGGTTTCTCAGAACCCCTTGGACTACTCAGAGCCCTTTGGACTACTCGGAGCCCTTTGATCCGTCACCCGAACGGACTTCTACCGAGGTTCATACATTTACATAAATGTTTTTAACACTACACCTTCTGTTAACCCCATATAGGAAAACGGTCTTTTAAACTAAAGTCACGGTGAAAGAAATAATAATAATTAAATCAGACTCACCGAACTTTAGAAACTTGGATGATGATCTTGGATGATGATCATCTCATGAACAATGACCGCCCCACCGCTGCCACCAAAACTCTGTTAGGGGGCTAACGATCTTGTTCTGCTTTTTACTTCCGTAGACAATCACTTATATAATCAAAATGACATCACAAAAAAAGTTCAACCCTTTCATTAATATATGCTAGAACTACAGACATTATGTATACATTAGATGTTTAAAAACCACCTAAAAATGAGACATGATTTCTTCATACAGAAACTATCAACAAGGAAAAAACTTCATACGTCATTTCGGGGAAATCATGTTATTTACAAGGATTTGAAACTAACTTTTGATAGACGTCACATATAAATATTATTCTAAGATGGATACATATTTTTATAGCTAAAATAAAGGACAGCAAGCTAAAATATCCCTACAAAAACCACATACACTGTCTGAAAATTCCTTTGATTATTTCCAAATTTTCTCGTCACTGTGGTTGAAAATGAACGTCGATTTGACCCCACTAACGATTAGAAAATCAAACGAACGTTCTTAAAATTACATTTTTTTAAGGAAGACATTGTTTTGTTTTTTTTTTAATTAAAAAAAATTTGATCTCTGATTATATCTGAGTATATCTCCTCTAATAGTTTATACAATATTTCCCCTCTAATAGTATATACAGTATATCTCTCCTCTAATAGTATATACAGTATATCTCTCTTCTGTCTGTTATTCTCAGAGTGGATTCGATATTTTGCTCCCAACCATATAGTTGGTTGTTTATATTTACCACTGCATATAGTTATTTAAGAATAAATTGCCTTTTTTTAAAACTTTACATATTAACAAAATTATACACCACATTTTTTTTTTTTAAGGTTAGTAACCGATTAATCGATTAATCAAAACAATAATCGGCCAACTAATCGATTATGAAAATAATCGTTAGTTGCAGCCCTAATATAGATATAGATATAGATATAAAATAAATAAATTATTGCTACCTTTTAGTTCAAGAACACATATTTTGGGGTTTAGTGCATGCAGCAGTGCAACACATGGCATATTTTTATACTAGAGGTGGTGAACTGGCACTAGAGTGTATGCAGCAACTGCAAAACATTTAAGGATAGTTATTACAGAGGTGGCAGTGCATAAGTTACTTTCACCTAACAGGGGACAGTAAAGGTAATCACCTCCTGTGTCCATTCATAACTAACAAAACTAATGTTTGCTATGCTTCAGTTTATGAATGAACAAGAGTGCTCCGTGTCCTGCTCATTCATCTGCAGTGCAGCTGAGGCTGCAGAGAAAAGAATTAAATAATCTGTGTCCTCAGCTCTTTTCTCTTTCTCAAAGGCGAGATGTCAGGTGACAGTTCAGACCCCTAATATTTCACCCACGCCCCCCCAGCCCCCCCCCCCCCCCAACAGCGTTGTAATTAAAAAGTAAAAAAAAATGTTTAAAAAAAAAATTGTTAAAAATAAATTTTAAAATCTAAAGGCTAATTTACACGGGTTGTCATAGAGCGTGAAAGAGAGGTTTGTTTGTGCGGGCTGGAGATGATTGTTACTCTGTGAGGGTGCAGAGGCTGTATGAACATAGCTGCAGGTTGCAGGTCCTAATTTGACAGGTGTGCAGGTGTGGGTAAATGTCCCTGAATGTGTTCGTACAGCTGCTGCATCTTCATAGTGTAACCTGCCTGCACACCGCAATAGCCACATAAAATTAAAAAAAAAAAACAGGCTGGGTTCACACCTAATGCCGATGCGGCTCCCAGCAGGGGTCCTGTGCGTCCTGGTTCACCATTAGGGATGGGCTGTCTGTTCGACTGGAACATTGGCTGTTTGCCAAATAGCCAATAATTTGGGGTGTTTGCGGCAAATTCGAAAGCCGCAGAACACCCTTTAAAAGTCTATGGGAGAATACTAAAGTGCTCATTTTAAAGGCTAACACGCAAGTTATTGTCATAAAAAGTGTTTGAGGACCTGGGTTTTAAAACGGCTGTTTTTTCGGAAGCAGTGATTTTAATAATGCTTAAAGTGAAACAATAAAAGTTAAATATTCCTTTAAATTTCGTACCTGGGGGGTGTCTATAGTATGCCTGTAAAGTAGCGCATGTTTCCGTGTTTATAACAGTCCGAGAGCAAAATGACATTTCTAAAGGAAAAAAAAGTAATTTAAAAGTGCTAGCGCTAGTGCCGGCTATTAATGAATTGTCAGTCCCCACAATACACATAAAAGTCATTGAAAAATTAAAAAAAAAAAATGCGTGGGGGTCCCCCAAAATTCCATCACCAGGCCCTTCAGGTCTGCTATGGATTTTAAGGGGAACTCCGCGCCAAAAATTTTTAAAAAAATGGCGTGGGGTTCCCCTAAAAATACACATCAGACCCTTATCCAAGCATGCAACCTGGCAGGCCGCAGGAAAAGAGGGGGGCGAGAGAGCGTCCCCCACCTCTTGAACCGTACCAGGCCACATGCCCTCAATATTTGGAGGGTGCTTTGGGGTAGCTCCCCCAAAGCACCTTGTCCCCATGTTGATGGGGAGAAGGGCCTCATCCCCACAACCCTTGCCTGGTGGTTGTGGGGGTCTGCGGGCGGGGGGCTTATCGGAATCTGGAAGCCCCCTTTAACAAAGGGGACTCCCAGATCCCAGCCCCCCTGTGGTGGTAATGGTAATGGGGTACATTTTACTCCTTCCATTTCACCCAAAAAAGTGTCAAAAAAGGTAAAAAAAAAAACCCACACACACAGCTTGGCACAAGTCCTTTAATAAAAAAAAATAAAAATTCCAGCGATGTAATCCTTTTACGAATCACGAAGGATACAGCCTCCTCCATAGGAGGCGCCTATCAGAATGGCGCTCGTCTCAGGTGACAGTTCTTAAATAACCGAGGACGGGGCCACCCATGACGTGGATGGGTGTCCCCGCCCCCTCTGACACAAGGGGAAATGCTGGGGTCACCCAGTGACATGTACGGGTGACCCTGCCCCCCTCTGACACAAGGGGAAATCCTGGGGTTACCCAGTGACAATGTAACCGCAACGGGGGTTTCTTGTGACGCATCAGAGGGGGCGGGGTTACCCGTACATGTCACTGGGTAACCCCAGCATTTTCCCTTGCATCAGAGGGGGGCGGGGTCACCAGTCCACATCACAGGTGGCCCCACCTTTGGTTATTTAAGAACTGTCATCCGAGTCACGCGTTATTCTGCCGGGCGCCTCCTATGGAGGAGGCTGTATCGTTCATGGATCGTAGAAGGATTACATCGCTGGAATTTTTTTTTATTAAAGGACTTGTGCCAAGCTGTGTGGCTGTGTGTGTGTGTTTTTTTTACCATTTTGTCACTTTTTTGGCTGAAATGGTAGGAGTACAATGTACCCCATTACCATTTCACACAGGGGGGGGCCGGGATCTGTGAGTCCCCTTTGTTAAAGGGGGCTTCCAGATTCCGATAAGCCCCCTGCCCACAGACCCCCACAACCACCGGCAAGGGTTGTAGGGATGATGCCCTTCTCCCCATCAACATGGGGACAAGGTGCTTTGGGAAGCTACCCCAAAGCACCCTCCCAATGTTGAGGGCATGTGGCCTGGTACGGTTCAGGAGGAAGGGCACTCTCTCGTCGACCCCTCTTTTCCTGCGGCCTGCCAGGTTGCGTGCTTGGATAAGGGTCTTGTGTGGCTTTTTGGGGGAACCCCACACCATTTTTTTTTTTTTTGCCGCGGAGTTCCCCTTAAAATCCATACCAGACCTGCAAAGGGCTGTACAAATTTTGTAAGTTATGTTATGTTTGTATCCACTAATGACCACACTTCTAAGGATGAAATGCACACTACCTACCTACATCTCAGTGGTTCTTAACCTGGGGGTCGGGACCCCCTCCGGGGTCGAATGATGATTTGACAGGGCTCTTCCTGAAGCTCACACCGCTCTCCCAGCCTTTTTACGGCCGCCCAGCGGGCTGTCCCTGGAGCCCGCAGCCGCCCACTTAGCCTCTTCGCAGCCACCCATTCAGTTCACGGCTAGGGTTGCCACCTGTTCGGGATTCACCTGGATTGTTCGGGTTCAGAATCATGTGTCCGGGTTTCAAACCACCATCCCACCTCCAAGGAGTAAGAGAAAGAATACATGGGAGAGGAAAAGAGGGGGAAGAACAAAGAAAAAGGGAGAGAAAGAATAAGAGAAAGAACAAGAAAGACGACTAGAGAGAGGGATGGGGAAAAAACAAGAAATTAGGATAGAGAGAGATAAAAGGGAAAGAAAGGAGAACAAAGAGAAAGGGTGGTACATCCTAAAATGTACCATAGGGGGTTTTAATACTGCACGAGTGGAAGGGACTCAGGGAGCCCTAAATGTCCGTGGGTTAGGGGTGCAAATTATTTGTCTTGCCTTAGCTGCTGAGAACCCACACTACGAAAATAATTTTACTGTTAGGGGTCCCCACAACTTGGGAATTTTTTTTAAAGGGTCACGGCACTAGAAAGGTTGAGAACCACTGCTATATCTAGTGAGTACAATACTTTTATTCTTAACCACCTCAATGCTGGGCACTTTTACCCCCTTTCTGCCCAGACCAATTTTCAGCTTTCAGTGCTCTCGCACTTTGAATGACAATTACTCAGTCGTGCTACATTGTACCGAAACTAAATTTTAAAAACTTTTTTCATACAAATAG
This sequence comes from Lithobates septentrionalis, assembly GCA_037952835.1. Classification (NCBI taxonomy): domain Eukaryota; kingdom Metazoa; phylum Chordata; class Amphibia; order Anura; family Ranidae; genus Lithobates; species Lithobates septentrionalis. The sequence goes on along the minus strand of JBBDGP010000638.1, from coordinate 1,828,444 downwards.
ATAGCAATATAAGCGAAAAAAGAGTGAACATTTTTGGAAAAGAAAACTATCTTCTACTTTGTTTAAAAAAAAACAAAAAAACAATAAAGTCAAATTTCGTCATAAATTTATGCCAGAATGTATTCTGCTTCATTTATTTGGTAAAAAAAAATCCTGAAAAGTGTATGATAATTGGTTTGTGTGAAAGTTATAGTGTCTACAAGCTATGCTACGTATCACTGAAAATTGATTAATCCTGATGTACTGACTGCCTATCTAATTTCTCGAGGTCCTAAAATGTCAGGACAGTACAAATACCCCCCAAATTACCCCTTTTTGTAAAGATGACAGTCCGATGTATTTAGTAAGAGGCAGAGTGAGTTTTTTGAAGTTGCATTTTTTTTGCCCACAATTGTCTGGAAAATAGAATTAAAGAATTATTTTATTTTTTCCACAAAATTGTCATATTAACAAGTTATTTCTCACACATGGCATAGGCATACTTGCAATTACACCCTAAAATATATTCTGCTACTCTTCTGTGTATGGAGATACCACATGTGTGAGACTTTTCCACAACCTGGCCACATACAGAGGCCCGACATCCAAGTAGCACCGTCAGGAGTTCTAAAGCCATAAATTACACATTTAATTTCCTATCTATCACATTTTGAAGGCCTTGGGGCCCCAGGACAATAGAATACCCACAAAATGACCCAATTTTGGAAAGCAAACACTCAAACATATAATCTATGAGGCATAATGAGTCTTTTGAACATGTAATTTTTTTTCCACAAGTTTTTGGAAAATTTGGAAATAAAATTAAAACTTATTTTTTTCCACACAAAGTTATCAATTTTATAAGATATTTCTAACACATATGTATATACCAAGAATTATACCTTAAAATACATTCTGCTACTCCTCCTGTGTATGGCAATACCACATCTGTGAGACTTTTCCACAGCCTAGCCAAATACAGAGGCCCAACATCCAAGTAGCACCGTCAGACGTTCTAAGGGCATAAATTGCAATAGAGGGGCTTTTGGGACTTTGAATGAGACGCATGGCAACATGCATCTCCATCCCTATTCAAGTACATAAAGAAAGAGGGTCGGAACTTTAAATGAGGTGTGTATATTGTGGCTAATCGAAGGCGTCAAAGTGAAACATGAAGAGGTATTTATTTGTTTGCCATGATTGAGTAGGTACATGGCAGACAATGCATGCAATAATGGCACATAATATAACAAATCACATATCCAAATCATTTACATGTTAAAAGCATAAATAGAATATACAATAGTATTGTCCTCAGTAATAAAAGAATCACTATAATATAACAGTTATAATCAACGATATTGCCTGGATCCAAAGACCATGTAAGTATGTATGCATTGCATCTAGGTTAAGCCTAATGCGTTTCATGGGATCTATCCAATCATCAAGGACGGATGCATGATACATCTATAAAGTGAGTTAAGTATATCAAAATCAACCATTCATAGACAAATATTGGAAAAGAATTAATACAAATACAGGGAGGATAAGGGAGTCATCCCTGTAAGACTCACATATCTGCTTAGTGTGAAACAAACACACCACCAGGGTGGTAGAGCTGGAAGGAATGCCTGGTCCGGAAGCTGTGGTAGTAGGGTCCAACAGGAACACGGAGCATAAATGTAGGTGTGGCCCAGAGTATCTGGAACAGTAGGACAAATTCTGTGGATCAATAAAAATATGAATACCAAATGGTGCTGAAAATGTAAAAATGTAAGCTAATCAAAGAAAGGAGCCCAAACAAAATTAATATGAACTGAAATCAAAACAGCACAAGTCCCCAGAAATTGGTAAAGTCCTGGGATTAAAACCACATATGAAATAAATGTCATAATGATAGTGGTAGTTACCTAGTGTTGCTGATATAGGAGTAAAGGCCAGCGATGTCTGGTGCAGACAGCACAAGATGTGTATCAGTCAGAGGACTGACTGTGAATGAAAGAAGTGTGTTTAACCGGTTCACGACCGGCGCATGCCGATGTACGTCGGCAGAATGGCACGGCTGGGCAAATGGGCGTACCTGTACGTCCATTTGAGTTCCCAGCCGTGCCATTGCGTGCGCGCAGCCGGCGGCGCGTGCGCCGGCCGGGAGCTCCGTGAGTCGGGTAGCGGGTCCCGCAGACTCGATCGCCGTGGGGATACCCCGTTCTGCCTAGTGACAAGTGTCACTCGATCTCTGCTCCCTGTCATCGGAGCAGAGATCAGTGACGTCACACACACAGCCCATCCCCCTACAGTTGGTAATCACTCTCTAGGACACACTTAACCCCTCCCCGCCCCCTAGTGGTTAACCCATTCACTGCCAGTGTCATTTACACAGGAATCAGTGCATTTTTTTAATCGCACTGATCGCTGTATAAATGACAGTGGTCCCAAAAATGTGTCAAAAATGTCCGACATGTCCGCCATAACATCGCAGTCACAAAAAAAAAAAATCGCTGATCGCCGCCATTACTAGTAAAAAAAAAAATTATTAATAAAAATGCCATAAAACTATCCCCTATTTAGTAAACGCTATAACGTTTGCGCAAACCAATTAATAAACGCTTATTGCAATTTTTTTTTACCAAAAATATGTAGAAGAATACGATCGGCCTAAACTGAAGAAAAAAAATGTTTTTTTATATATTTTTGGGGGATATTTATTATAGCAAAATGTAAAAAATAATGCGTTTTTTTTTTCAAAATTGGCGTTCTTATTTTGTTTATAGCGCAAAAAATAAAAATTGCAGAGGCGATCAAATACCACCAAAAGAAAGCTCTATTTGTGGGAAAAAAAGGACGTCAATTTTGTTTGGGAGCCACGTCGCACGACCGCGCAATTGTCAGTTAAAGCAACACAGTACCGAATCGCAAAAAACGCTCTGGTCAGGAAGGGGGTAAAATCTTCCGGGGCTGAAGTGGTTAAGGGTCAGTTCACACTACAACGACTTGGGATCTGACTTGTCAGTCCTCAAGTCACCCCAAGTCGCTTGACTTTGGGAAATGCATTATAGTCAATGAGAGCGTCTTAATGTACACTACTGAAATCGCTCCGACTTCAAAAAAGGTTCCTGTACTACTTCAATCTGACTTCTAGGTGACCTGTACCCATAGAATTCAATGGAAGTCGCCTCCAAGTCGGATCTCCATCTATATTTAAGCGACTTTACAGGAAAAGAAATTAGTTTACCCAGGCAAACCTCTCCCTCCCAGAGAGCTGATTATTCTGTGATTGGCCACAGTCAAAGTCGCCTGTCCTGGAGGCGACTTGAAGTCGCGTTGTAAGTTGCTTTAAGTCGCGCTGAAGTCGCGTTGAAGCCGCGTTGAAGTGGCCTTGCAAAGTCGCACTGAAGTCGTGTTGCCCCTGTGTGAATCGGCTCTCAATGCTCCCTATATAATGAGCGGACCCCGCCCAGTAGGAGTGAACACCAGTAGTAACAGGTGCAGACTGCACAAATTATTTGTCAATACGAGAACTGGTTGTAAATGAAAAAAGACTGTTTAAATGCTCCCTGTGTAGCGAGAGGACCCCACCCAGTGTCACGCAAGGCATGACATTTAGGACGGGCGCCAGAGTCAGGGCAGAAACCGTTCACTGAAGCCCAGACGTCCATCTCACTGTCAGCCAAGATGGTGACACCTGCCTGTATCAGCAGATGGTGGAACAGCCCCGCCCACATCCCCGTACCCAATAATGAATCAGGTAGGGATGACAGGGGAGGGGCGCGAGAAGGCATCGCAGTTCCCGGAGTTGATGAGGTAAAAAATTGGTCCAACAACCCGGCAGTGCACATCTAGAAACGGGCCATAGAGTGTTAGAAAAAATATGTTTTATGCATTTGTCTTGGAATGGTAAATGGAATGACTAAAACATGATAGAGAAACGAACTGCCCATAAGGGAGATCGGTCATGATTAATATGAGGACATTGAGGGTCATAATCCAATGATAAAACTACTCACTACACCTCCATCCCTAATCTGTTGCAATAGAGGGGGCTTTGGGGACTTTGAATGAGATGTATGGTAACATGCATCTCCATCCCTATTCAAGTACATAAAGAAAGAGGGTTGGGATGTTTGTTTCACACTAAGCAGATATGTGAGTCTTACAGAGATGACTACCTTATCCTTCCTGTATGTACAATATGTCACAAAAGTGAATACACCCCTCACATTTTTGTATATATTTTATTATATCTTTTCATGTGACAACACTGAAGAAATGACACTTTGCTACGATGTAAAGTAGTGAGTGTATAGCTTGTAGGGATGAGCTTCGTGTTCGAGTCGAACCCATGTTCGACTCGAACATCGGCTGTTCGACCGTCCGTCGAATTGCGAACGATATGGGCCGTTCGCGCCAAATTCGTGTGGCGCGTCACGGCCCATAATTCACTGCGGCATCGCAGTGCATTGCTGGCTGATGATTGGCCAAGCATGCACTATGACCCGCATGCTTGGCCAATCACAGCGCCGTCAGTAGAGAGAGCTGTAATTGGCCAAAGCCAGGGTGGCTTTGGCCAATTATGGCTCAGGGGATTTAGTACACGCCCCACACTATATAAGGCCGCCTGCACGGCGGCCCTGTGTAGTGTGTGTTCCGGTGTGCTGAGAGAGAGAGAGACAGACAGTGTCATTTGATTTGAGTTAGATAGATTAGGCAGAACAGTCAGTCAGTTAGCTGCACTTACAGTGTATTGTGTATATATATGCATCCCTGGTGTTGCATATATATATATACACTGTATTCAGTTTAGCTAGATCCGTTCCTGTTATCTTCTATCTAGACTATTTACATTTGGTGCAGTGCGTCCTGCTCACAGTGTTCAGCTAGATCCGTTCCTGCTATTTACATTTAGTGCAGTGCGTCCTGCTCACAGTGTTCAGCTAGATCTGTTCCTGCTATTTACATTTAGTGCAGTGCGTCCTGCTCACAGTGTTCAGCTAGATCCGTTCCTGCTATTTACATTTAGTGCAGTGCGTCCTGCTCACAGTGTTCAGCTAGATCTGTTCCTGCTATTTACATTTAGTGCAGTCAGTGCGTCCTGCTCACAGTGTTCAGCTAGATCCGTTCCTGCTATTTACATTTAGTGCAGTGCGTCCGGCTCAGTGTTCAGCTAGATCTGTTCCTGCTATTTACATTTAGTGCAGTCAGTGCGTCCTGCTCACAGTGTTCAGCTAGATCTGTTCCTGCTATTTACATTTAGTGCAGTCAGTGCGTCCTGCTCACAGTGTTCAGCTAGATCCGTTCCTGCTATTTACATTTAGTGCAGTGCGTCCTGCTCACAGTGTTCAGCTAGATCTGTTCCTGCTATTTACATTTAGTGCAGTCAGTGCGTCCTGCTCACAGTGTTCAGCTAGATCCATTCCTGCTATTTACATTTAGTGCAGTGCGTCCTGCTCACAGTGTTCAGCTAGATCCGTTCCTGCTATTTACATTTAGTGCAGTCAGTGCGTCCTGCTCACAGTGTTCAGCTAGATCTGTTCCTGCTATTTACATTTAGTGCAGTCAGTGCGTCCTGCTCACAGTGTTCAGCTAGATCCGTTCCTGCTATTTACATTTAGTGCAGTGCGTCCTGCTCACAGTGTTCAGCTAGATCTGTTCCTGCTATTTACATTTAGTGCAGTCAGTGCGTCCTGCTCACAGTGTTCAGCTAGATCCGTTCCTGCTATTTACATTTAGTGCAGTGCGTCCTGCTCACAGTGTTCAGCTAGATCTGTTCCTGCTATTTACATTTAGTGCAGTCAGTGCGTCCTGCTCACAGTGTTCAGCTAGATCTGTTCCTGCTATTTACATTTAGTGCAGTCAGTGCGTCCTGCTCACAGTGTTCAGCTAGATCTGTTCCTGCTATTTACATTTAGTGCAGTCAGTGCGTCCTGCTCACAGTGTTCAGCTAGATCCGTTCCTGCTATTTACATTTAGTGCAGTGCGTCCTGCTCACAGTGTTCAGCTAGATCTGTTCCTGCTATTTACATTTAGTGCAGTCAGTGCGTCCTGCTCACAGTGTTCAGCTAGATCCGTTCCTGCTATTTACATTTAGTGCAGTGCATCCTGCTCACAGTGTTCAGCTAGATCCGTTCCTGCTATTTACATTTAGTGCAGTGCGTCCTGCTCACAGTGTTCAGCTAGATCCGTTCCTGCTATTTACATTTAGTGCAGTGCGTCCTGCTCACAGTGTTCAGCTAGATCCGTTCCTGCTATTTACATTTAGTGCAGTGCGTCCTGCTCACAGTGTTCAGCTAGATCCGTTCCTGTTATCTTCCTACTGACAGGCAGGCTTGTCTGGTTACAGTATATAAAGCCACCTGAAGAAAATTACAGGTGTTCTATCCCAGCTTAGTGCAGCTACAGGCTATTAGTATGTCTGGAAGGCCAAGAAGGAGAGGCAGACAGTCACAAGCCAATAAGAGAGGGCAAGCAGGCTCTGTGTCTAGTGCTGGTCGTGGAGACGGTGCATCCTCATCAGCACGTGGCCATGGGACACGCTTGGCCTTTTTTTCGGCAGCTGGCCGTGTTGAGCCGCAACATGCGGAAGACTTGGTCGAGTGGATGACCAAGCCGTCCTCATCCTCCTCATCCTCTCTCACCCATGCCCAGGGTGCTTTGTCTGGCAAAGCAGTGGCCTCTTCCCTCAGCTCAATGTCATCAGTGACTCCTTCCCTAGCTCCACCATGTCCTCCTGAGGATTCCCTCGAACTGTTTGACCACAGTGTTGGGTACATGCTCCAGGAGGATGCCCAGCGTTTGGAAGGCTCTGATGATACTGAGCTCGATGAAGGCAGTAACATGAGCACGGACAGAGGGGGTGCCCAAGAAGGACAGCAATCTGGCAGTCATGCTCCCCCTGCTGCAGCATACTGCCAGGTTTGCTCCAGTGATGAGGAGGGAGGGGATGATGAGGTCACTGACTCAACCTGGGTGCCTGATAGGAGAGAGGAGGAGGAGGAGGCGGCACATCACCAACGAGGCAGGATGCCCTCCAGGGGCCAGCCTAAGGGCAGCACATTGACTGCATCACACCCCAAAGCTCCACATGTGCAGGACGCTGCAGTCTCTGCGCGTTATTCAAAAAGTTCTTTGGTGTGGGCCTTTTTTGAGACGAGTGCATGAGATCGCACCGCTGCTATTTGCAACATATGTCTCAAGCGTATCTCGCGTGGCCAAAACATCTCCCGCTTGGGTACCACATGCTTGACCAGACATATGTTGACCTGCCATGCAGTTCGTTGGCAAGCGTATCTAAAAGACCCACACCAAAGAACAAAGAGGATCTCTCCTTGCTCCTCATCAGCTGAGATTTCCAACCCCACTAGACCTTCAGTCCTCTCTGAGACCTGCAGTGAGAGGAATGAAGGTTTAGAATTAGGTGTGTCACAGCCAAGTACTTGTGGGCAATCTGCTTTTGGTACACCGACATCAGATTGTACCAGGCAAATTTCCCTGCCCCAGCTGCTGCACTGCCGAAAGAAGTTTGCTCCCAGCCATCCACATGCCCAGCGGTTGAATGCTAGCTTGGCAAAATTGCTAGCACTTCAACTGCTGCCTTTTCAGTTGGTAGACTCTGCCCCCGTCCGTGAGTTTGTGGAATGTGCGGTTCCTCAGTGGCAGGTACCCAAATGCCACTTTTTCTCACGGAAGGCGATTCCGGCTCTCTACCGGCATGTGGAAGGCAATGTCCATGCCTCGCTGGACAGGGCGGTCAGTGGTAAGGTGCATATTACCGCTGACTCATGGTCCAGCAGGCATGGACAGGGACGTTACCTAAGTTTCACGGCGCATTGGGTGACTCTGCTGGCAGCTGGGAAGGATGCAGGACAAGGTGCAGTAGTGTTGGAGGTTGTTCCGCCACCACGCCTCCAAAATGCTGATTGTGACACACCTCTCTCCTCCACCCCCTCCTCTTCTTCTTCCTCCATGGCCTCTTCCTCGGAACCAGCGGTGCTCCGTAGGCGTTCAAGGGGCTACGCAAGTACGCAGGCCAAAAGATGCCATGCGGTGCTTGAGCTGGTGTGCTTGGGGGACAGGAGCCACACTGGGGCAGAGGTTCTGTCAGCTCTGCAGGGGCAGGTTCAGAGGTGGTTGACGCCATGCCAACTTAAGGCAGGAATGGTGGTTTGCGACAATGGCACCAACCTCCTCTCTGCCCTCCGACAGGGACAACTGACCCATGTGCCCTGTTTGGCTCACGTCCTTAACTTGGTGGTGCAGCGGTTCTTGGGCAGGTACCCGGGCTTACAGGATGTCCTGAGGCAGGCCAGGAAAGTCTGTGTGCATTTCCGCCGGTCATATAATGCCAGTGCTCGGCTGACGGACCTCCAAAAGGAGTTTAACCTGCCCAAGAACCGCCTAATCTGTGACATGCCCACCAGGTGGAACTCAACGTTGGCCATGCTGCAGCAGCTGCACACGCAGCAGAGGGCCATCAATGAGTACCTGTGCGACTATGGCACCAGGACAGGGTCAGGGGAGCTTGGTTTTTTTTTCCCCACGCCAGTGGGCCATGATCAGGGATGCATGCACTGTCCTGTCACCATTCGAGGAGGCCACGAGGATGGTGAGCACTGACAGTGCATGCATCAGTGACACTGTCCCCCTTGTCCACCTGTTGGAGCACACGCTGCGTGGAATAATGGACAGGGCACTTGAGGCAGAACAGAGGCAGGAAGAGGAGGACTTCCTTAGCTCTCAAGGCCCCCTTTATCCAGACAGTGTTCCTGCGTGCCCGCCGATCACACAGGAAGAGGACGAGGAGGAGGAGGAAGATTGTGTCAGTATGGAGGTGGAGCCTGGCACTCAGCATCAGCAGCAGTCTTTAAGGGATCAGTCCCAAGGAACACATGGACTTGTACGTGGCTGGGAGGAGGTGGCTGCGGATGTTGTTGTCCTTAGTGACCCAGAGGACTCCGGACCGAATGCCTCAGCAAACCTACGCTGCATGGCCTCCCTGATCCTGCAAAGCCTGCGTAAGGATCCTCGTATTCGTGGTATCAAGGAGAAGGACCAATACTGGCTGGCAACCCTCCTTGATCCACGTTACGAGGGTAAGGTTGCGGACCTTATCTTGCCATCGCAGAGGGAGCAGAGGATGAAACATCTTCGGGAGGCCTTGCAGAAAGGTCTGTGCAACGCGTTCCCAGAGACTGGGAGGTTACAAACTCCTGTTTCTGGACAACGTGTTGCTGAGGCTTCGGTCAGTCAAAGAAGGAGCGGTGGAGAAGGTGGCCGTCTGACCGATGCGTTCAGACAATTTTTTGGTCCGCAGCCCCAAGGTATGATCGGTTCCAGCAACCATCGCCAGCGTCTGTTTTACATGGTGCAGGAATACCTAGGGGCAAGATCAGACTTGGACACCTTTCCCACCGAAAATCCTCTGGGTTACTGGGTCTTGAGGATGGATCACTGGCCAGAGCTTGCACAGTATGCAATTGAGCTACTGGCCTGTCCTGCATCCAGCGTTCTTTCGGAACGCACATTCAGTGCTGCTGGAGGCGTGGTAACTGATCACAGGGTGCGTCTGTCCACCGACTCGGTCGATCGGCTGACCTTCATAAAAATGAATCAGTCTTGGATCACCACCAGCTACCAAGCACCTGATGCTGATGTAACCGAATAATTTTTTTTGAAATCTCAGATCCCTTCAAAGACTGCCTATGCTGATGCTGAGTGACTATCCCTGAGTAATTATCCTCTTCCTCCTCAATCATCACGCTGATAGCTTGTAAGAACATTTTTGGTTCTGGGCGCCACCACCAGTGCCTAAGGCACAATTTTTCAGCCCCTGTCTAACAGGGGCGTGTAATTACAATTTTTGATGTAATACTTTGCAGCAGGGCTCGTTCCTGCATTCCAACTAGAGTGTCTGTGAGGGGTTGCAGTGTTGTGGCACCAGCACCAGTGCCTAAGGCCCAATTTTTCTGCCCCTGTCTAACAGGGGCGTGTAATTACAATTTTTGATGCAATACTTTGCAGCAGGGCTCGTTCCTGCGTTCCAACTAGAGTGTCTGTGAGGGGTTGCAGTGTTGTGGCACCAGCACCAGTGCCTAAGGCCCAATTTTTCTGCCCCTGTCTAACAGGGGCATGTAATTACAATTTTTGATGCAATACTTTGCAGCAGGGCTCGTTCCTGCGTTCCAACTAGAGTGTCTGTGAGGGGTTGCAGTGTTGTGGCACCAGCACCAGTGCCTAAGGCCTAATTTTTCAGCTCCTGTTCAACAGGGGCATGTAATTACAATTCTTGATCTAATATTTCACAGCAGGGCCCTGTGAGGGCTTACAGTGTTGTGGCCACAACAACACCTAAGGCCCAAATTTCTGCTGAGTATATAGGGCAGGACCCTACTTTCAAACATCTAACTTACAAACGACTCCTACTTGCAAACGGAAGGAGACAACAGGAAGTGAGATGAAATCTACCCCTAGGAAGGGAAATTCTCTCCTGTAAGAGTTAATATGGGAAAACAATTTCTCCTTTCCACTGATGCTTTCCAATCCTTGTTCCACAAAAAAACCCAAATTTTCAAAAAACATTTTTCATTGGGACAAAAAAGTGAGGTGAAATCTTCTGAAGAGGAGGAAAGACAGCAAAACAAATGTCACAGGGGTGATAACCCTTCCCTATGTTTTCCAAAAAGCTTAAAAAAGATTTTTTGGCTGGAGCTAAACACGTTAAAAATGTACCCGTTCAAAATTACAAAGAGATTCTACTTAACAACAAACCTACAGTCCCTGTCTTGTTTGCACCGCCTGTATACTGCTGTTCAGAGTATATAGGGCCTTTCCTTATTTTAATTTGGGTGCGGGGTTCCCCTTAATATCCATACAGGACCCAAAGGGCCTGGTAATGGACTGGGGGGGTACCCATGCCGTTTGTCTCACTGATTTTCATCCATATTGCCATGACCCGACATGACATTAAACCCGCAAACCGTTTTAAATGAGATTTTTTCCTTTAAAAATGACATTTGGTGCAGGGACTGTTCTAAACATGGGAAACACGCGTCACTTTACAGGCATACTATAGACACCCCCCAGGTACGATATTTAAAGGAAAATTTCACTTTTTTTTTTTTTTACTTTAAGCATCATTAAAATCACTGCTCCCGAAAAAACGGCCGTTTTTAAAAGTTTTTTTTGCATTGATACATGTCCCCTGGGGTAGGACCCGGGTCCCCAAACCCTTTTTAGGACAATACCATGCAAATTAGCCTTTAAAATGAGCACTTTTGATTTCGAACGTTCGAGTCCCATAGACGTCAATGGGGTTCTAACGTTCGTGCGAACTTTCGGTCCGTTCGCGGGTTCTGGTGCGAACCGAACCGGGGGGTGTTCGGCTCATCCCTAATAGCTTGTATAACAGTGTAAATTTGCTGTCCCCTCAAAATAACTAAACACACAGCCAATAATGTCTACACCACTGGCAACAAAAGTGAGTACAAGTGAAAATGTCCAAATTAAGCCCAATTAGCCATTTTCCCTCTCCGGTGTCATGTGTCTCATTAGTGTTACAAGGTCTTTGGTGTGAATGGGGAGCAGGTGTGTTAAATTTGATGTTATCGTTCTCTCATACTGGTCACTGGAAGTTCAACATGGCGCCTCAAGGCAAAAGAACTCTCTGAGGGTCTGAAAAAAAGAATTGTTGCTCTACATAAAGATGGCCTAGGCTATAACAAGATTGCCAAGACCCTGAAACTGAACTGCAGCACGGTGGCCAAGACCATACAGCGGTTAAACAGGACAGGTTCCACACAGAACAGGCCTCGCCATGGTCGACCGAAGAAGATGAGTGCACAAGCTCAGCATCATATCCAGAGGTTGTCTTTGGGAAATAAACTTATGAGTGCTGCCAGCATTGCCAGCACTGCAGAGGTTGAAGGGGTGGGGGGTCAGCCTGTCAGTGCTCAGACCACACGCTGCACACTGCATCAAATTAGTCTGCATGGCTGTCATCCCTGAAGGAAGCCTCTTCTAAAGATGATGCACAAGAAAGCCCGCAAACAGTTTGCTGAAAACAAGCAGAGTAAGGACATGGATTACTGGAACCATGTCCTGTGGTCTGATAAAACCAAGATAAACTTTTTTGGTTCAGATGGTGTCAAGTGTGTGTGATGGCAACCAGGTGAGCTGGGAGCTCTGCAGGGCTTCCTCCTTCCTCTGTGTGTATGGCCGGCTGTGTGCTCTGTGCTCCCTACTGATTGTCCCTGCCAGGCTGCAGGCTTCAGGTCGGAGTGTATTCCCCCAGATTGGAGTGCCTGTTGGTCTGTTCCTGTTATACCCTGCTGAGTGGCTTCCGTCCATACTCTGAGGATCCTGGAGGAATCGGATACTTACCAGTCACTGCAGAGAGCTTAATCTGCCTGCGTTTGACCTCGCTCTAGAGGGGGTTCATCTGTTCCGGTAAGGGTTCCCACTTATAGAGTGGGTTCTTCTCTTCAGATTGGGATCCCCCCCCCCTCTCCTCCCCTGTTGGTAAAGGTGGACAACCCTTGGAACTTTGTATCTCAACTGATTTTTCCTTTTTATTTATTGTATTACTTCAATGGACTTTTTTCATTTATCTTTCATTTTTCATTTTTTTGATTTTTTTATATATTCATAAACTTTGTTTTTTATCACTCACTATTAAGTTCTTTATTTGTACACATGTATTTTGTGTTTATGAATTTTTGAGCGTTCACTGTTTATTTATTTGCACCATATGTCACTTGATTTGTGCCCTTTTCATATTTAGCGCAACTTATTTTTTACTATTTCAAAAGGACAGAAGCCCTGGGCGTCCATGCAACCACACAAAAACACAGACCCCTCTTATATATATATACCACTAAGGACAGCCTGGGGAGAGCATCAAAGTTCACCCAGGCAGACGGAGAGGAGGGGAGAAGTGGGGGAGCGATCTAATGACGGTGCCCGAACCGGTGTACCAACTGGTGGGCAACGGTCCTGCCAATCGAGGCCACAACACACGATAGCAGCATAATAAAACATAAACAATAAATGAAAATACATTACATGAAAAAATACCTAATATTAACTGGTATTCACTAAAAGGACTAGAAATGCACAAAACTAGTAGAAGATCTATTTCAAACCTAAATCACGATCTTTTCTGGTTTTAAGTCAGAATCCCAATATTGGGCCTTTGTTCAGCAAATCACCAATGAAATCAATAGGATGGACTTTGACATCAAACATGTAAATAACTTATCTAATAAGCATAGACAAGCACTCAAATCTCTTCAAAATAACCCTCGTCTGATAATTAAACCGGCCGACAAGGGTGGTAATGTGGTTGTAATGGACATTGAGAAATATGAAAGGATGTGCCATGATATCCTTGACATTGGGGAATGGTACCGTCCCATATCAAAAAATGTGGTTGAAAATTTTACTCGGGAATATTATTCCTTAATCCTTAAAGCCTATCAAAATGGCCTTGTAGATAAAAACATATGGAATTATTTAAACACTAAAGAACCTAAAACCCCTACCTTTTTATGCACTGCCGAAAGTGCATAAATCGCTACAAAACCCTCCTGGCTGCCACATTGTGTCGGGCTGTCCGAGTCTCACGGAAAACGCTAGTTCCCTTTGTAGATAAATATCTATACCCTTGCGTTACTTCATTATCATCTTATATTAAAGATACTATTGATCTTCTTCGTACTCTTGAGGGGATGCAGATCCCCAAAAACTCCTGGCTAGTGGCCATTGATATTGAAAACCTTTACAACACTATCCCACACAACAGAGGCATTGATGTAATCCGGAACCAACTCAAAGAAAGGGGACCTACGGCAGACTCCTATAACCAGTTTGTCCTAGACCTCCTCAAGTTCATCCTTACTCGTAACATATTTATGTTCGGCCGCTCCCATTTCTTCCAGGTGCAGGGGGTTGCCATGGGCACACGTTGTGCCCCTTCCTATGCCAACTTGTACCTGGGGGTGGGAGAGGGAACTCTTTACACGGGTTGACATGTCTAGTCTTTTGCAGCATGTCGTCTCGTGGTATAGGTATATAGATGATATTCTACTCTTTTGGTCTGGTAGGATGAACTTTTAGGATGGTAAGGATGAACTTTTGCAGTTCATGGACAAACTGGCTATTAATACTTTTAATCTCAAATTTACGATGAAATATGATCTACACAAAATTTGTTTTTTGGATCTAGAGATCCACATTGATAATGATGGTCTCCTTTATTCATCACTATACCGCAAACCATCTGAGGGAAATACTGTCTTGCACTCTACTAGTGCACATCCCAAACCCCTATTAAAAAGTATCCCCTACAGTCAATACATTAGATTAAGAAGGAATTGAGGGTAGAGGGTTCTTTACTGTAAGAGCGGCAAGGATGTGGAATTCCCTTCCACAGGCGGTGGTCTCAGCGGGGAGCATTGATAGCTTCAAGAAACTATTAGATAATCACCTGAATGACCGCAACATACAGGGATATATAATGTAATACTGACACATAATCACACACATAGGTTGGACTTTATGGACTTGTGTCTTTTTTCAACCTCACCTACTATGTATGTAACTATGTAATTGCACCCTGGAAGGGGACTTCCAAAAAGCTGCCAAATATTTGCATACAAGACTCAGAAATAGGGGATACATTCATACTATTTTGAAAACAGCTTACAACAAAGCCCATAAACAAGATAGAAAAGGACTTATGCTATTCCATTAAATCTCAGACACAGGATCAGTCAGTCAGGATCGCGACTCAGTATTCTAGACAGCAGACTCAATTACATGGTGTATTAACAAAATATTGGCCTCTCTTAGCGGCTGATGCAACTTTTAAAAAATTCATTAAATCATATCCCGAGATTACCTACCGTCAGGCACCCTCACTTAGGGAACGTTTTGTTAAGAGTCACCATGATACTGAAGTTCATAACCTCCTACCTCAAACCGGTACGTTTGCATGCGGTAAATGCAATGTATGCTGTTTCATACTCAATGGCAAAAATACCATTTTACCTAATGGTTCAATTCATATAAAACATAGAGTTACCTGCCACACCATTGGGGTGGTATATTTAGCCAAGTGTCTGTGTGGATGCTTTTATGTGGGTAAAACCAAGCGCCCATTTTTTAAACGCATAAAAAGGACCACATCACTCCCATTTTTTAAGCGTCTCATGACTACAGCAGACATGTTGATTCTCAACATGATTTTGATCCCAAAATGGTAACATTTAAAACCGCCAAGGCCATTTGTCATCTAGGCCCAATCGAGTGATATTATTTATTACATATATTCTATATGGTATATGCCCTTTGAGTATATAAAACATTCTTCTACTAGTTTTGTGCATTTCTAGTCCTTTTAGTGAATACTAGTTAATATTAGGTATTTTTTCATGTGATGTATTTTCATTTAGTGTTTATGTTTTATTATGTTGCTATCGTGTGTTGTGGCCTCAATTGGCGGGACCATTGCCCACCAGTTGGTACACCGGTTCGGGCACTTCTTTCCCGTCAGATTGTTCCCCCACCTCTCCCTTCCTCTCCTTCTGCCTGGGTGACCTTCAGCAGATCATCCGTGAAGGATAAATGGAAAAAATAAATTGGGGTAACATTTTCTGTTTGTATCTGAGGGCCTGGCTGCACTGTAAAAGGGGGAATTACAGGTTCTGTCGAAGTAGTGGGCAGCAATGTATGATATAATAGTACGTTTGGGAGGCTAGTATGGGCCCTGCCTCTTTGTTGTGGATTAGATGCCCCTTTACTAGCACCTGGCCTATCATCTTGGAATGTTGCCCTGCTTGTGCTTGCCACTGCATCAGCACTACTGGTGGATGCCTGCCTATTCTCTGGGAGTCCTACGCTGCTTGTACTTGCCACAGAATTTATTCACAGAGCCCTCCTGCCGAGCGAAGATGCGCTGTGTCCAGGGGAGACAGGCACTTCGGAATCACGCAGCTGCATGGCCTCGTTCTGAGGGACATTCCCAAACATCCACTTAGAACGGTGAAGCTCCCACCACACCGTTTATGTGCAGTTTATTAAAGTTTGTATTTAGATGGCGACATCCTCTTCCACAGTTCTGAATGGACACAGTGAGTGATTGGTACAGATAACTCACTGTGTTCATTCAGAAAAGGAAGGGCCTGGTAAATTACATATTTACTGGCCCCTTACTCGCTCTCCATCTAGAACATTTCCCCCCACCCCCGTGCCCGCAGCAGCCAACGGGAGAGGGAAGCCAGCACTGCTGCAGGTGTGTGCACACAAGGGGGTACACAGCATGTGAGTAGGACATAGAGAGGGATCGGTGTGGGGGGGGGGACAATTTACAGAAATGATGCCCTGTGTATCTCTCCCTGCAGCAGCTTAAAGCCAGCGGGAGGGAGAGAAACTGGATTTCAGCTGTTACAGGGAGAGACACACAGGGAATTGCAGTCGTAATTGCAACTCCACCGTACCGATCATCCTCCCTGTCCTGCCCACATCAGTTTCCCCCTGTTGCCTGGGCCCCACTCTGTGCCCGGACCCTGTACAGGTGCATACCTCCCAACTTTCTGAGATGGGAATGAGAGACACCTATTAGCAAAAGTATGTAGACATAGGACCCCCCCCCACCCGCCATGCCCCCTTATAGGAGAATTGTACAAAAAATTGATTAGTTAAATCCACAAGTGCTTTTTTTTTTACCACCACTATTTCTTTGTATTGGCTTTTGGCATTTACAAATGCAGCAATTTAGAAATTGGATGAAAGGTTTAGCACTGGGAAACACTTTTTGATACATAAGTATTGCATTATATCTACAACTATATAGATCAGACCAAAATGAGGGACAAATGAGGAGGAAAGAGGGACAGAGGGACTTTGTTCCAAGTCAGGAACAGTCCCTCGAAATCAGGTGGTAGGGCTCTTTCACACAGACGATCCGTATGTCCGTTTTTCATCCTTCCGTTTTCGGATGAAAAACGGACATACATGTAGTCCTATGGAATAGCGGATGTCAGCGGATGAACGTCCGCTGACATCCGACCCGCTCCGATCCGAAAAAGTGTAACGGAGGAAAACCCTACTTTTCCATCCGTTTTCGGATTGGATCGGGTGACGACGGACTCTACGGTCCGCCATCACCCGATCCCCCATAGGGGAGAGCGGCGCTCTGACAGGTCCGTCGCTGCACAGTGTGCAGCGACGGACCTGTCATTTTCCTGCTCAGCGGGGATCAGCGGAGCGATCCCCGCTGAGCAAGCGGGTGTTCACGGGGCACTGATCCGCCCCGTGTGAAAGAGCCCGTACTCCCTTATCAGCGGCCCTGGCTGGAACTGTGCAGTATCTGTGCCACGTTGTTGTTTAAAGTGGAATGTTACCCATAACAAATTGATAAAAATAATGTTCTTTAGCAAGGAACATACATTCCACATTTATAATTATGCTACCAAAATAAGTGTGTGATTTAAATTGCCTCACGCATTGTTACTGTTTCTTCTTGCTGGAGGCTGGCATTTTGCTGAAGTCCAGGAGCCCCTGAACAGCAGTAAATCTTTAGGCTGTCAAGAGATCGGCCTCTACAAATTTGGTACAGTGCCTAAATATAGAGAGCAACTGAGCATGTGCAGAGCAGTGTGAGACAATGTATTACTGGATTTGAAACAGTATAGGCATTTATTTTTAACCACTTGCTTACTGGGCACCTAAACCCCCCTCCTGCCCAGACCAATTTTCAGCTTTTAGCTCTGTCACTCTTTGAACGACAATTGCACGGTCATACAACACTGTACCCAATTTTTATCATTTTTTTTCCCCACAAATAGAGCTTTCTTTTGGTGGTATTTGATCAACTCTGGGTTTTTTATTTTTTGTTAAAAAACTTTAAAAAGACCGAAATACAAAAAAAAAAAAAAAATACAAAACCGTTTTAAATTTTGTTAATAAATTTGGCAAACAGGTAGTTTTTCTCCTTCCTTGATGTACGCTGATGAGGCTGCACTGATGGGCACCGATAAGCTGCATTGATAGGCACCGAAAAGCTGCATTGATGGGCACAGATAAGGCGGCACTGGTGGGCACTGATAGGTGGCATTGGTGGGCACTGATGGGTGGCAGCGATGGGCACTGATCGGGACTGGCAGGTGGCACTGATAGGAAGCACTGCTAGGTGGCACTGACGAGGTACTGATAGGTGGCATTTGTGGGGATTGATAGGTGGCACTGATTGCTGGCACTGTTATGTACTGGTGAGCACTGTGGCACTGGGCACGGATTGGTGGCACTGGCACTGGCAGGCGGTACTGGTGGGCACAGATGAGGCGGCTGTGCCTCTTCCTCTTCGGGACCGATGTCCCTTCAACAGAAGCCAGTGATCGGCTTTTTTCTCTCCTCACGCTGTCAGCGTGAGAATTAAAAGAAAAAACGATTACTGATCTTCTGTTTACATCATGTGATCAGCTGTCATTTTCTGACAGCTGATCACGTGGTAAGGGGCCAGGATGAACCCCTTACTTGGATCACCCGAGTCTCATTGACTCGGTGATCACAGTGCGCAACGCGCATGCCCTGCAGGGGGCGTGTGGGAAGCGTGCAAGGGGGAGGACATCTATTGACGGCCTCCCAGCAAAGTAGATCTGCGCTGTAGCTGTCATTCGGCTATAGCGTGGATCTGAAGGGGTTAATGTTTTACATAACTATACCATACCATACCATACCAGTGGGTCCTGATCTCTGCTACACCAGCGAGGAGGTGCTCCAGATTCATCCCACAACAACCGGTTGCCACAAGGCTGAACAGGGGGGGGTGGTCAGCCAGTCTGAGGAATGAAGAGATTTTGGCCCTGAAGTGGTTATCCACAGCAACAGCTTATTGGAAATTCAAGCAAGGCAGGCCCCATCCAAAAACTCAAGTGCATACACGACTACAACTTGTTCATGGGGAGAGTGGATTTTAATGAGCAAGTGCTTCAGCCCTACTTACCCACCAGAAGATCAATTCATAGGTATAAAAAAAGTACTGTATATTTCAACCTTTTCCACTTGGCACTGTACAGTTCCTACATAATCTATTGGAAGTCCACACAAGGACCCCTCACAGTCTTACATTATCAGTGGAGGGTGTAACATCACTTATCTATCAAGAAAGCCCCATACATGAACAAATTTGCTCTGATGCAGTGAGCAGGCTGCACGAAAGGCACTTCCCCAATATCATCGCTCCTACACAAAAAGACCACAAACCCCCCAAAAAAATTTGTATTCTCCAAAAAACAGAATTCGACTTTTGTTCCCAATGTCCCTCACAGTCTGGCCTCTTTATAGCAGACTGTTTCTGTCCCTACCATATTTCAATTCAATATTAGTAAAAGTGATATCTAATATATCTATAAACTCACTGCGCTCGGGCTGATCAGACAAATAAAAAGAAAAGAAAAAGCTGCCAGTAGGGATGAGGCGCTTGGGCACCCTCTCAATGTTGAGGGCATGTGGCCTGGTATGGTCCAGGAGGGGGGGCACTCTCTCACCCCCCCTCTTTTCCTGCGGCCTGCATGGTTGTGTGCCCAGATAAGGGTGTGGTATGGATTTTTGGGGGGACCCCACGCCATTTTTTAAAAATTTTGGCGCGGGGTTCCCCTTAAAATCCATACCAGACCTGGTATGGAATTTAGGGGGACCCCCACACCATTTTTTTTAAAATTTAGGTTCGGGGTTCCCCTGTGAGGAAATCCCATGCCGTTTTTATCAATGAACTTTTATGTGTATTGTCGTACCGACAATTCATTAATAGCCGCGAGTAGTTTTAAATTACTTTTTTTCCTTTGAAATGTCATTTTACCGTCAGACTGTTCTAAATACGGGAAATATGCGCCCCTTTACAGGCATACTATAGACACCCCCCAGGTACGAAATTTAAAGGAATATTACACTTTTGTTGTTTCACTTTAAGCAATATTAAAATCACTGCTCCTGAAAAAACTGCCTTTTTAAATCTTTTTGCATTGATACATGTCCCCTGGGGCAGGACCCAGGTCCCCAAACACTTTTTATGACAATACCACGCATATAAGCCTTTAAAATTAGCACTTTTGATTTCTCCCATAGACTTTTAAAGGGTATTCCGCGCCTTTTTTTTTTTCCGTAGGACTCCCTCTTTAAGATGCCACATAAATTAATCCCATCAAGTCCGTAACAAAATGTTTAAGGGTAATCATCATAGGCTAATGCCGCATACACACGGCAGGACTTCCCGACAGAAAAAGTCAGATGAGAGCTTTCGGTCGGACATTCCGACCGTGTGTATGCCCCATCGGACTTTTTCTGTCGGCATTTCCGATGGAAAAATATAAAACATGTTCTAAATCTTTCCGTCGGAAATGCCGATGTAGTTTAGCCCGTTGGCAAGTCCGACCGTGTGTACGCTGCATTAGAAGAAGAAACACCCAGGTGTTTGAGAAATATCTGTGATGATAGTGAATTCATGCACCAATCCAAGAAATACACACTACGGCTCCTTACCAAATCTCAATGACCACTGTTATTTACAGATGGTCATTTAGCACATGAAAGAATTAATATCCTCCCTTGATATGATACCTCCACCAGACCAATCAAAAATATGCGGTCACATTTCCCAAAGGTAAGATATAGAAAGAAAAAACACAGTGTAAGCCCGTAAAAACAGCTTTATTGAAGAATCTAAAAAACGGCGGTGATGTCATTATGCATGTGAAGCTCATTGGTGGCCGAGTCCAAACTATCAGCCCATAGGAACCTCAAGTTATGATGTCTTGTCCCGATGCCTGTTGCTTACTAATTGTGAGTGTGCATTTTTTACATTCTTCAGTAAAGCTGTATTTATGGGTTTACTGTCAAGAAGGGCAAGCCAGCAACCAAGATGACAGAAGAACACTATTTAAAGGAGACTGATGCCCAGGCCTCTTGCTCTCTATATCTGAGAATTGTGGCTGCAAATCTTCGATTGGTCTGGTGGAGGAATCATATCAGCCAGCGGGAGGCTATTAACCCTTTCAAACTTTGCTCTAGGCCACTGGCCGTGTTTCGTAACTAGCCTACTCCAAGCATTGGGATGGGACTCCTGCTGCCATGGAGTCTATCGGAAAAGGAAAATTACGGTAAGTATTTTATAGGAAATTTTCCGCTTTCCTGACAGACTCCATGGCAGCATACGTGTGGGAAATAACTCTCCGCACACACCCGGGTGGGCAAATGCTGAGCAAAGAAAACAAATTTATTTAACACTGTCAACTTACAGTACTTACAAACCAAAATTGATAGAAGATAAGGCAGCTGGCTCAACACAGTAGTGAGACACAAAAGTGTTGATAGAAGACCAGGAAGCCGCCTTACAGATCACTTCGGGAGTGAAGTGGCGCGAAGCTGCCCAAGATGTCGAGATACTATGGATGTGCTGTCACTGCCTCTGGAGGAGCCAAGCCCTTTCCATGCAGCAATAGATCTAATCGAGGCCCTCATTCCTGTTTTGTGCCCACCCGTGGATAAGGATGAAAATAAAATCTGATTGCCGAAAGGGGGCCGTGACTTACAGATATTTTTTTCAGGGTGTTCCCCACATCAAGGGGATGGACATCTTGATTTTCTGTTGATCTAAAACAGGGGTCTTCAAACTACGGCCCTCCAGTTGTTCAGGAACTACAATTCCCATCATGCCTAGTCATGTCTGTGAATGTCAGAGTTTTGCAATGCCTCATGGGATATGTAGTTCTGCAACAGCTGGAGGGCCGTAGTTTGAGGATCCCTGATCTAAAAGGTAGGGAGCACAATTTTTGATTTTCGTGGAAAATTGTGGTCACCTTAGGATTCGACCCCAGCATAGGGAATAAAAATGCTCTGTCCGGAAAGAAAGTTAGAAAAGGCTCCTTTGAACCCAGGTTTCTGATTTCAGACACTTTTTGCTGAAGTAACAGCCACCAGGAAGGTGGTCTTGACAGTAAGTTTCTTCACTGAGAGTGGCTTTCCAGGATCTGATGCGAGCTGGGAAAGAAAATCCAGAACAAGAGGAAGCTCCCACTTGGGGAACCTTGGTTTCCTCTGAGGCCCAAGCCTGATAGCACCTTTGAAAAACTGTCGAACAAGAGAGTGTTTGGCCCATGAAACTCCTGTAAATACCGAGATGGCCAATACCTGTACCCAAAGTGAACTAACTGATAAGGATAGGTCCAGACCTGATTACAGGAAACTAAGAATGTCCTGGACTGCCGGAGAGCTACATGGGTTGGACTTGCAGGACATGTGATCCATGAACCTGATCCATATATATTCATAGACCCTGTTGGTGCCATTTCTTCTAGCATTCACAAGGGTAGGGATGACCTTTTTCTGGGCAGCCTAAAGCTTCAAGCCTTCCCCTCTCAAGAACTAAGCCCTGAGGTGCAGGTGAGAAGGACAGGGATGCAGGGTTGTGCCCTGAGACAATAGGTCCAGCCTGAGTGGCAGGGGAACTGAGTCCTGATAACTGAGGAGTATCAGGAGAGGAAACCATGGCCTGTTGGGCCAGAAAGGAATTATAGCTATCACCTCCCTCTTCTCTGTGCAGAGTCTCCGGAAGAAACTGGAGTATCACAGGCATCGGAGGAAAGGCATAAGCCTTGCAGAACCTCCACTGGTTTGTGAGGGCATCTATTCCATAGGTCTGAGGGTCTCAACCTTGAGTAGTACTTGGTCAGCTTGTTGTTGCATGGGGATGCAAATAGGTTGACTTCTGGCGACACTCCCAGGGACAAGAGCCATTTGAACACTTCTTTGTGGAGAGACCACTAGCTGTTGTTCATCTGAACACGAGAAAAGAAGTCTGCCTGAACATTTTGGATCCCGGGTATGTAGACTGGTGACATGTTGGACAAATTCCTGAGCCCAGCTCATGATTGGCTCCACGTCCCATAGCAGGGACCAGCTGCGGGTTCCACCCTGCCTTCTTATGTAGGTCACTGCAGTTGTATTGTCCAACTTGAGCATCACAGAGGATCTCATTAAATGATGAAACACTAGAAGCGTCTGAAATGCGGTCCACAGTTCTAGAATGTTGGACAATCCCACAATCCCGAGAGAAGGGGAGTTCCACCTGCCCTGTGCTACTTCCAATGAGCGCCCCAGCCCTTGTTGCTGGCATCTGAAGTTATCATGACCCATGTGATGGGGACGATTGAGTGGCAATTGCGAAGATTTTTCCGCTGGAGCCACCAAAGGAGGGACAGTCTCATAGCCGGAGTAAGGTGGATGCGCTGACCCTTGTTGTCGGACCTACATTGTTGGAAAAAACCTTTCTGGAATGGTCGTGTCTGCCTCTGTGCCCACTTCACCATGGGAATTGTGGACGCAATCACCTTCAGGCACTGGAGGGCAGAGAGATGAGACGAAGCAAGGGCTGAGCGGATTCTGTCTCAGACCACTACAATCTTCTCCTCGGGTAGCGAGATGGTGACTTTCAATTTGTCAAAGTGGGCTACGAGAAACACAAAGGAACTGTGAGGGTTCCAGGTGACTCTTCTCTAGATTCAGGAGCCACCTGAACTCTTTAAGTGTGGAGATGACCAGGCTTCTGTGTTCTAGAAGCTGACCTTTGTCTTGAGCCAGGAGAAGGTGGTCACTAACCAATCTCCTGGTTGGACTGACTGCTGGACGTGTATAAAGACTCAATTTTGAATTTTTCTTTTCTGATAAAGTGGTTGAGATGGGTCAAATCTATAACTGGTGTTCATGTGCCGTTCTTTTTCTGTACCATGAACAAAGGAGAATACATGCCCTGGCCTTGCTCGCCATCTGGAACAGGAACAGCTGCGCCTTGCTCCAATAAAGTGTTTATGTAGCTAATAGGATCTGCTTTTTTTCATCTGAAAGAGACGTAGGGATGAATCTGAGCCTGGGGGTGCTGCTGAAGACCCAGGTGTGACCTGAGGAGACCGTTTTGATGGTCCAGAAGTCCTGGATTGAGGCCTCCCAGACATGTCGAAAGTGGAGAAGACGAGCTCCCACCTGGCATGCCTGAGCGGGCCCAATCTCAAAAAGACTTAATGGATTCCTGGTTGCCGGAAGAACTGCCCTTTGTGGGTTTTTTGAATGAAGACTGCCTAGCTTTCCAGGATCATGTAAACTCCTGGCCAGGCCTGTAGCGTCGTGCTAGATATGTGCACACTGAAATATTTTGTTTCGGAATTTTGTTTTCGTCCGAAAATTTAATTTATTTAGTTACTCCCGAAATTCGTTTTATTTATTTCGTTTTTCATTAAAAATTGCATTCGTCCGAAAATACAAATTAATTAAGGTCGAATCTGTCATTGAAGGGTTATGGTGTCTGTCGAATGTTCAAAGAAGATTCGACGGAGCAGCTAAACTGTACGAGGCCGTATAGTTTAGCTGCTCCGTCGAATCTTCTTAGAACTTTCAACAGACACCATAAGCCAAAGATTCAACGTTTGTATGTTTTTCGCTGCTTTGTCGAATCTTCGTCATTCATGTTAAATGTATATAGTTCAAACAGAAAATGGACTGGTGATAGTGATCACTGATCAGACAGGTGACAAGATAGGGTATATAGAATCTCAATCTATAATATAGAATCTATAATAATAAATCCCCCCCCACAACACGGGCAGCCTCTGAGGCTATCACAACACTAGTATCACTATCAAGTTCACAACACTAAAACAATAGCAGCAGATTATTATGAAAAAGTTAAGTTGAACTGTAGCTTTCTTCACTATTGTTCTGCTGCTGTGCTTATGCTTAATTGCTAAATAATTCAGGTTCTCTGACAAACGGACCAGCTATGATTGACTGTCTTCTGAAATGATTCAATGTGTGTGTGTGTCTCTCTCTGCTAGCAAATCGTAAATGAAAGCAAGTTGGCTGTACGTGTGTACTTAGTTCTAGCTATTTTACTGCTCCTCCTCTTTGGTTACAATCAGCCAATAACATTCATCATCATCATTATTTTTATTTTACTTCCCCCACTAAATTCCAGCAGCGATCTTTTCTCCCCTATGTCGAATCTTTTCTCTCTATGTCGAATCTTTTCTCTCTATCTAGAATAAACTTGGACTAATAGAGTTAAGGTTAGGCACATTTGACCACAGGTTTGATGGACACAGATTGTTATTGTCAGCATCATGTCGAATCTCCTATCTATATCGAACTGTTGTAGCAACGAAAATGAAAATAAAGCATTTGTTTATGTCGGATCTTTCGTTTTTCGGATTCTGCACTTTCGTTATCGTTTGTTAAAATGATAACGAAAATACCTGAAATTCGGACAAAAATGCATTCTGACGAAAACGAATGCACATGTCTACTGCGTGCTTCTCTGGCCTGATCGGTATTCTGTCTCCTTGGAAGGGTGCGTCTCTAACTCTGTAAGTGCCAAACTTGAGGGAGAAATCCAGACTTGCCACCTGTGGCTCGGGCTATGGCACTATCAAGTTTGTTGCCAAAAAGGGAAGTGCCCTCAAAGGGAATTCGGCACCAAACCTGCTTGGAAGCCAGATCCGCCAACCACGGATGGAGCCATAAGGCGCGATGAACTGAGACAGCTGCCAGCATAACCCGGGCCACCAGGTGGATAACATCAATGGAAGCCTCCCCCAGAAAGGCGGATGCCAGCCTGATTTCCTGGATAGGTGAGCTTCTGGCCACCTCACTGGAGATGCCTCTGAGGGTCTCGTCAACGCTGTCTGACCAGGTTTCTAAGGCTTTAGATACTGCGGTTACAGCTAGGACCGGTTTGCAGGCCATGCCCGCTGTCAGGAAAATCCACTTCAGATCAGAATCGATCCACCTCTTTAAGGGGTCTTTAAAGGAGACCGTGTTTTCCAGAGGAAGGGTCACATATCTGACCAACCTCATCAGCGCTGCGTCTACCAAGAGAGCTGACTCGAGATACTTAACCTCTTCCTCCCTGAAGGGATACAGTTTTAGGATTTTGGATTGCATGGAACTCTTCTTGTCCATTTTGCCCCACTCATCAGAGATGACGTCACCCAGCTCAGTGAGAAAGGGAAAATATTGGCGCTTATTGAGCTGCTTGAAGAATTTCTTCTGCTTTAGAGGAGAAGTTCCAGCATCTTCCCAATTCAGGGCTTCCCTCACTGCTCTTTCCAAAGAAGGAACCGGGGCATACTCAAAGCCTATCCCAGGATCCTCTGTTTCCAACTCCCTGTCTGAGGGAGGAACGGATGGGCTGCTTGGCTGGGAAGATACCCATGTATTGTAGACCTGCCCTTCTCCTATTAGAGGGCATAGTGGCTCCAGCAGGGGTTCACGAGGCTGATCAGCCTCCTTCTCCTGCAGTGATTCCCTCGCAATCCGCTTGACTAATGTTTCCAGGTGCTGGTCTGCATCCTCCCTCTAACCTGCTGCTTTGGAAAAACAGTGGTCACAGAGGGATTTGCCAGCAGAGACCAGGGCCCTACACCCTCAACATGATTTTCCCATTTCCCTTCTGGGGTGAGATGAGGGGGGGGTGAGGAGGGTCTTTACTGTGGTGTCTGGAACGGAGGAGGAGTGCCAGTGGTGTGTTTTTGAAGAACCGCTTCTCCTGCGGGAACTGTGCTGTTCATCAGACCTAAAAGGGCTGTGGAAAAAAGAGGAGACAGAAAGAGAAGAGAGAATATACTTAAGACTGGTGCCCTGTACCCCACTCTCTCCCCCCCAGCAGGGAAACACAGGGATAATCCTTAATGCATACTTGCTGCGAGAGGGCTGGCCACTAGGGGGCAGAGAGGTATCCATGACATCCAATGTAGGTCACTGCAGGGAGAGAAACAGTCAGGCTGCAGACAGAAGACATCCTTCCCCTCCCAGAACTGAACCCTACCTGGGAAAACCAAGCCAGAGACCTGGGGAAGTCATTGCATAAGCCCACAAACATTCCCGAGGCTCTGCTGGCTTCCCCAGGATTTTAAAAGTAGTGCCGCATGATATCAGCGCTAGCGCCAGGAACGAGACGTTCACACGCATGCACAAACCAGGACGCGTTTTCATTCTGGGTCCGCGCATGCGCAGATCATACACCGGGACCCGGAAGAGAGTGAGAGAGAGCAGAAGGAACCAGGTAGAATGACACCAGCAGAAAAGAACAGGAACACCGGGATACAAAACAGTGTATAAAAACGAACACTGCATACTACGGGTTTGAATCCTTTATTTTAACTTTCCGGAGGGGCACTCGACAGGGCTGCCCGCTTTCGCCTCTTTTGTTTGTCTTGGCTATGGAACTTTTGGCAGAGGCGATCTGTTCACATCCAGATATAAAAGGTATTGAGGCGGCGGGTTCTTCTCATAAGATCTCCTTGTCTGCAGATGACATCCTATTGACTCTGACATCACCCGGAATCTCGTTGCCTAATTTATTCTCCCTTTCGGAGACTTTTGCGTCTCTTACGGGGCTACACGTTAACCCTACTAAGTCTAAGGCGATGTCCGTAAACCTTTCGACCCACAGAACTGACCTCTCTAAAAGCAAATTTCCCTTTTCAATGGCTCCCCTCATTGCCTTATTTGGGTATACGTCTCGCCCCTAAATACGAAGGACTGTACCAGGCCAATAGCTTTGCACACATTGCAAATTCACCAATGCAAGCTTCTGAAATTCATCTGGGGTTCCACCCGATCCGGATCAATAAACGGTATGCTCGAAGGATCAACGGGGGTCTTTAGGTCCCCAATCTTCAAGCATACTACACGGCAGCGAACATAGCCCCATTATCCCATCTTCATGACGCATATCAAATGCCACTATGGGCTACTATTGATCTGGTTGAATCTCACCCTATTCTCATTTCCTCTGTACCCTGGCTCCCTCCCATATAGTGCCCACACGGGTTTGAGCAGTGTTCATCACCCAGAATCTCGTTGCCTAATTTATTCTCCCTTTCGGAGACTTTTGCGTCTCTTACGGGGCTACACGTTAACCCTACGAACTCTAAGGCGATGTGCGTAAACCTTTCCCCCCACAGAACTGACCTCTCTAAAAGCAAATTTCCCTTTTCAATGGCTCCCCTCATTGCCTTATTTGGGTATACGTCTCGCCCCTAAATACGAAGGACTGTACCAGGCAAATTTTCCCCCTCTTTTTAGAAAGCTTACCGACATGCTATCTTCCTGGTCCCACTTCCCGCTATCCTGGTTTGGCAAGATCTCTGCGGTTCGTATGACCTACCTCCCGAAATTACTATGTTTCTTTTGAGTATTACCACTTCCAATCGTCTCGCACATATTGCAAATTCACCAATGCAAGCTTCTGAAATTCATCTGGGGTTCCACCCGATCTGGATCAATAAACAGTATGGTCGAAGGATCAACGGGGGTCTTTCGGTCCCCAATCTTCAAGCATACTACACGGCAGCGAACATAGCCCCATTATCCCACCTTCATGACGCATATCAAATACTACTATAAGCTACTATTGATCTGGTTGAATCTCACCCTATTCTCATTTCCTCTGTACCCTGGCTCCCTCCCATATAGTGCCCACATGGGTTTGAGCAGTGTTTGACACACTCTCTTCGTGTATGGGACTCCGCTACATATTCGGCAGGACTATTATCCCCCCACTTACCATTACTGCGTCTTACTCATTGCCCATCTTTTCCCCCCAGTTGTGAGAACCCTAACCAATTCTCATGGTGGACAGATAATGGGTTCACTGACATTCATTCTCTGTTCACCCCTATGAGAATATGAACATTCGATGCTCTTAGATCTTCACATGATATCCCCCTACGTGAACATTACAGTTATCTTCAAATTAGACACTTCCTCCAACAACTTATAAAGGCCCAACCCACCCCATACACCTTGACCCCCTTTGAAAGCATCTGCAGGGCTAAACCTCATTCCCCAGGATTAATATCTTTACAGGAAGGTACTATGGCCCACATCTGGTGGACATGTCCTAAAGTATGTAGACTATGGGTAAGGGTCTATACCCTTCTCCGTAATATGCTCCATTCCGGTATTAAAAGAGACCCTTATGAAGCCCTTCTGTGTAAACCTATCCTTGAACTCCTCCTCCTGGCACGCCAACTGGCTCTGCATCTTTTTAATGCAACTAAGTTGACCATTGCGAGGGCATGGAAAACTCCTATGCTCAGTTTAGAAGCAGTTAAAAACCACATGAACAACATTATGATTAATGAGAAACTGGTGGCCCTTAAGTCTGACACCCACAATAAATTTCTCAGGGTCTGGCAACCATGGATATCATACAATCAACCCTCCAGGTTCAATTACCTACTTCTTTCAATTTAAGGGTCTCCCGATGCACCCCCCCGATGGACTCCTCCCCCTTTTCTCTCCCTCCTTCTCTTCTCCCTTTCCTATGTCCTCCCTTGCTTTCTACATGCTGTCTAACCATTTCCTTTCTTTTTCTGTATAATTTTCTCTGTGACAATGCTGGCCTCCAGGAGTCGGTCTAGAGAAGATGGTTACAGTGATAAAAAAATTTTTTTTCTCATTTACCCATAATTAATAAGCAGTTTATCTATGTATGTATGCACCTCTTTTTTATCGCTTGGGGATTCTGAGCTCATGCCTACCATGCAGTATAATCTGGGGCATTGAATGATCTTTATCGCGATGTAACGTAGATGTTTTCTTTTGTACTGATGAATAATGTACCATGTGTATAGCATCCCTTTACTGGGATCTTCTTCATGCTATGTTTGACGTAACCATCACACTGTTACACTAATCCGTTGAATTTATTTTGAACACTGCTGCCATGAGAAAATGTAGTTTGTCTCACTACTCCACCATACGATCGCCTGGACCGAGAGGACCACCCACACACACCGGACTTTTGCAGATAATAGCCACCTGATGATAGGTAGGCAATCTGGCCTGAGCGCGCTTGCCTGCCAATGGCCAGGCTTCCAGGTCTTTAGCTCTTCTCTGCTTATACGCTCCATACCCTGCTTAACAGTCAAGGCTTATCGGAGAGACGTGACACATGGTCGCGCGGCCGATCCTGATCGCAGGGGAGTCATCTTCACGTAGGAGAACCATCGACTTGGTCCTATGGAGGAGGACAAAAAAGGAACATGGCCGATGGCCCAGAGCAAAGATTTATGGGAGAGGTATCCTATAGGGTAGTCATGGAGGCGGGGCTAACCCACACATATGCTGCCATGGAGTCTGTCAGGAAATCATAATTACCCTATTATGTAATACAGGGGTCGGGAACCTATGGCTCGTGAGCCAGATGTGGCTCTTTTGATGGCCGCATCTGGCTCTCGCCTCTCAATCCGCGGATCGCGTGGTGTGCCGATCCACGGATTGAGCCCATAGGAAAGGCCGCGGCTTCGGCCTACCTCCGGAGCGGCAGCCATCTTGGTACACCCGGCGGCGGCCTAGGTGAGCGACGCGCTGACGTCATCATCACCTGCCTCAACTGCTCGTGGATCTGCCTGCTTGTGTGGTAAGCAAGCAGACTATCGTACGGGAGATGTGGATATTACAAAAGTGGGGGGGAGATGTGGATATTACAACAGTGGGGGGGTGGATATTACAGTGGGGGGGAGATGTGGATATTACAGTGGGGAGATGTCCTCACCACGTATCAACCAGACTACAAAGCCATCCGCAAAACCATGCAGCACCAGCAGTCGCATTAATGGTAAGAAGTACTTTATTCATCATTGGTTAAGCAACAGCATAACAACGTTATTAAAAATAATTCAGAGACTTATTGTACTTTAAAAGTGTTGGTCTTACATAAAATGCACACATTTACTTTTATTTAGTTTTAAACATATTGTATGGCTCTCACGGAATTACATTTTAAAATATGTGGCGTTCATGGCTCTCTCAGCCAAAAAGGTTCCTGACCCTCGATGTATTATATTTTGGAATTTGTAAAATGAAACAGGTGTACCCATAAGAAGTCTAAGGAAACACATGGACAACAAGCACCATGAAGATATAATACTCTTGCATTTCAAACCAGAATCTTGGTGCTACATAACAGCAGTAATCTCTGCACTCCTCACTGTCATTGTAAATGTTATTTATCTTACACCATGATCCAATGTGATCTAAAAAAAAAAAAACATACATTCAAATTTGTACTTTATATACTGTTAAAAATCATTTTGCATTGTGTTAACTAAAAAGATCTGATCAAAAGCTGTTGTGAAAACTATGAATAAAATTCCCTAACAGTCTTGCATGAATGTGCAGTTTGTAAGTTGATTCTACCAGTCAGTCATTGACAAATGCACTTCACCTGTAGTGCATGCTATTTGAAAAGATTTCACAGATGATTATGATATATCTCAATGTTGCGTTAAGATTTTTGGCACCCACATTCTCTGAGTAGGTTCTTACTCAAAAAAGTAGCTAGTCATATTTAACCTCCTGACGTCCGTGCTATAGCCGAATGACGGCCACAGCGCGGACCTGCATTCCCGGCCTCCCCTGTGCACGCTCCCTGCGCGCGCCCTGCAGGGCGCGCGCCGGGCGCGATCTGATCACCGAGTCACTGAGACTCAGCTGATCACCGATCCGAGTAAGGGGCCGGTCCCGGCCCCTTACCATGTGATCAGCTGTCAGCCAATGACAGCTGATCACATGATGTAAACAAAAAGATCGGTAATCTTTTTTTTTACTCACGCTGACATCGTGAGTAGAAAAAAAAGCCGATCACCGGCTGGGATGGAAGAGGCACATCTGCCTCATCAGTGCCGATTACTAGTGCCAATTTAAAAGAGCCCACAGTGCCTCCTAGCAGTGCCCACAGTGCCACCAAACTGCCCACAGTGCCACCAAACAGTGCCCACAGTGCCACCTATCAATGCCAACAAGTGCAACCTATCAATGCCCACAAGTGCCACCTATCAATGCCCACCTGTAGTGCCAATCAGTGCCACCTGGCAGTGCTGCCCATCACTGCCACCCATCAGTGCCCATCACTGCCGCCTATCAGTGCCCATCACTGCCGCCTATCAGTGCCCATCACTGCCGCCTCATCAGCGTACATCAATGAAGGAAAAAAATTACCCGTTTTAAATTTTTTATAACAAAATATAAAAAAAATAAATAAAAATTTTTCAAAACAATTCAGTTTTTTACATTTTTTTAACAAAAAGTAAAAACTGCAGAGGTGATCAAATACCACCAAAAGAAAGCTCTATTTGTGGTGAAAAAATGATAAAAAATTTCATTTGGGTACAGTGTTGTATGACCGCGCAATTGTAATTCAAAGTGCATCAGCGCTGAAAGCTGAAAATTGGTCTGGATAGGAGGGGGGTTTAAGTGCCCTGTAAGCAAGTGGTTAAGGAAATCCATGCAACACTACATCACTGCATACACAAGAGGGCAGCCACTGTATTCACACTATCCAGACTGTATCGGTCACCACGCACGTTCTGCCCTGTGTGTCTCGGGACTGCCCAAAAACATTGCTTCTTTTCAATACACCTTGGGACAAGTATGAAGTTAATGAAGATCCTGTTTGTAATAATCATTGAAGGTATGAGTTTCTGAAATTCCCATTAATTTCTCTCAGTTTCTAGCAAGGCTGTCTCACTGGCTATTTTTGGTCAATAGCTTCTATAAATGGATGCACTCGTACTACACTGTGAAATGCAGCATGAGTTTATTTTTATCAGTACTAATAGACTTTTTTTCTTGGACTTGTAAAACATGTAACAGTTAAAATATAGAAAGAAACCAACCAGGGGCTATTTCTTTATTTACAGGTTTATTTTCCTTTTCTTTTCTTCATGGAGCAGTAGTGAAATCTCATCAGAATGAAGCTTCCAGTAAAGCTACTAATGACATTACAGCAGTTGGGGAAGGATTGCAATACGATAAAACACTGTTAACAGACCAATATCAAATTATTTCTTCTTCCAGCGGTAAGTTTGGAATACAAGTTAGTAAACAACATTTTTTTGATGGTTCTACTGATTATGGTTGATCAGAGGTCCCGTCCAGTTACTTTTGTTTAATTATTGACACATGTTATGCAGTACACATTTGGGTACTGCTTTTTATTGTATTACCAGTATGTTTCTTTTAAAAGAAATATGGATTGGCTTTCTGCTTATTGTATGCTTTTTTGAGCCCCTGTCCTGTTTTCTAAACTAAATTGGCAGCTGCTATTTTGTTCTTACAGAAGTTGACATAATATGAGATTAGAGGTTGCAGGAGGTACTTGATCCTATTTCCACTATAGTAAACATTAAACTAAACTTTTAAAGTAGTAAAGCTGGCCATACACTGATTGAAATTTGTGTGGCAGTCTCCGATCGACAGCAGATGATCAACTTTTTTCCAAGTAATATTTTGGAAGATTCTTCTTTATCAGCGGTTGCAGCCAATCAACAAAATGCATCCAGTCACAATTAGAGCATGTAGTCTCTGGCTGTGTGAACAATCACCAATTGCTGCAGACACCACATATACAACCACACAGTTATTCACACACACCTATCCATTCCAGCTGCAGGAATCTGCAGATTTTTTTCTGCTGAAACTCACAGCATGGTTAATCTGCTGTGTGAATAGACCCTTATATAAGGAAAAGGGAAGGTGTTCTGTAGTCCTAACACACTTCCTGTCCTAGTGTGACAATGCTACTCTTCCAAAGATTCAGTACAGTGAGTAAGCACTGTCCACTGAGGTCATGAAGTGTGTTATTGTGTCAGGGTCACCAGGACTGGTAAATTGCAATATATTAAAATGTTGTTTTGGAGTTTAGCTACACATAAAAGTATATATCTGTACAACATAAAAACTCAGTATATTTTATATTTGTTTTATCCCTTGAACAATACTGACAGTACAAAAAAATACCTGTTTATGTATCAGAAAGCCAGTGTCCTCCTAACTTTCTGTTTGGGCTGACAACATAGTGCACCTGCTGCACTGAAATCTCAAGCAGTGTTTTAGGCCTGTCTAAATTTTCCCTGCTGGTCTACCGATTACCTCCCTATCTAATTATTTCCTCCCTTGTTTACATTCTTTGCATGCCCTCCCCTCCCACATAAGCTGCATGCTTTGTGTCCCCCTCTGCTGCTATCACATGCTGTCAAATGTTTTCTGGAAGGAGGAACAGCAGGTTTTCATATAAGTAGGTGATTTGCGTCATTCTGATTTGCAGCAGAGGTGGATCAACATATATTTTTCTGCACTTGCAGCATTTTTTGAGACACAAAACATGGGACAGTGTGCAGGCATTACAGATCTAGTGTGTGTGTGTGTGTGTCCGCTAATAGGCCAGTACAACTGGCCCTGTTGTACCGAGCCCGGCCAGCAGTGGGGCCCGGGCAATCTTCACAGAGACCGAATTGATGCAGAATAAAAAAAAAAAAAAAAAAAATTCCTTCAGCCAGCACCCCATGACCGATCATCAACAGACCTCATCCGTCCAGGATCAGCCAGGTTTTTTAGAGTATATAGGGGGCCAAATTACGAAATTACAAAAGCACTGTGCTGTATCTTTAAAGGAACAGGATCTTTATTTTATTTTTTTAGGGTTAACAAATGCTTTAAACCTTTGAAAAATCTGTCTTCAGATATTTCTTGGCCCAGTCTTGACATCAACTTATGTGTCTTGTTTAGTGGTTGGGTTTCAGCCTTGCTTACCTTGGCCATGTCTCTGAGCATTGAACACCTTGTACTTCTGGGCACTCCAGGTAGGTTGCAGTTCTGGAATATGACTGCACTGGAGGATAATGGTTTTCTGGTAGCTTCCCGTTTTATTCTTCCTAAATCTTTGGCAGTTAAATCTTTTTTTCTCAACGTGTTTCTTGCAACCCTGTTGACTATTTGCAACAAAACGTTTGATGGTTCTGTGATCACGCCCCAATATTTTAGCAATTTTAAAAGTGCTGCATCCCTCTGAAAGACTTTTTGGAATTTTTGACTTTTCATGGTCGGTTATTTCTCTTTTTTGGCCCATTCTGCCTGCGGAAAATAAGCTGTCTAATAATTATGCACACCTTGAGATCTCCTTAGGCTGGGTTCACACATGTGCTGTGTGAATTAAAGCTCCATTTTCACAGCTAACTGACAAAGTAGTTTAGTTCAGTATTTTAGGTCAGTTTTTGATCAGGTCAGGTTTGCATCAGTATCAGGTCAAGTTTACATCAGGTTCAGGTCAGGATTTTATCCTGCTCACAGCTGAATTACATGTGCGAATCACAAGCGTTCCCATAGAAGTCAATGGACCTGAATTTTCACCTGAGCTGCACCGTACTGCTCAGAAAACTGACAGGACTCTTTTCAATTCACACTGAATCTGCACTCTGGCTGCATCAGACATATGTGAACAGGCACAATAAAAAGCAATGTTTTCTCCCAAGTCATGCTAAATGGATGCAGTTCAAAACACATCCAAATTGCATACATGTAAACCTAGCCTTAGTTTCTTTAACCACTTCAGCCCCGGAAGATTTGGCTGCTGAATGACCAGGCCATTTTTTACGATTCGGCACTGTGTCACTTTAACTGACAATTGCGTGGTCGTGCGACGCTGCACCCAAACAAAATTGATGTCCTTTTTTTCCCACAAATAGAGCTTTCTTTTGGTGGTATTTGATCATCTCTGCGGTTTTTATTTTTTGCTCTATAAACAAAAAAAGGGCGACAATTTTGAAAAAAACACAATATTTTGTACTTTTTGCTATAATAAATACCCCCATTTTTTTAAACAAAGTAAGAAGCTATTTTTTTTTCTCAGTTTAGGCTGATATGTATTCTTCTAAATATTTTTGGTTAAAAATATCGCAATAAGCGTATATTGATTGGTTTGCGCAAAAGTTATAGTGTATACAAAATAGGGGATAGATTTATAACATTATTATTATTTTTTTTTTTTACTAGTAATGGCGTTGATCTGTGATTTTTTATTGGGACTGCAAAATTATGGCAGACACTTTTGACACATTTTTGGGAGCATTGGCATTTATACAGCGATCAGTGTTATAAAAATGCACTGATTACTGTAAAAATTTCACTGGCAGGGAAGGGGTCAACACTAGGGGCAATCAAGGGGTTAACTGTGTTCCCTGTGTGTGTTTGTAACTGTAGGGGGAGGGGACTGACCTGGAGGAAATGACAGATCGTGGTTCCTAGCTAT
This sequence comes from Lithobates septentrionalis, assembly GCA_037952835.1. Classification (NCBI taxonomy): domain Eukaryota; kingdom Metazoa; phylum Chordata; class Amphibia; order Anura; family Ranidae; genus Lithobates; species Lithobates septentrionalis. Next base: position 1,792,335 of record JBBDGP010000638.1, on the reverse strand, counting down.
TAGGAACTCACGATCTGTCTCTCCTCACAGAACAGAACGGGAATTTGTGTGTTTACACAAACACGTCCCTGTTCTGCCTCTCGTGCCCACGATCGCTCGTGGCCGGCGGTAATCGTGACCATCGGTCACGCGCATCGGCACTCCCCAAGTGCAGCGGGTGTGCGTGTCTGCTATCCCGCTTAAAGGAGCCGACGTACAGCTACAACGGCTCACGGGATCGTGCTGACCTGCTGCAGTATAATGACGGCGGCTGGTCGGCAAGCGGTTAAATTAGAAAGAAAAATCAGAAAAAAAAGGGATATTACTTACTATTAATCTTATATGCCCCTTGCCTTGCTTACTCCTGCGATCATTGAAATACTCCTTCATCAATTCCCACCCCACCCTGCTGCTGTAATTTTCTGGTGCAGCTGGGGTTAAATAGATTTAACTGACCTGTCACAGAGACTCATCAAGAGTGCCCAACCATGCCCTCTCTTATTGCGTACTATAGTTTCAATTAATGAAACACAATCTATGAATCAAGGGGGCAGACCTTTTATTAAGCCACCTGTCCTCAGAGCAGAGGAGTAAAACGCAATGGAGGCATGGCCTTGTTCTGATGTGCAGCTCCCGGCATCTTCTGCTGCTATCTTTCATTGTCCAGAGGCACTAATGAGGCAGATGTGCCTCTTCCACTTGGGGACCGATGTCCCTCACATCCGAGCCGGTGATCGGCTTTTTTTTCTACTCACGCTGTCAGCGTGAGTAGAAAAAAAAAAAGATTACCGATCTTTTTTTTACATCATGTGATCAGCTGTCATTGGCTGACAGCTGATCACAAGGTAAGGGGCCGGGACCGGCCCCTTACTCGGATCGGTGATCAGCCGTGTCTCAGTGACTCGGTGATCACAGCGTGCGCAGGGAGCGTGCACAGGGGACGGCCTCCCGGGAATTCAGGTCCGCGCTGTGGTCGTCATTCGGCCATAGCGCAGATGTGTAGTGGTTAATTAGATTAAGCTATGCTGCCATCTAGTGGCCATTTTGTACAACTGCGCTATATCTATTTCAACGAAGTCATCTAGAGCCCTTTCACACTGGGGCGGTTTGCAGGCGTTATTGCGCTAAAAATACCGCTTGCAAACCGACCCAAAACAGCCTCTACTGTTTGTTCAGTGTGAAAGCCCGAGGGCTTTCACACTGAAGCGGTGCGCTGGCAGGAGAAGAAAAAAACTCCTGCAAGCCGCATCTTTGGAGCGGTGAAGGAGCGGTGTATTCACCGCTCCTAAACCGCTCCTGCCCATTGAAATCAATGGGGCAGCGCGGCTCTACCGTGGCAATACCGTGGCTATAGGCACGCTATGCGAGTGGTTTTAACCCTTTTTCGGCCGCCAGCGGGGGTTAAAACCGCACCGCTAGCGGCCGAATACCGCCGCAAAAACGACAGTAAAACAGCGCTAAAAATAGCGCTGTTTTACCGCCGACGCCCCCACCGCCCCACCGCCCCAGTGTGAAAGGGGCCTTTAGAATAGCTGGTTAGATTTGGTACATGCAAGCCTCCGTACTTTCAATCCCATCAGGCCTTGCGTCAGCTTCCTCAGCTTTGAGAAATTACATAGTTAGTCAGGTTGAAAAAAGACACAAGTCCATCCAGTTCACCCATAAAAAAAAAAAATATTGTACAATTCAATATACCCAATACCATACCCACAGTTGATCCAGAGGAAGGCAAAAAACCCCAGCAGAGCATGCTCCAATTTGCTACAGCAGGGGAAAAACTTCCTTCCTGATCCCCCAAGAGGCAATCGGATTTTCCCTGGATCAACTTTATCTATAAATGTCAGTACCCAGTTATATTATGTACATTTAGGAAAGTATCCAGGCCTTTCTTAAAGCAATCTACTGAGCTGGCCAGAACCACCTCTGGAGGGAGTCTATTCCACATTTTCACAGCTCTTACTGTGAAGAAACCTTTCCGTATTTGGAGATGAAATCTCTTTTCCTCCAGTCGTAAAGAGTGCCCCCTTGTCCTCTGTGTTGACCGTAAAGTGAATAACTCAACACCAAGTTCACTATATGGACCCCTTATATATTTGAACATGTTGATCATATCCCTCCTTATTCTCCTCTTCTCAAGAGTGAACAAATTCAGTTCCTCTAATCTTTCCTCATAGCTGAGCTCCCCCATGCCTCTTATCAGTTTGGTTGCCCCTTCTCTGCACTTTCTCCAGTTCCCCGATATCCTTTTTGAGAACTGGTGCCCAAAACTGAACTGCATATTCCAGATGAGGTCTTACTAATGATTTGAACAGGGGCAAAATGATATCTCTCTATCTGGAGTCCATACCTCTCTTAATACAAGAAAGGACTTTGCTCGCTTTGGAAACCGCAGCTTGGCATTGCTTGCTATTATTCAGCTTACGATCTACCAAAACTCCCAGATCCTTCTCCACTACGGATTCCCCCAGTTGTACTCCCCCTAGCATGTATGATGCATGCATATTCTTAGCCCCCAAGTGCATAACTTTACATTTCTCAACATTAAACGTCATCTGCCACATAGACGCCCAATTAGACAGAGCATTGAGGTCAGCTTGTAAATTGGAGACATCCTGTAAGGACGTTATTCCACTGCATAGCTTGGTGTCATCTGCAAAGACAGAAATGTTACTTTTGATCCCAGACCCAATATCATTTATAAAGATATTAAAGAGTAAGGGTCCCAGCACTGAACCTTGGGGTACACCACTGATAACCTTAGACCATTCAGAGTAAGAATCATTAACCACTACTCTCTGAATTCTGTCTTTTAGCCAGTTTTCTATCCATTTACAAACTGATATTTCCAAGCCTGTAGACTTTAACTTACACATGAGCCGTGTGTGCGGAACTGTATCGAACGCTTTTGCAAAATCCAAGTATACCACGTCCGCAGCCACCCCTCTGTCCAAGGTTTTACTTAAATCTTCATAAAAAGAAATCAGGTTTGTCTGACAACTTCTGTCTTTCATGAACCCATGCTGTCTGTTGCTTAAAATGTTTTTTTTCCAGCAAGAACTCGTCTATGTGGTCTTTTATTAAATGCTCCAGTATCTTCCTGACTATAGAAGTTAAACTAACAGGTCTATAGTTACTTGGTAAAGACTTTGATCCCTTTTTAAATATAGGCACCACGTTCGCTCTGCGCCAATCCAGTGGTACTATTCCCGTCATTAATGAGTCCCTAAAAATTAGATACAATGGCTTTGAAATTACAGAGCTCAATTCTTTTAGGATCCCTGGGTGGATGCCATCAGGTCCAGGTGCTTTATCCACCTTTATTCTGTCTAAATATTTCTGGACCATATCCCTTTTGAACCATTGTGGATCATTGGGGGCTGTGTCAATACCACCCCCATTATGGACATGAGCTTCCCCATGCTCTTTTGTATACACAGAGCTGAAGAAAGCATTTAATAAATTAGCCTTCTCCTTGTCCCCAGTCACCCACTCTAGATTATTTTGTAAAGGGCCTACATGCTCAGACCTGACCTTTTTACTATTAATATATTTGAAGAATTTTTTGGGGTTTGTCCTACTATTTTTTTGCGATCTGTCATTCATTTTGAATTTTTGCACCCTTGATTTCCTTTTTACATATTCTGTTAAATTCTTTGTAGCATTTAAACGACACTAGTGTTCCTTTATTTTTATATTTTTTAAAAGCTCTTTTGTTATTGTTTATAGCTTTTCTAACTTTGACCGTGAGCCACATAGGTTTTATTTTTAGCCTTTTAAACTTATTGCCCATGGGAATATACTTTGCAGCGAGGTCCCAAACAGTCTTTTTGAAGAATTCCCATTTCTGTTCTGTGTTTATCGCTGCCAATATTCCCTCCCAGTCTAAGTCCTCGAGAGCAGCCCTCATCCTTGGAAAATTTGCTCTCTTGAAGTTAAGTGTTTTTATCTTTCCCGTATGTATTTCTTGTTTACAGCTAACATCAAATGAAATCATGTTATGGTCACTGCTACCCAGGTGTTCCTTTATCTGAACATTAGTAATAAGCTCTGCATGGTTTGAGATTACCAGGTCCAACAGAGCTTCATTCCTAGTTGGGGCCTCAATAAACTGGACCATAAAATTGTCCTGTACTAGGTTTATAAATTTTTGCCCTTTAACTGTCCCAGCAGTGCCATTACTCCAGTCAATTTCTGGGTAGTTAAAATCCCCCATTATTATCACTGTCCCAGCCCTTGCAGCCCTTTCCATCTGTGCAAGGAGCTGAGTCTTCACCTCCTCCTTAACATTGGGTGGTCTATAACAAACTCCAATGATTAACTTTGAACTACTCACATCTATATGCAGTTCCACCCAAAATGCTTCAGACTCATTACACTCTCCATCAATCAGGTCCTCTTTCACACTTGCTTTGAGATCACTTCTCATATAGAGACAGACCCTGCCACCTTTCCTTTTTACCCTGTCTTTCCGAAAGAGTGCATAGCCAGCAATATTAATAGCCCAGTCATGTGAGGATTGAAGCCAAGTTTCAGCAATACCGATTATATCATAGTTCACCTCATGCACCAGAGCTTCCAACTCACCTATTTTGCTTGGCAGACTTCTGGCATTGGTGAACAAACACTTTAATGCATTATTACATTTTGGTCTGGTGTTTTTCATATAATTATTAGTAGTACAAATGGCACTACAGTTTCCAATGGCTGTTTGCAACATGGGAAATTTCTTGACACCTGCCATAACCCTCCCCCCATCTGTCCCCATTCCACCCTCCATTAATGTCTTCCCTTTTCCCCTTCACCCTGGAAGAAAGCACATCGGCTGCTAAGCTCTACGCTAGCCATCCGGGTCCATCTTCGGTATGTTTATTATTTGTGTCTTCAGCTAGATAGATAGATAGGGAGGCACTAATTGTATGATCTTTTATTAATTGCATTTTGTTTGTATCTGTTATGCCCCGTACACACGGTCGGATTTTCCGACGGAAAATGTGTGATAGGACCTTGTAGTCGGAAATTCCGACCGTGTGTAGGCTCCATCACACATTTTCCATCGGATTTTCCGACACACAAAGTTTGACAGCAGGATATAAAATTTTCCGACAACAAAATCCGTTGTCGGAAATTCCGATCGTGTGTACACAAATCCGACGGACAAAGTGCCACGCATGCTCAGAATAAATAAAGAGATGAAAGCTATTGGCTACTGCCCCGTTTATAGTCCCGACGTACGTGTTTTACGTCACCCCGTTCAGAATGATCGGATTTTCCGACAACTTTGTGTGATTGTGTGTATGAAAGACAAGTTTGAGCCAACATCCGTCGGAAAAAATCCTAGGATTTTGTTGTCGGAATGTCCGAACAAAGTCCGACCGTGTGTACGCCCTATTACAGTTTTACTCTATTTTGTATCAATAAAAGTTCAAAAGTATTCTGCGCCTACCGGAATGCATTGGTATGAGAGGAGTTAACAGTGTGCCCAAATACACCTCAGTCACGTGTAGTGAGGGGCATAGCAGTAAAATGAAGGCTTCTAAGCACGGCTAGCATACAGAACGCCAGTAAGACAGTAGTGTTATCAGCTTCCATATAGCCAGACACCATGTCACAGACAAAGTCAGAGCACTTCGCGACAAGGTCAGAAGTTTACACCACGAGCACAAGGAAGTCAGTGAAAAGCGAAACAATCGCCATTGCCCGCGCAAAGGCGGAATCTGCAAAAGTAAAAGCTGACTTTGCTGCAAAGGAGGCCAAAATAAAAGCTGCATTCGCCGAAAAAGAGATGCAAATGCAACTTAAATTAGAAAAGTTACGCATGGAAACTGCATTAGAGGAACTAGCTGTGGAGAAGGAGCCAGCGGCTGCTGCAGCCGAGGCAGACATCTTAGAAGAACCCACCAGTGAGCGGCTCAGCAACATACTTGAAAAAAAATCAGCTCCTGACGACCGTACAGAGCATACCTCAGAACATGTGCGGCGACAACTGCCTGCTTACAGCGCCGAGAGTGGAATCAACCCCCACCATTCACACGCCTTACATCAAGCAAGAAAGTAAACCCACACTCAGTCAGTTTTCAGCACATTCTGCATCCAGGCTATCAAAACAGTACGTCACAGTTGACCAAATCGAAAATGAAGAACGACTGGTTAAAAGACACAGCGACAGTATCTCTGATAACCGCAAATACCCACCAAGTTCCTGGCACAACAGAGCGCCGCCCTGGCTACTCGCACAACGATCAAGGTATGTCAGATTTCTTCAAGTTCTTAGCACGACGTGAACTGTTCGCAAAGGGACTTGCAAAGTTTAACGATTGCCCAGAAAGTGGTGTTCGTCCTTCAGAAATGCAACTAGGGATCTTGATTTAAAGGCAAGTGAAGAAGCCGATCTCTTAGTCAATTGGCTGGGGAATAAGTCATCAGAGCATGCAAGGAGAATCAGAGACATTAACATTAATTACCCAACCAAAGGGCTGAGCATGATATGGGAGAGGGTTGATTAATGTTACGGTTCCCCAGAAGTTATAGAAAACTCTCTTTTTAAAAGAATAGAGGACTTTCCCAGGATTCCTAACAAAGGCTACCAGAAGCTGAGAGAATTGAGTGACCTAGTGACAGAACTCCAAATAGCCAAAGCAGAAGGAGACTTGCCAGGCCTTGCCTTTCTGGACACAGCCCGTGGCGTTAACTCTATAGTGCAAAAGCTACCTTACAGCCTTCAAGAAACCTGGGTTACACAAGGCTCCAACTACAAGCAAAGGCACAACGTCCCCTTCCCACCATTCTCTTATTTTGTGGACTTTATTCGCCATCAAGCAAAGGTTTAAAATTATCCTAATTTTGACATCTCATCATCTGACTCTGCTTTCCCTAGGTCAAGTAAGCCTGCTCTAACCCGCAACTTCAAAGACGCACCTGTTGCAGTACGCAAAACAAGTGTATCACCAACTCAGAATCCAAGCAGAGAGTGTCCTCTTCACAAGAAGCCTCATTCGTTGTTAAAGTGTAGAGGTTTTAGAGAAAGACTCTCCAAGATCGCAGAACCTTCTTCAAAGAAAACAGAATTTGTTACAGGTGCTGCGCATCAACGTCTCACCTTGGGAAAGACTGTAAGGTGAGCATCAACTGCTCTGAGTGCAACAGCACAGAGCACAACATAGCTCTACATCCAGGGCCAGCGTCATGGACTCTTACCCCCTCTCCCCAGGTGGAAGGGCAGGGCGGGGAGCAACAAGACACAGTACCTCCTGTAGTTACACCCCAGTGCACCCAAGTCTGTGGAGAAGGTTTGTCTAACAAACCCGGCTCTAAGATTTGTCTTGCTACGGTTTACCGCCTGGGTCGCAGAGAAAAAGCAGTGAAGCTATATGTGATCCTGGACGATCAAAGCAACAGATCACTCGCCAGCTCAGCCTTCTTTTGACACTTTCAAAATCAAGGAAGCCGGCTCTTCATACTTACTCAAGACTTGTACAGGGGTAAGAGAAGAAACTGGGAGAAGAGCCATTGGTTACCAAATCGAAAGGAAAAGCAAAAGAGAGAGGCGCCTCTGGGTGCAGACTAAAAACAAGGTTTATTTCATAAAAAGGTAATGATCATCAAACTCACATGTTGAAGGTCGTCAGTAGGCATAAAATAGTAATCAATACTGAGGAGGACATCATCCATCAAAGGTTCAAGACAGTCAAAAACAACTCCTAGCAGGGGGCTCTGCCTGTGTGTGAGGAGAGGTACCGCTGAGATGTGAGGCCGGCCGCAGCGGTGACAAGTCACAGTACTAGGTGGAGAGCATGGAAGGCTGTAAACATCCGGCGAGGAGTGATGACGTCATGAGTCGAGCGACGCGTTGCCGGGCGTACGGGCTGTGATGACGTGACAGCCGCGCCCCTTCATCAGGGCCTGAAATAAACCTTGTTTTTAGTCTGCACCCAGAGGCGCCTCTCTCTTTTGCTTTTCCTTAGGATTGGAATGTGGTTTCACTTCTTGATGAAGGCAGCCCTGCTCGTGGACCTATCATTATTAACTGGACCCTTGAACTCCTCATGTCCACATGACAGTGAGACCGTACCCTATATATGTTAATGAGATATTCAATTTCTCCACTTTGGACATATACATGTGGACATTATCTATCCATTTAATGTAATGTGAGACTGGAAACATTTCAGTTTGTCCCCTATCCCTTCGTTCTTATTATTGTTGTTATTGTTGTTATCGCCAGTTCTTTGCGCCTTCACTTGCATATTGTTACCAAATCGAAACCTTTGATGGTCAGACAACCCTGCCTCTGCCAACTCTAATCGAGTGCAATCAGTTCCCAAAGGACAAAGAGGAGATCCCTACATCAGAGGTGGCACTTCATCACGGACATCTGAAGGGCATAGCACATCTCATCCCTGAACTGGATCCCCAGGCTGAGATAGCGCTTCTCCTTGGGAGGGACATTATCAGAGTTCACAAGGTGAGAAAACAAATCAGTGGTCCCCTCAACTCCCCCTATACCCAGAAGCTAGATCTAGGATGGGTCATCATAGGCAACGTATGCCTAGGGAGTGTTTACAAACCAACAAGCGTGAACTCTCTCTTTACAAAGACACTAGAAGGCGGGCATCCATCCCTATTTCAGCCTTGCACCAACAGATTCCTCGTAAGAGAAGCCTGCCAGTGTAATTCATTCCAACCCTTACACCGCTAATCTTCTTTGTCATGAAGACAGAGATCTTTTAGGGTGCTCAGTTTTTCAAAGGACTAAAGAAGATCACAAAATTGGCCCATCTATTGAAGATCATATCTTCTTGGAGATAATGAGACAGGGGTTCTACAAAACCAATGAAAACAGCTGGGTGGCACCCCTGCCTTTCAAAGTGCAGAGACCCTGTCTTGCTAACAACAGAGTCCTAAGAATCAGGAAGTCGACACAGCCCACCCAGTGGCGTTATGTCTCAACTGATCATAACACAGCAGATCATGCTACAGGGTATGTGCCAGCATCCCATCTGAAAGACACTACATGGCTCACAGGACCACCCTTCCTGTACAAGCCAGTGCCTACCACTTCAGTAAGGGAGACATATGTACTGTTAGAACCTGAATCTGACTCAGATATCCGTCCTCAGGTTTCCACACTTCATACAACAATTTCTAACCAACTGTTGGGATCCAAGCACTTCCACAAATTCTCCACTTGGAAGTCCTTACAAAGAGCTACTGCTTGCTTGGTTCACATAGCCAGATCCTTTAGAGGTACTCCTACAAGACCAAGTTGTTACAAAGGTTGGCATTACTGCCACAAACCATATACAGTAGAAGAGCTCACAGAAGCAAAAAATGTAATCATCTGCTGTGTCCAACAAGAGACTTATGCAGTAACACTAGAATGTCTTCAAAATCGCAAGAACATTCCAAAGAACTGTCCCCTGATGCCGCGTACACACGAGTGGACTTTACGGCAGACTTTGTCCTGCGGACTTTTCGACGGACTTTACGACGGACTTTCCGAATGAACGGACTTGCCTACACACGATCATCCAAAGTCCGACGGATTCGTACGTGATGACGTACGACCGGACTAAAACAAGGAAGTTCATAACCAGTAGCCAATAGCTGCCCTAGCGTCAGTTTTTGTTCGTCAGACTAGCATACAGACGAGCGGACTTTTCGACCGGACTCGAGTCCGTCGGATAGATTTGAAACATGTTTCAAATCTAAGTCCATCAAACTTTTGAGAAAAAAAAGTCCGCTGGAGCCCACACATGATCGAATTGTCCGACAGACTCCGGTACACCGGACCAAGTATGCCGTAAAGTCCGCTCGTGTGTACGCGGCATAAGGAAACTCAACCCCTTTATAGACAATGAAGGACTGTTAAGAGTTGGAGGAAGTATTTCAAATGCAGGACTTGATAGTGGTGAAAGCAATCCTATCATAATACCAGATAACCATGGTGCGTCTTTACTTGTGGAACTCTACCACACACAGACAAAACACCAAGGACGTTTGTTCACCGAAGGAGTCTTGCGTGCAGCTGATAGTGGGAGCCAAGAGATTTGTGAGTAAAACCATTTTCAAATGTATCACCTGTCGTAAGCTTTGTGGTATGTTTCAAACCCAGAAAATGGCCAACCTTCCTGTGGACCGACTCAGTACAGTACCCCCTTTCACAAACGTCGGCCTTGATGTGTTTGGGCCTTGGGCTGTCATCACACGACAAACCAGAGGAGGCAGTGCCAACAGCAAACGTTGGGGTGTCATGTTTACTTGTATGTGCATCAGAGCCGTACACATAGAAACCACCGAGTCCTTAGACACATCCAGCTTTATCAATGCCCTGAGACGTTTAATCTCTATTAGAGGCCCTGTCAAGCACATATGCTCTGATAGAGGAACCAACTTTGTTGGAGCTTGCAAAGAATTAAATAACACTTCAAACCTTGACACAGAACATGTAGAGAGATACCTTTCAGAACAGGGTTGTACATGGACATTTAACCCCCACACTCTTCTCACATGGGAGGTGCCTGGGAGCATATGATTGTTATGGCTCGAAGAATCCTAGATTCAATGTTTCTAGATTCGGGAACTTCAAAACTCACACACGAGACTATGACAACCTTCATGTCCGAATTATCAGCTGTAATGAATGCCAGACCCTTGACATCTATACCTAATGATCCTGAAGATTCTTTCTTGCTTACACCTTCCACTTTGCTCACTCAGAAATTTGAGGTGATCACAGCTCCTCCAGTCAATCTAGACCCAAAGGACTTATACAGATGTCAATGGAAAAGAGTACAAGTATTAGCTGACACCTTTTGGAACAAGTGGAGGAAACAATACTTGTCTAATCTACAGACCAGGAACAAATGGCAAGACAGCAAACCCAACTTAGAGCGTGGTGCCATCGTTCTAATGAAAGACTCTCAATCTAGGAGAAACGAGTGGCCTTTGGGTCTGATAACCCAAGTGTTTCCCAGTGAAGATGGAAACGTCGGGAAAGTTGAGCTCAAAGTCATTAGGCAAGGTCAGCCTAAACTTTTCCTCAGACCTGTTTCTGAACTTATTTTGTTACTCTCCTCCGGAGTGCAATGATATGTGGTATCCATGGGAAACCAGGCGGGGAGTGTCATGCCTTCGTTAATAAGGCTTTTAATCTTATTGACTTTTTGGTTTAATTAGATTAATCTATGCTAACATCTAGTGGCCATTTTGTATAACTGCGCTATATCTATTTCAATGTATTTATTTAGAATAGCTGGTTAGATTTGGTACATGCAAGCCTCCGTACTTTCAATCCCATCAGGCCTTGCGTCAGCTTCCTCAGCTTCCCTTTTCCCTTTCACCCTGGAAGCAAGCACATCGGCTGCTAAGCTCTACGCTAGCCATCCGGATCCATCTTCGGTATGTTTACTATTTGTGTCTTCAGCTAGATGGATAGATAGGGAGGCGCTAATTGTATGATCTTTTATTAATTGCATTTTGTTTGTATCTGTTACAGTTTTACTCTATCTTGTATCAATAAAAGTTCAAAAGGATTCTGCGCCTACCGGAATGCATTGGTAGGAGAGGAGTTAACAGTGTGCCCAAATACACCTCAGTCACATTTAGTGAGGGGCGTAACACTTATTGAAAAACTTCAGGTGGAAAAGGTCCAGAAGTGGGTCTGAAAGTAAGACAGTAGGAGATGGAGGAAAAAGAAGGCATGACAAAACTGAGTGGAGGGGTGGTGAGGAAAAAATGTAAAAAAGTGGGGAAAGTGAATATTCTCTCCCCTGTTAAACCAGTAGGTGAAAAGGGTCAGGTCATATGGCAGTAGTATGCTTAGGTCAGGGGTAGGCAACCTAGGGGCCCTCCAGCTGTTGCAGATCTACAAGTCCCATCATGCCTCTGTGAGTAATTGTAACTGCCAGCCTGTGTGTGTATATAGTGGGGACAGAAAGTATTCAGACCCCCTTAAATGTTGCACTCTTTGTTATTTGCAGCCATTTGCTAAAATCATTTAAGTTAATTTTTTTCCTCATTATTCTTCATTATTGTACACACAGCACCCCATATTGACAGAAAAACACAGAATTGTTGACATTTTTGCAGATTTATTAAAAAAGAAAAACTGAAATATCACATGGTCCTAAGTATTCAGACCCTTTGCTGTGACACTGATATATTTAACTCAGGTGTTGTCCATTTCTTCTGGTCATCCCTGAGATGGTTCTACACCTTCATTTGAGTCCAGCTGTGTTTGATTATACTGATTGGACTTGATTAGGAAAGCCACAAACCTGTCTATATAAGACCTTACAGCTCACAGTGCATGCCAGAGCAAATGAGAATCATGAGGTCAAAGGAACTGCCTGAAGAGCTCAGAGACAGAATTGTGGCAAGGCGCAGATCTGGCCAAGGTTACAAAAAAATTCTGCTGCACTTAAGATTCCTAAGAGCACAGTGGCCTTCATAATCCTTAAATGGAAGACGCTTGAGACGACCAGAACCCTTCCTAGAGCTGGCCGTCCGGCCAAACTGAGCTATCGGGGGAGAAGAGCCTTGGTGAGAGTGGTAAAGAAGAACCCAAAGATCACTGTGGCTGAGCTCCAGAGATGCAGTTGGGAGATGGGAGAAAGTTGTAGAAAGTCAACCATCACTGCAGCCCTCCACCAGTCGGGGCTTTATAGCAGAGTGGCCCGACGGAAGCCTCTCCTCAGTGCAAGACACATGAAAGCTCGCATGGAGTTTGCTAAAACACACTTGAAGGACTCCAAGATGGTGAGAAATAAGATTCTTTGGTCTGATGAGACCAAGATAGAGCTTTTTGGCCCTAATTCGAAGCGGTATGTGTGGAGAAAACCAGGCAATGCTCATCACCTGCCCAATACAGTCCCAACAGTGAAGCATGGGGGTGGCAGCATCATGCAGTGGGGGTGTTTTTCACCTGCAGGGACAGGACGACTGGTTGCAATCGAGGGAAAGATGAATGCGGCCAAGTACAGGGATATCCTGGATGAAAACCTTCTCCAGAGTGCTCAGGACCTCAGACTGGGCCAAAGGTTTACCTTCCAACAAGACAATGACCCTAAGCACACAGCTAAAATAACGAAGGAGTGGCTTCACAACAGCTCCGTGACTGTTCTTGAATGGCCCAGCCAGAGCCCTGACTTAAACCCAATTGAGCATCTCTGGAGAGACCTAAAAATGGCTATCCACCAATGTTTACCATCCAACCTGACAGAATTGGAGAGGATCTGCAAGGAGGCATGGCAGAGGATCCCCAAATCCAGGTGTGAAAAACTTGTTGCATCTTTCCCAAAAAGACTCATGGCTGTATTAGATCAAAAGGGTGCTTCTACTAAATACTGAGCAAAGGGTCTGAATACTTAGGACCATGTGATATTTCAGTTTTTCTTTTTTAATAAATCTGCAAAAATGTCAACAATTCTGTGTTTTTCTGTCAATATGGGGTGCTGTGTGTACATTAATGAGGAAAAAAATGAACTTAAATGATTTTAGCAAATGGCTGTAATATAACAAAGAGTGAAAAATTTAAGGGGGGCTGAATACTTTCCGTCCCCACTGTGTGTATATATATATATATATATATATATATATATATATATACTGAATGTGTGAGTGCTAAAAAACTTACTAGAAATTGGATAATCTATTTTTCATTTATTAGATATTGGGTATAATCACCACCATCTCAGAATATAAGTATTCATGCCTAAACCCTTTCCTCTCTGAACTTTGCCCTTTTATTCCTAAAATTGCCTTGCCTAAGAACTAGCTTAGAAGGCGTAGTTCAGAATATTTACCACATCTGCTTGGATGGCACTTCTATTTTAACCTAATGTTTGATTACGTATTGACTGTACCTGTTAACCAGATTGTGCTCTAGACTAGGAAATCCTAAGTCAGGTTCTTTGGAAAATAACTGTGATCATTCAAATCAGTCAAATTAGCTGCATTATTTTTCTATCCCTGTGGTAAATCCTAGATATATTATCCTCTTAAGGGCTGTGTTTTGGCCTGGGCCGACTAGGCCTAGGCCTAGGGCGGTACTTAGCGGGGGGCAGCAAGAAAAGCCGCCCTTTCCACATGAGAGAAAGCCCCCCAACCTGTCTTCCCGATTCCCGGCTCCTTCGGCCGCCTCCTGCACACATGCGGCCCACGGCGGCCGGCTTGCTGTAGCTGCGTCACTGTGTATGGGCGTGCTTGGCAGAGGGTGGGGTGTAACTTATGCCCCCCCACCCTCTGCCAAGCACGCCCATATACAGCTGCGCAGCTACAGCAAGGCGGCCGCGGGAGCCGGGAATCAAGAAGACGGGTGGGGGTCTTTCTCTCATGCGGGGGCGGCATGTGACTCATGCCCCCATAAGCGGCTGGTGACTGGCGGAGGTGGAGCCTTATGCTCCACCTACCCTCCTCCGCACTGCTTTCCTTGAATCTTCTCCTCGGCACCTCGGGGTCTGGCTGTGACGTCAGGAGGAGAGAGAGAGGAGCATGAGAGAAATCCCCAGGACAGCAGGTAAACTTATTGAATAAATTATATCAGTGTTATGGACACAGTGGCAGCATTTGATGGGCACAGTGTCAGTATTTGATGGGCACAGTGGATGCATTTGATGGCACAATGGCTATATTTGATGGGCACAGTGGCTACAATTGATGGGCACAGTGGCAGCGTTTGATAGGCACAGTGGCTGCTTTGAGGGCACAGTGGCTGCGTTTTAGGGCACAGTGGCTGCGTTTGATGGCACAGTGGCTACAATTGATGGACACAGTGGCTGTGTTTGAGGGCCCAGTGGCAGCATTTGATGGGCACAGTGGCTGCGTTTGAGGGCACAGTGGCTGCGTTTGAGGGCACAGTGGCTGCGTTTGAGGGCACAGTGGCTGCGTTTGCATCTGATGGGCACAGTGGCAGCGTTTGATAGGGCGCAATGGCTGTGTTTGATAGGGCACAGTGGCTGCGTTTGATAGGGCACAGTGGCTGTGTTTGATAGGGCACAGTGGCTGCGTTTGATAGGGCACAGTGGCTGCGTTTGATAGGGCACAGTGGCTGCGTTTGATAGGGCACAGTGGCTGCATTTGATGGGCACAGTGGCTGCGTTTTAGGGCACAGTGGCTGCGTTTGAGGGCACAGTGGTTGCGTTTTGGGCACAGTGGCTGCATTTGAGGGCACAGTGGCTGCGTTTGAGGGCACAGTGGCTGCGTTTGCATCCGATGGGCACAGTGGCAGCGTTTGATAGGGCACAATGGCTGGGTTTGATAGGGCACAATGGCTGGGTTTGATAGGGCACAGTGGCTGCGTTTGATAGGGCACAGTGGCTGCGTTTGATAGGGCACAGTGGCTGCGTTTGATAGGGCACAGTGGCTGCATTTGATGGGCACAGTGGCTGCGTTTGAGGGCACAGTGGTTGCGTTTTAGGCACAGTGGCAGCGTTTGATGGGCACAGTGGCTGCGTTTTGATAGGGCACAGTGGCAGCATTTGATGGGCACAGTGGCTGCAATTGATGGGCATAGTGGCTGCGTTTGAGGGCACAGTGGCTGCGTTTGAGGGCACAGTGGCTGTGTTTGTTAGGGCACAGTGGCTGCGTTTGATAGGGCATAGTGGCTGCGTTTGATAGGGCACAGTGGCTGCGTTTGATAGGGCACAGTGGCTGCGTTTGATAGGGCACAGTGGCTGCATTTGATGGGCACAGTGAGGCTGCAATTTATGAGTTTTTTTTCTGAATTTTTTAGTTTGCTTGCGCTCCCCTAAAAATTTTGAGCACCAGCCGCCACTGGCATGTGCAAAATGCTCCATGCATGCTAAAATCAATACAAACCCATTAAACAGTCCACATTTTGTGAAAGTGCATTAATATGCAGATCATGATAGTGCAATAAAGTGCTCCATCAATGCTGAAATCAATGCAAACTCATTAAAGAGGAGTTCCGCATCCACCCCAGTGAAAAACATTAAAACCCAGCAGCTACAAATACTGTAGCAGCTGACTTTTAATATTAGGACACTTACCTGTCCAGAGATCCTGCGATGTCGGCACCTCAACTGATTTTCGGATTGGGTCTCAGGTTTTGCCACCATCATTCATGGTAAGGGAAACCGGCCGCTTCCCTACTGCACATGTGCGAAGTGCGTTGCACTTTCTGAATGGCCCAGTGGAGGAAGGAGGAGGGGGGCTAAACTTCAGAGGGGGGCTAAACTTCAGAGGGGGCAGCTCAGTCTCCTGGAAGTGGGGAAGGGTACCTGTCAAAAACAGGTACCCGTTCCCCCCTCCCCCCTGAAAAGTGCCAAATGAGCCTAAAGAGGAAGGAGTGTGGTTTACAGATGATAGGGTGGGTCTTAAACAGGAAGGGGTGTGGCCTCGGCAGGAAGGGGTGGGTCGTATTTAAATTAGGGGGTGCATGAGTTTAGTCAGGCCTAGGGCAGCACAAAACCTAAATACACCACTGATCCTCTTTATAGTGTGGAGAGGTCCCGATGGAATAATATCACTTGTGATCTTTAATCTTAGCATTCATTTTGATCATGGGACATTTGCTAAAGATTTATCCAGAGATCAGTTTGATGTAATAATTATTAAAGACTTAAGTTAACCATACAATTTTCTTATTCAATTTTCTTTAAATTTTACTTCAACTACCCTGTTTCCCCGAAAATAAGACCTAGCGTGATTGTCAGTGATGGCTGCAATATAAGCCCTACCCCCCAAATAAGCCCTACCCTGTTTCCCTGAAAATAAGCCCTACCCTGAAAATTAGACCTACAAGGACTTTAACTAGGGCTTATTTGGGGGGTAGGGCTTATATTGCAGCCATCACCGACAATCACGCTAGGTCTTATTTTCGGGGAAACAGGGTATGTAGTGCAAGGGCCTGCTTGATTGCATACAAATTGAAAGTATTCAGGTTTGACCTCCTATTATATGGTTTTGGTAAATCCAAAGGAAAGTTGTACAAGAGAATTGTATAACGTATAGCCAGCCTAAGTTCACCTTTTTGGACAAAATTTCAATTTGCATAATAAATAGAAGCCCCTTCTAATGCCCTTTATGCCCAAGCTATCCCAATGTGCGTGGAAGCTGTGAAATTTCACGTTTCTGTTTGAATTTAAAAAAAAAATGCTTTTTACTTCCATTACTTTCTGTAGATCATCTCCCATCATGCACTGCCCTGCTGCATCACAGAATAAACATTATTATTAGTCTGGACCACACCTCCCTCATTACTATGCCACCTCTTGTTTTATTTCCATTTTTTTGTCCAATTTTAGATATAGCATCTGATATGTAGTGCAAGTGCCTGCCTGATTTGATTCAAACTGAATGTATTGTTCAGGTGAATCTTCTGTTTTCACAGTTTTGGTAAATCTAAAGGAAATTGTACAGAGATTGTATAATCAGGTTGCATAGTGTATGGCCATCTTTTTACAAGTACATAGAAGGGGGTGGACAGAGACACTCAGCTGTCACACTTTTTTTTTTTTGGGGGGGGGGGGGCATTTTGAAGCATTTCAGTATAGAGCAGCCCATTCTCTTGAATGGAGCCTCATTGTTGGTGTGTAAACATACCAATGTCACTTACAGGCCCCATTCACACCTATTGTAGTAGGAGCGCATGTTTTTGGCTTGTTTTTCACGCAATACGCATTGGGCAGCCTGTTGATTTCAATGGGCTGTACTTCACATGGTAAAGTAGCTCATGGGACATTCTTGCATGTAGTGTGCACGTTTTTTTTTTGTGTGCATTTTGCTGCCTTTTTCACTCACTTTTTTTGTGGCAAAATGTATGTTTAAATCTGCGTTTGGGGTGCGTTTGGGGCGCACTGAAAGCGCGACTAATTTATTTTAGTTATAACAGTGGCCATACACTATACAATCTTCTTTAGATTTACCAAAACTATATGTAGCGCTGGTAGATTTATGATCTACCATCTGATAGGTAAATTTAGTGAATTGCTCGTTATAGGAATTTAGATTTGCCTCTGTTCCAGCTTGGCTGACGTTGCGTGTGGTTCCACATTGTGTCGGTGGGTGTCGATGCCATCGGCGGGTGTTGGAAAAGCAACGTGTTAAAGCGGATGAGTGCTCCTCTGTCCCGGAGACAACTCGGTGGAGGTGGTCCTCTGAGTTCCATTCTGGGAGAGGGTATTTATGGGACAGACGCCATGTTTAGGGGTTCGTTTTCAGCCACCTGCTGGCCCTCCTGGCCGACAGGTATGTGTTAGGGTACCACCTCGTGGTCCTCCCTTCCGGAGACCCGCATCCCTGCGGCGCGTGGGTGGGCCCAGAAGCCTGTCTGGGGCTTACCACAGCAGCCGAGGAATGGTCCTGGGTAGGGTTGTCCCGATACCGATACTAGTATCGGTATCAGCACCGATACCGAGCATTTGCCCAAGTACTTGTACTCGGGCAAATGCTCCCGATGCTTCCCCCCAAACCTGGAAGACAGCTGTGATCGGAACGTGGGGGAGTTACAAGATTCTCCCCCCGCAGCTTTCAGCTGCTTAGTGACATACAGCGGTGATCGCTCACCGCTGACTGTCACTGCATCCTCCTCCATGCCCCCTCCTTTCCTCTGTCCCCCTCCGCTGCCCCCCCCCGTTCCTCTCTCCTTTTCTGTGCCTCTCCGCTGTCCCCTCCGTTCCTCTCTCCTTCCCTGTGCCTCTCCGCTGTCCCCTCCGTTCCTCTCTCCCTCCCTGTGCCTCTCCGCTGTCCCCTCCATTCCTCTCTCCTTCTCTGTCCCCCTCCGTTCTCCCCTCCGTTCCGCCGTCCTCCTCCTCCTTCTTTTGTGTATGGATAGAGTCAGCTGACTCTGTCCATTCACATAACTGAAACATTGTAATCTCCTGTGATTACAATGTCTCAGTTTATGAATGGAGAGGAGCCGCTGTCTTCTCTCCATTCATTCTCAGTGCAGCTGAGGCTGCAGAGAAAGGGACTGGGGAATCTCTATCCTCTTTCTCTTCCTCTGTCTCAAGGGGGAGATATCAGAGGTCTGTTTAGACCCCTGATATCTCACCAAAGCCCCCCAATAGGGCTGATTAAAAAAAAAAAAAACACATATTGCAATAAAGAATAAAAAAAATATTATTGTAAAAAATAAAAATTGTAAATAAAAAACAAACAAACACATACACCTTTCACCCCCCCCCCCCAAAAAAAAAAAAGCACTGTTAAAAAAAAAAAAAAAACACTGTCACGTGACATTAAAAAAAAGTATCGGTAATCGGTATCGGCGAGTACTTGAAAAAAAGTATCAGTACTTGTACTCGGTCCTAAAAAAGTGGTATCGGGACAACCCTAGTCCTGAGCTGTCTATCCAGAGTGAAGAAGCTGGACAACCGAGAAGATCACAGGGGAGGACCCGTCATGGATGGATCATGCAGAGTGCTGGTCTGGAGAGGGGCCTGGTGACTCAGTTGGAGGACGTATCCTGAAGTAGTCTTATTGCATGGTACTGCTGGGTTGGCTTAGAGGTCCAAGTACTGTGTCTGACATTCATCGTGAACCAATACATCCTGTGGCAGAGGATCGTACGGGTTTATTTCAAGCAAGTCTGTGGCAGAGACTTTTGTTCGTGCTACGTACTGGCTGCTAGGCAAGTGAGAGAGGCCTATCCAGGCGAGCAAAGATCGTGTCCCACAAAAGTGGATTGCATTCAATTACAGTATTCAACTTAAAAAGGATGTTCTAAAGAAACCTAAAGAAAGGTATTTGAGCTTCCCTGCAGTTTTTTCCTTCTGCCTCTTTCCTGCTACTTCCTTCGTTACTTGGTTCAATAAAGCATTGAAAACGTACTCAAGTGTTGGTGCTTATATCGCCCAGAGGTAAGCTCAACGGAACCCTAGACCTGGTGCCAGTGAAACAGAGGTATAGAGAGTGAAGGTAACAGCCCGCTTAAACCAGCAGCTCCACCGAGAGTTAGTGCTACATGTATATATATAATAAGAGGACACACCTATCTTTCCAATCACTCTGTATCCAATCAGGCAGGTTCTTGCAATACACAGCTATGGTAGCTTATGGTAGATCTAAAGGAGATTGTGCAATTAGGATTGTATAGTTTATGGTAAGCTTTACAGACTTCCAAGAGCACACTTCTCCTTTTTACAATACTACAGCTTTGCTCCACATAGAAACAAAAAAAAATCAATTACTAGCTAAGTATTTAGTGACAACAGATATTGATATCTAGACTGATGATGAGTGTATGTAAACACACAGGTGGGCAGGTGCAGAATGTGTATTAATGAGGTCAGCTGGTGAACTTCCTTGTACTGTTTTTATGTCCTAAATACCAAATTCAGGACTGGCAGGAAGTAATGGACGAGTTTTCTATGTACACAGGCAGCAGAGCCTGAAGTAAGCTTTTTTCTTTTCTGCAAAAGAGGCTCAATAATAGTATATTGGTACATAGGGGAGCTGATTTTTTTTTTTAAGAAGGGAAAAAATAGTCTTTAATCCTCTAAGGATATCTTATTATTACTTATTCACTCATATTAATTCTGAAATCATAAATATTATGAAAACATACTTCTTTCTTATTTTAGGTATTACAATAATACACTGCTCAAAAAAATTAAAAGAACACCTTGAAAACACATCAGATATCAATGGGGAAAATATCATGCTGGATATCTATACTGATATGGACTAGGTAATGTGTTAGGAACAAAAGGATGCCACATCCTTAACCACTTCAGCCCCGGAAGGATTTACCCCCTTCCTGACCAAGCCATTGTTTGCGATACAGCACTGCGTCGCTTTAACTGACAATTGCGCGGTTGTGCGACATTGTACCCAAACAAAATTGATGTCCTTTTTTTCCCCACAAATAGAGCTTTCTTTTGGTGGTATTTGATCACCTCTGCGGTTTTTATTTTTTGCGCTATAATGAAAAAAATTGCGTCAATTTTGAAAAAAAAAACAATATTTTTACTTTTTGCTATAACAAATATCCCTGTTTTGGAGGTCGTCTCATTGTTGCCCATCTAGTGCACCTGTTGTTAATTTCATTAACACCAAAGCAGCTGAAATGGATTAACAACCCCCTCTGCTACCTAAGACCCATTTCACACTGGGACATTTTTCAGGCACTTTAGCGCTAAAAATAATGCCTGTAAAGCGACTGAAAAATGCCTCATCTGCAGTCCCAGTGTGAAAGCCTGAGTGCTTTCACACTGGGACGATTTGAGGCGGTTTGCAAGCGGTGTATACACCGCTCCTTTACCGCCCCAGCCCATTGGAATGCATGGGCAGCGCTTCGGCAGCAGTGCTACACCGAAGAGTGGCGCTTTGGTGCCACTAAAACTATCGCCGCTTTACAGCTACTGCCCCAGTGTGAAAGAGCTCTTACTGACGAGATTAGTATCCCAGGAGTTTGATTGACTTGATACTCTGATAAAAAGTGTTCCTGAGCCGTGTATAAATACATGGTACCATTATCATTAGGGATGAGCTTTATGTTCGGGTCGAACATAAGTTTGACTCGAACATTGGCTGTTCGAGCATTTGTCGAAATATGAACATTATGGGACGTTCGCGCCAAATTCGAGCGGCGCATCACGCCCCATAATGCACTGCGACATCGTAGTGCATTGCTGTCTGATGATTGGCGAAGCATGCACTATGACACACAGCAAAGAGAGCCATAATTGGTGAAAGGCAGGGTGCCGTTGGCTAATTATGGCTCAGGGGGTAAGTCCACACCCCACACTATATAAGGCCGCCTGCACATCGGCCGTGTGTAGTGTGTTGCTGGCGTTGACCGAGTGAGAGTATCATTTCATTTAGATTGAGCAGGCAGGAGATTCAGTTAGCTGCAGTGTATTTAATATATATATATATATATATATATATATATACACACACACATATATACAGTGAGTCTTGTGTGTGTGTGTGTGTGTGTGTGTATATATATATATATATATACACTGTTTCCAGTTTAGCTAGATCTGACTGCAGTCCATTACTGGTGTACTCCAAGCAGGTGATTCAGCTAGCTGCAGTGCATTTAATATATATATATGTATATACAGTCAGTCTTGTGTGTGTGTGTGTGTGTGTGTGTGTGTGTGTGTGTGTATATATATATATATATATATATATATATATATATATATATATATATATATATACTGTATCCAGTGTAGCTAGATCTGACTGCAGGCCATTCCTGGTGTACATTTTCAAATACACTTTCAAGCAGGCAGGTGATTCAGTGATCTGCAGTGCATTAAATATATATACAGTTTCCTACATATATATATCCACTGCATTCTAGTCTAGCCAAGCTTATATCTGACTGCATGCCATTCGGTGTACTTTTTCTAGTAAACTTCAGGCGGTGTTTTGCTAATAAAATTTTACAGCATGTCTGGAAGGCCACCAAGGAGAGGCAGACGCTCACAGGCCACTAAAAGAGGGAAAGCAGGCTCTGTGTCTACACAAGAAGATTGGTGGTGTTCTCATACTAATAATACTACAGGCAGGCAGTTGATTTTGCTAGCTGCAGTATCAATGTGTGTGTATGTGTATGTGTATGTGTATGTGTGTATATATATATATATATATATATATATATATATATATATATATATATATATATATATATACACACACACACACACACATATACATACCAGCTTAGTGCAGCTACATCTCACTGCAGGCCACATTAGTATGTCTGGAAGGCCAACAAGGAGAGGCAGACAGTCACAAGCCAATAAAAGAGGGCAAGCAGGCTCTGTGTCTAGAGGCAACAGTGCTGGTCGTGGACACGGTGCATCCTCAGCACGTGGCCGTGGGGCACGCTTGTCCTTTTTTTCGGCAGCTGGCCGTGTTGATCCACAACATGCAGAAGAGTTGGTAGAGTGGATAACTAAGCCATCCTCATCCTCCTCATCCTCTGTCACCCAGGCTCAGAGTAGTTTGCCTGCCAATGCAGCTACCAAACCACCTACCAGCTACCACATCATGCATGGAGGAGTTCCCCGAACTGTTTGACCACAGTGTAAAGTACATGCTGCAGGAGGATGCGCAGCGTTTTTAAGGCTCCGATGATGGTACCCAGGTTGAGGAAGGCAGTAACGTGAGGCCAGAGAGAGGGGGTGCAGGGTGCAATGAGGCAGGATGCTCTCCAGGGGCCAGCTTAAGGGCAGCCACCCGACTGCATCACACCGCAGAGCACCACATGTGCAGGGCGCTGCTGACTCCCCGCATATTTTGAAAAGTTCTTTGGTGTGGGCCTTTTTTGATACGTGTGCAGCAGATCGCAGCGTTGCTGTTTGCAATATATGTCTGAAGCGTATCAAGCGTGGCCAAAACAGCAGCCGCTTGGGCACAACATGCTTGACCAGACATATGTTGACCTCCCATGCAGTCCATTGGCAACAGTACCTAAAAAACCCACACCAAAGAACAAAGCGGACCCCTCCTTGTTCCTCATCAGCTGGGATCTCCAACCCCACTATACCTTCAGTCCTCTCAGAAACCTGCACTGAGAGGAATGAAGGTGTAGAATTAGGTGTGCCAAGTACTTGCGGGCAATCTGCTATCGCTACACCAACATCTGATTGTAGCAGGCAAATTTCCCTACCCCAGTTGCTAAACCATCAAAAGAAATTGGGTCCCAGCCATCCACATGCTCAGCGGCTGAATACTAGCTTGGCTAAATTGCTAGCACTCAAACTGCTGCTGTCAGGGGATGTTATACACAACATCCAATGCAGGTGATCAGATCGCTGGGCTGCACCAAGGAATCAGGGACAAACGAGTAAATGAATAAGAAGGTATGTTTATTGTTAATGATAAAGACACACATGAAATCAAGACAGCAAACCAAAAACAAGTAAATGGTGAAAACACAGCAACCCCCAAACCCACCTAACTATCTAACTAATATAATACACGAGCAAGGAAACAAACATGAAATAAAAAATAAGGCATGGGCAAAAGCGACAAGGGAACAGAAAACAGGAATAATGAAGCAGACCAAGGAGCAGGGAACAGGAAACAGGGCTCAAGGTCAGGATACACAAACGGGGTTCAGGAACAAACAGGAACAGGCTGGAACAAGAGCAGGTACTGGCAGGGACAAGGGCTTAGCAGAGGAATTCTGAAACACTGAGCCTAGTTCAGGGCAGGTTTATATAGTCCAGAAAAACCATGACAGGTGTGCTTGATGACAAGTCTGCAGTCCAGGCAGGGAGACCCCCGCTGGTGGCCACTGGAATTACACCCTTTTGGTGCTGAATGTAATAGTGCCACCAGCAGGAGAAACCGGATATGACACCGTTCCTGACAGTTCCCCCTCCTAAAGTAGTGGCCTCCGGACACTCCATTCAGCCCTGGGTACGACAGTCCGAGTGGGTGCAGAAACACCTTTTAAAATGTTTCCCTACTGAGTCTGGGGACTTCTTCGCACTTCCAAGGTCAGAGTCTTTTAGTTCACTGGGGGACGTGCCATCAGAGTCTGAAAATAGGACACGTACCCCACCACCCGGGTCAGGAAGTTTGGATCTGGAGAGGAAAATTAGCAGGGTAACGGGAAAGAAACCATCGGAGGCAGACCACACAGGAGCATTACATTCAAGCCAGGCGACAGACAGGATTGACCCAGCGGCAAGATGGCCATCAGTCAGGAACAGTTTTAGCAGGCACCATGTCATCAGGCTGAGCAGAAAGCAGAGGTACATCACTCTGGGCAGTGGCACATCCGCATCGAGCTGGGGCAGCAGGCAAAAGCACATTGAGCTGGGCAGCAGGCAAACGCACATTGAGCTGGGCAGCGGGCTCATCAAGCTGGAGAGCAGGCACTGGTATTTCCGGCTTGAACACTGGCACCGAGACATCAGGCTGGAGGGCTGGCACCGAGACATCAGGCTGGAGGGCTGGCACAGAGACATTGGGCAGTAGGCACATCAGGCAGAACAGCAGGTACATCGGACTGGATAGCAGGTACTGGAACTTCAAACCGGGCAGCTGGTACTGGAACTTCAGACTGGACAGTGGGCACAGGTGCTGGCACATCAGGCAGAACAGCAGGTAATGGCACATTAGGCTGAACAGTAGGTACATCGGACTGGATAGCAGGTACTGGAGCTTCAAACCGGGCAGCTGGTACTGGAACTTCAGACTGGGCAGCATGCAGGAACACATCAGGCTGGAACAGATCAGCTGGTGGGGAGGCAGGATTAGATACTGGCATGATGGTATGGGTTGGAAAAAACTTCCGCTTCTTTTTGGTTTTAGCCACTGGGGATCTATAAGTGGGTACAGGGCTGTAGGTAG
This sequence comes from Lithobates septentrionalis, assembly GCA_037952835.1. Taxonomy (NCBI): domain Eukaryota; kingdom Metazoa; phylum Chordata; class Amphibia; order Anura; family Ranidae; genus Lithobates; species Lithobates septentrionalis. Next base: position 1,767,069 of record JBBDGP010000638.1, on the reverse strand, counting down.
TGAATGCAGCTGGTAGAAGCGAAGAGTGAAAGGATGGCAAAACAGAGGGAGTAGGTTTTGAAGGGAGATTAAGTGGAGTTGATGGAGGCAGTTGAGAAACAAAAGGGGAGTTAAAGGCAGGGTAGGTGCAACAGGAGGAAACAGGGTACTGGCAATTTCATTGGTAGAAAGGTATATTCGGAGCTAACAGAAGCTGAATGCGACAGACTTGACCAGGCCTGTATTAATGATTGCACTGAATCAGGTTTGCACTTGGCTTGTCTGACCAGAGACTGCACTGATTCAATGCATTTTGCAAGCACCTGCTGAGGACAAGCTGAATATTGTTAAAAAAAAAAAAATGCTGAGTCATACTCCAACAGCCAAACTAAAGATTCTACCTGAGCTGCAATAAAAGGGGGTGTATAGTCATCACCTCCCTCAGCGACATCAGACAGGGCCAACTCAGTACAGATCCAAATTAATGGTTGCACATCTTCAAACAAAAAACTGCCTTGCTCAATAAAAACATGAGCTAGGCGGATGCATTCTAACAACTGTTCCCTAGTGTATTCAGCCAATGTCTGATAACAAAAGTCTCTGTCATCAGTTGCCAGGAGCGATAAAACACAAAATACTTTCAAAATCCATCTTTCAACAATAGCTGGGACTCAGGCCCCAATTCCCAGGTGCAACCAATCTGATTGTATGGCTTCAGAATTCTGTCAGGGGATGTTATACACAACATCCAATGCAGGTGATCAGATCGCTGGGCTGCACCTGATTAGGGACAAACGAGTAAATGAATAAGAAGGTATGTTTATTGTTAATGATAAAGACACACATGAAATCAAGACAGCAAACCAAAAACAAGTAAATGGTAAAAACACAGCAAACCCCCCAAACCCACCTAACTATCTATCTAACTAATATAATACACAAGCAAGGAAACAAACATGAAATAAAAAATAAGGCATGGGCAAAAGCGACAAGGGAACAGAAAACAGGAATAATGAAGCAGACCAAGGAGCAGGGAACAGGAAACAGGGCTCAAGGTCAGGATACACAAATAAGGTTCAGGAACAGGCTGGAACAAGCGCAGGGACAAGGGCTTAGCAGAGGAATTCTGAAGCACTGAGCGTAGTTCAGGGCGGGTTTATATAGTCCAGCAAAACCATGACAGGTGTGCTTGATGAACAAAAGTAGTGAGCAAACCCTGCGAGCCACTTACGGATGAATGCCTACAAAATGGTGAGTAATTAATCTTAAGTGGAGACCAGCTGCAAACACTCAGTCACGTTTCATAATCGTGCAAAGTGGTAAAAATAAAACAATGTGTCTGCGCTAGAAAAAATCACATCAATCAAAAGTGCAGCAATAATAAACATAAACAACATAGGTGTTAACAGATAATACACTTGAGTGAAAATACCACTAAGTGCTAAAGTATAAAGTGCACAGTGCTATATAAAACACACAATGTGAGTGATCAATCAAAGAACATATCACATGGATACTAAATCAAATGAAATGTAAAGGGATATAACTACTGGTGAATGAAATAAAGTCCAAAACAGTATATATCCAGAAATATAAGAGTGCCCAGAAAAAACATAGTCCGAAGATTTAGTGAAATTCGCATATCCTTCCTTCCAAAAGTGTGTCACCCAGAAACATGCTGTAGTGTCTTCCAGCCACCCCCACAGGTGTATATGCTCACCTTCCTGTGTGTGACACAGCGATTAAACTATGTCAAACAAAGCTTTGGAGCCACTCCTGTGCTCTTTTGGAACCAGCTGTGCAGACCTCCAATGCTCTCAAATGAAGATAATATATGCAAAAGAAAAAAACTCCATAGCGCAATATTGCAAGGTGAAATAAAAGGATTTTAATAAAAAAGTTCTCTCCCCTTGCTGGGGTACTCACATATTGTGGGTGCGTGAGTGCACCATCCTTAACAAACAAAGAGCGGACAATCTCGCGGTGTGGCGTGCGATGCGGCGTGTGTATCGAAACTCTCCTTCTCCCTCTCTGCTGACAGCTCCGTCCAGGCCCCTCCTGTGCTTGATGACAAGTCTGCAGTCCAGGCAGGGAGACCCCTGCCTGGTGGCCACTGGAATTACACCCTTTTGGTGCTGAATGTAATAGTGCTACCAGCAGGAGAAACCGGAGATGACACCATTCCTGACAGCTGCCTTTTCAGCTGGTAGACTCTGCCCCCTTTGGTGAATTTGTAGAATGTGCAGTACCTCAGTGGCAGGTTCCCAAACGCCATTTCTTTTCATGGAAGGCCATTCCAGCTCTCTACCGGCACGTGGAAGGCAATGTCTTGGCCTTGTTGGACAGGGCGGTCAGTGGTAAGGTGCATGTTACCGCTGACTCGTGGTCCAGCAGGCATGGACAGGGACATTACCTTTCTTTCACGGTGCCCTGGGTAAGGATGCAGGACAGGGTGCAGTAATGTTGGAGCTTGTTCTGCCACCACACCTCCAAAATGCTAGTAGTGGTGATTCTGCCACCTCTCTCTCCTCCACCCCTCCTCTTCTTCTTCCTCTATGGCCTCTTCCTCTGCAGATTTCTCCTCGTAACCAGTGGTGCTCAGTAGGCGTTCAAGGGGCTACGCAAGCACTCAGCAAAAAGATGCCATGCGGTGCTTGAGTTGGTCTGCTTAGGTGACAGGAGCCACACCGAGGCAGAGATTCTGTCAGCTCTGCAGGGGCAGACTAGGAGGCGGTTGACGCCATACCAGCTTCACCCGGGAATGGTGGTTTGCGACAATGGCACCAACTTCCTCTCCGCCCTCTGACAGGGACACTTGACCCATGTTCCCTGTTTGGCTCACATCCTTAATTTGGTGGTGCAGCGGTTCTTGTGCAAGTACCCGGGCTTACAGGATCTGTGGGCATTTCTGCCGGTCATATAATGCCAGTGCTCGACTGGCTGACCTTCAAAAGGAATGCAACCTGCCCAAGAACCGCCTCATTTGTGACATACCCACCAGGTGGAACTCAACATTGGCAATGCTGCAGCGGCTGCACATGCAGCAGAGGGCCATCAATGAGCACCTGGGTGAGTATGGCACCAGGACAGGGTCAGGGGAGCTTGGCTTTTTGTCGCCACGCCAGTGGCTACTGATCAAGGATGCATGCACTGTCCTGTCACCATTTGAAGAGGCCACGAGGATGGTGAGCAGTGACAGTGCATGCATCAGTGATACTGTCCCTCTTGTCTTCCAGTTGGAGCACACGATTCGTGGAATAATAGACAGGGCACTTGAGGCAGAACAGATGGAGGAAGAGGAGGACTTCCTTACCTCTCAAGGCCCCCTTTATCCAGACAGTATTCCTGGGGGCCCGCCGATCACACAAGAAGAGGAGGATGAGGATTGTGTCAGCATGGAGGTGGAGACTGGCACTCAGCATCAGCAGCAGTCTTCAAGGGATCATTTTCAGTCCCCAGAAACCCATGGACTTGTACGTGGCTGGGAGGAGGTGGCTGTGGATCATGTCATCTTTAGTGACCCAGAGGACTGCGGATCGAATGCCTCAGCATTCACTGACCTTGGCCTCCCTGCATGGCCTCCCTGATCCTGCAAAGCCTGTGAAAGGACCCTTGGATTCGTGATATCAAGGATAGGGTTCATTACTGGCTGGCAACCCTTCTTTATCCACATTATAAGGGTAAGGTTGTGGAATTTATCCAGCCTTCGCAGAGGGAGGAGAGGATGAAACATCTTCGGGAGGCCTTGCAGAAAGCTTTGTGCAATGCGTTTCCAGAGCCTGGGAGGTTACAATTTACTGGTCCTTCTGGACAATGTGTTGCTGAGGCTTCGGTCAGTCTGACCGTCTGCGTTCAGACAATTTTTTGGTCCGCAGCCCCAAGGTATGATCGGTTCCAGCAACCATCGCCAGCGTCTGTTTTACATGGTGCAGGAATACCTAGGGGCAAGATCTGACTTGGACACCTTTCCCCCCGAAAATCCTCTGGGTTACTGGGTCTTGAGGATGGATCACTGGCCAGAGCTTGCACAATATGCAATTGAGCTATTGGCCTGTCCTGTATCCAGCGTTCTTTCTGAACACACATTCAGTGCTGCTGGAGGCTTTGTAACCAATCACAGAGTGCGCATGTCCACAGAGTCAGTTGATCGGCTCACCTTTATAAAAATAAATCAGTCTTGGATCACCAGCTACTAAGCACCTGATGCTGATGTAACTGTCACGGACCTGGCCGGAGCAGAGGCTGTTGGAGAGGACTGTGTGCGGGCCTGTTGCCCACCGATTATGGGCCCTAGCATTTGAGGTGAATGAGAAATCCAGTCTGAACTGTATTAATCGGACTTAGTCATGTATATATTGTATGGGGACTCCTTGCTGTGGATCTGTGTCCCTGAAGAGGGAGGGGGGGTTCCTCCAGCAGCCCCCTGCTGATAAGACTGATTCATTCTGTTGGGACACATCATGTGAGGAGATGCTGGTGTCAACTTGTGCTTATGTTAATTGAATGAGCTAATGACATTGTCCTCCATACAATGTAGGAGACGGGACGACTCCTATTGGAGCTCATGTTAATTAGGTTAGCTTTGAGTCATCCTGGTGTATAAATGTGTGTGAGATCTCAAATAAAAGTTAGTTCTGATGTACTCCAAGACTGGTGTTGTCTAGTTCTTGGGGTTCCTATAGCCAGATCCATTGGACTCGTGTTCCAGAACTTAGGAAGCGGTATATGACGGAAGCACTCAAGCGGAGTGTGGGATGTTCCGTGACATTGGTGGCAAGCAGTGGGATAGCTTCCTGAAGTCTGGGACATCCAAACCTCCAACTGGATCCAAGATCAGTATAGCAGACTTCAGTCACCCCAGTGGAGATATGGACCTGGCATCAGAATTCCCGGGGCTGCTGCGGATCATCCTTTCAACGTACACCAGGACTGTGTCTGAGGATGAATGCCTGGAGCTCAGGCAGCTGATTCGGGTGGAGCTCTGGATTGCAGCCCTCCGTCTCGCTGGTATAAAACAGGGCAAGTGCTTTCCAACCCAAGAGCAACGGGCCAGTGACCAACGGGCATTGCGGATGGCATTCCTGGGAGAGCAGCCCCAGGAGCAATGGGTGACTGAGTTGGACAGGTTGGTCCAGCAGGAGATAGAGCTGGACAATCGGTATCGGGCTCTGCAATGGCACGCAGAGGAGGGATATTTAGGGGAGACAACAGAATGCTCTCCGGAGGGATATGACTTTGGCGGCCCTGGATTGCTGTGGGAGAACCTTACAGATCTTTTTATGTTTGGCGATGAGGGGGAACCTGACCTTGAGGACATGAGAGACTATAGAGAGTCTATGCTCAGTCTTGCAGGGGTCTCAGAGCTCAAACCTGATCTGGACCATTTGCTAAGGAAGGAACAGCATCTGGAAAGGGCATACAGGAAACTGCTAGAACAAGTTCAGCAGCATGCCAGAGAATCGGCAGTGGAAAATCCGGAGATTGCCGTCCCCAAACCTGAAGTGCTGACAACAGGGCAGAGCTCTGCTAACCTCTGCCCAGCACTGATAACATCTTCTGGGTTCCATGGACAGGAGATGGTGAACCTCTATCCCCAGACATCAGTTGCAGAGACATGGGACTTGATAGACTTTTCTGCTGAGGAAGAACAACCTGATGAGCCTCCAGCAGAAGAGCTGCTATCAGGGCCAAAGTTCACTGTGTTCTGCCCAGCACCAACAGTGGCTTCGGCCTTCCTGAGAGAAGAGGTAGTCGGCCTTTCTCCCACAACACTGACAGGGACATGTGATTTTCTGCCAGCAGCATCTATGGAGTTAAAACAAACTTCTCCAGCTGAAGATCTGGTAACTGAACAGAGGGTCCAAGACCTCTGTCCCACACTTTTACCACTTCCAGAGACTGGGGATTTAATAGACGTTTCTGTAGAGGAGGAACCACCTGGCAAACCCCCAGCAGAAGTGCTGGCAACCGGACAGAGGGTCCAAGACCTCTGCCCCACACCTGCAGCAATTGTGGAGGCCCAAGGTGAGGAGGTGGCAGTCTATCGCGAGCTGCAGATCAGGATCCAAGGAGAGAATGCAGTCATCACCTCACAACTGCAGCTTGATCTGGTGTCGGTTGATGGGGCTTCAGTCCCCACCTGTATACCCCAGGGATGCTGGGCAGTGGGCCCAGATCCCCAACAGCAGGATGGAGTGAGCCCAGTCCCACTGTCTTCTCTCCAGCGGCAGAAAGGATTCCAGGGAGAAGGGCCAGTCCGGGCCTCTCCCCAGCGGCAGATATGTTCTCTGAGAGAGGCAGAGGATGGCTGGGTGAGTAACACACTGTTTGGAATAATTTGTTTGGGGTACTGTGTGGGTACAGGCAGTAGAGGACTGGAACTACTGACTAACTTCGGAGTCAACCCGTCTGGGGTCTCCTCCTATGTTAGTCTCCTGCCGAAAGGGGAGAAATGTCACGGACCTGGCCGGAGCAGAGGCTGTTGGAGAGGACTGTGTGCAGGCCTGTTGCCCACCGATTATGGGCCCTAGCATTTGAGGTGAATGAGAAATCCAGTCTGAACTGTATTAATCGGACTCAGTCATGTATATATTGTATGGGGACTCCTTGCTGTGGATCTGTGTCCCTGAAGAGGGAGGGGGGGGTTCCTCCAGCAGCCCCCTGCTGATAAGACTGATTCATTCTGTTGGGACACATCATGTGAGGAGATGCTGGTGTCAACTTGTGCTTATGTTAATTGAATGAGCTAATGACATTGTCCTCCATACAATGTAGGAGACGGGACGACTCCTATTGGAGCTCATGTTAATTAGGTTAGCTTTGAGTCATCCTGGTGTATAAATGTGTGTGAGATCTCAAATAAAAGTTAGTTCTGATGTACTCCAAGACTGGTGTTGTCTAGTTCTTGGGGTTCCTATAGCCAGATCCATTGGACTCGTGTTCCAGAACTTAGGAAGCGGTATATGACGGAAGCACTCAAGCGGAGTGTGGGACGTTCCGTGACAGTAACCAATTAATTTTTCTATAAATGTGAGATGCCTTGAAGACTGCCTATGCTGAGTGACTATCCTGTTATGCTGAGTGACTATCCTGTTCCTCCTCAATGTTCATGTTGATAGCTTCTAAGAACATTTTTGTTTCAGGGCACCACCACCAGTGCCTAAGGCCCAATTTTTCTGCCAATGTTTAACAGGGGCGTGTAATTACAATTTTTGCTGTAATTTTTTGCAGCAGGGCTCGTTCCTGCACTCAACTAGAGTATCCGTGAGGGGTTGCAGTGTCATGGCATCACCACCAGTGCCTAAGGCCCAATTTTTCTGCCCCTGTTTGACAGGGGCATGTAATTACGATTTTTGCTGTAATATTTCACAGCAGGGCCCGTTCCTGCGCTCAACAAGAGTATCTGTGAGGCTTTACAGTGTTGTTCCACCACCACCACTGCCTAAGGCCCAATTTTTCTGCCCCTGTTTAACAGGGGCATTTAATTACAATATTTGCTCTAATATTTCACAGCAGGGCTCGTTCCTGTGCTCAACAGAATCTGTGAGGGGTTACAGTGTTGTGGCACCACCACCACTGCCTAAGACCCAATTTCTCTGCCCCTGTTTAACAGGGGCATATAATTACAATTTTTGATCCAATATTTCACAGCAGGGCCCGTTCCTGCGCCCACCATGAGTACCTGTGAGGGCTTACAGTGTTGTCGCACCACCACCACACCACCACCAAAGGCCCAATTTTCTGCCCCTGTTTAACAGGGGCATGTAATTAAAATTCTTGATATAATATTTCACAGCAGGGCCCATTCCAGCGCCCACCAAGAGTAACTATGAGGGCTTACAGTGTTGTGGCACCACCACCACCAAAGGCCCAATTTTTCTGACCCTGTTCAAGAGGGGCATGTAATTACAATTCTTGATATAATATTTCACAGCAGGGCCCGTTCCAGCGCCCACCAAGAGTAACTGTGAGGGCTTACAGTGTTCTGGTACCACCATCACCTAAGGCCCAATTTTCTGCAGCGTATATAGGGCAGGCCATATAGTATATACAGGCGGTTCTCTGCTTTCAAACATCCGACTTACAAACGACTCCTACTTACAAACGGAGGGAGACAATAGGAAGTGAGAGGAAATCTACCCCTAGGAAGGGAAATTCTCTCCTGTAAGAGTTAATATGGGAAAAAGGTGTCTCCACTGATGCTTTATCTCCAATCCTTGTTTCCCTAATAACCCCAAATTTTCAAAATCTAATTGTCATTGGGACAGAAAGTGAGGTGAAATCTTCTGAACAGGGGCACAGACAGCAAAACAATGTTACAGGGGTGATAACCCTTCCCTATGTTATCCAAAAAGCTTAAAAATTGATTTTTTTGGCTGGAGCTACACTTACAAAATGTACCTGTTCCAAATTACAAACAGATTCAACTTAAAACCAAACCTACAGTCCCTGTCTTGTTTGGACCGCCTGTATACTGCTGTTCAGAGTATATAGGGCCTTTCTTTTTTTAATTTGGGTGCAGGGTTCGCCTTAATAACCATACAAGACCCAAAGGGCCTGGTAATGGGCTGGGGGGTACCCATGCCCTTTTTCTCAATAAGTTTCATTCATATTGCCGGGACCCAACATTACATTACAGCCGCAAGCAGTTTTAAATGACTTTTTTTTCCTTTAGAAATGTCATTTTGTGCAGGGACTGTTCTAAGCAAGGGAAACACACGCCACTTTACAGGCCTACTATAGTCACCCCCCAGGTACGATATTTAAAGGAATATTTCACTTTTATTTTTTCACTTTAAGCATTATTAAAACTACTGCTCCTGAAAAAACGTCCGTTTTTAAAACTTTTTTTTGCATTAAAACATGTCCCCTGGGGCAGGACCCAGGCCCCCAAACACTTTTTAGGACAATAACTTGCATATAGGCCTTTAAAATTCTCACTTTTGATTTTTCACGTTCGGGCCCCGACTTTACCTAGACTTTAACCACTTGAGCCCCGGACCATTATGCTGCCTAAGGACCAGAGGTCTTTTTCCAATTTGGCACTGCGTCGCTTTAACTGCTAATTGCGCAGTCATGCAATGCTGTACCCAAACGAAATTTGCGTCCTTTTCTTCCCACAAATAGAGCTTTCTTTTGATGGTATTTGATCACCTCTGCGGTTTTTATTTTTTGCGCTATAAATGGAAAAAGACCGAAAATTTTGAAAAAAAATGATATTTTCTACTTTTTGTTATAAAAAAAATCCAATAAACTCAATTTTAGTCATACATTTAGGCCAAAATGTATTCGGCCACATGTTTTTGGTAAAAAAAATGTCAATAAGCGTATATTTATTGGTTTGCGCAAAAGTTATAGCGTCTACAAACTAGGGTACATTTTCTGTAATTTACACAGCTTTTAGTTTATGACTGCCTATGTCATTTCTTGAGGTGCTAAAATGGCAGGGCAGTACAAACCCCCCCCAAATGACCCCATTGTGGAAAGTAGACACCCCAAGGAAATTGCTGAGAGGCATGTTGAACCCATTGAATATTTATTTTTTTTGTCCCAAGTGATTGAATAATGACAAAAAAAAAAAAAAATATTTACAAAAAGTTGTCACTAAATGATATATTGCTCACACAGGCCATGGGCCTATGTGGAATTGCACCCCAAAATACATTCTGCTGCTTCTCCTGAATATGGGGATACCACATGTGTGGGACTTTTTGGGAGCCTAGCCGCGTACGGGGCCCCGAAATCCAATCACCGCCTTCAGGATTTCTAAGGGCGTAAATTTATGATTTCACTCTTTACTGCCTATCACAGTTTCGGAGGCCATGGAATGCCCAGGTGGCACAAAACCCCCCCAAATGACCCCATTTTGGAAAGTAGACACCCCAAGCTATTTCCAGAGAGGCATATTGAGGCCATGGAATATTTTATATTTTGACACAAGTTGCGGGAAAGTGACACATTTTTTTTTTTTTTTTTGCACAAAGTTGTCACTAAATGATATATTGCTCACACAGGCCATGGGCATATGTGGAATGGCACCCCAAAATACATTTAGCTACTTCTCCTGAGTACGGGGATACCACATGTGTGGGGCTTTTTGGGAGCCTAGCCGTGTACGGGACCCCGAAAACCAATCACCGCCTTCAGGATTTCTAAGGGTGAAAATTTTTGATTTCACTCTTCACTGCCTATCACAGTTTCGGAGGCCATGGAATGCCCAGGTGGCACAAAACCCCCCCAAATGACCCCATTTTGGAAAGTAGACACCCCAAGCTATTTGCTGAGAGGCATGGTGAGTATTTTGCAGCTCTCATTTGTTTTTGAAAATGAAGAAAGACAAGAAAAAACTTTTTTTTTTTTCTTTTTTCAATTTTCAAAACTTTGTGACAAAAAGTGAGGTCTGCAAAATACTCACTATACCTCTCATCAAATAGCTTGGGGTGTCTACTTTCCAAAATGGGGTCATTTGGGGGGGGTTTGTGCCACCTGGGCATTCCATGGTCTCCGAAACTGTGATAAGCAGTCAAGAGAGAAATCAAAAATTCACGCCCTTAGAAAGCCTGAAGGCGGTGCTTGGTTTTCGGGGTTCCGTACGCGGCTAGGCTCCCAAAAAGTCTCACACATGTGGTATCCCCGTACTCAGGAGAAGCAGCAGAATGTATTTTGGGGTATAATTTCACATATTCCCATAGCATGTTTGAGCAATATATCATTTAGTGACAATTTTGTGCAAAAAAAAAAAAAAATTGTCTCTTTCCCGCAACTTGTGTCGCAATATAAAATATTCCATGGACTCGACATGCCTCTCAGCAAATAGCTTGGGGTGTCTACTTTCCAAAATGGGGTCATTTGGGGGGGTTTTGAACTGTCCTGGCATTTTATGCACAACATTTAGAAGCTTATGTCACACATCACCCACTCTTCTAACCACTTGAAGACAAAGCCCTTTCTGACACTTATTGTTTACATGAAAAAGTTTTTTTTTTTTGCAAGAAAATTACTTTGAACCCCCAAACATTATATATTTTTTTAAAGCAAATGCCCTACAGATTAAAATGGTGGGTGTTTCATTTTTTTTTTTCACACAGTATTTGCGCAGCGATTTTTCAAACGCATTTTTTGGGGAAAAAACACACTTTTTTAAATTTTAATGCACTAAAACACACTATATTGCCCAAATGTTTGATGAAATAAAAAAGATGATCTTAGGCCGAGTACATGGATACCAAACATGACATGCTTTACAATTGCGCACAAACGTGCAGTGGCAACAAAATAAATACATTTTTAAAAGCCTTTAAAAGCCTTTACAGGTTACCACTTTAGATTTACAGAGGAGGTCTACTGCAAAAATTACTGCCCTCGATCTAACCTTCGCGGTGATACCTCACATGCATGGTGCAATTGCTGTTTACATTTGACGCCAGACCGCCGCTTGCGTTCGCCTTAGTGCGAGAGCAGGGGGCGACAGGGGTGCTTTTTTTTTTTTTTTTTTTTCTTTATTATTTTTTTGCTTTTTTATCTTATTTTTAAACTGTTCCTTTCATTTTTATTTTTTTTTAATCATTTTTATTGTTATCTCAGGGAATGTAAATATCCCCTATGATAGCAATAGGTAGTGACAGGTACTCTTTTTTGAAAAAATTGGGGTCTATTAGACCCTAGATCTCTCCTCTGCCCTCAAAGCATCTGACCACACCAAGATCGGTGTGATAAAATGCTTCCCCAATTTCCCAATGGCGCTATTTACATCCAGCGAAATCTAAGTCATAAAATGCTCGTAGCTTCCGGTTTCTTAGGCCATAGAGATGTTTGGAGCCACTCTGGTCTCTGATCAGCTCTATGGTCAGCTGGCTGAATCACCGGCTGCATTCTCAGGTTCCCTGTTGAGACAGGAGAGCCAGAGAAAAACACGGAAGACGGTGGGGGGGGGGCACTCCCTCCCACGGCTTGTAAAAGCAGTCTAGAGGCTAATTAGCCGCTAGGATTGCTTTTACATGAAAGCCGACCGCTGGCTGAAAAGAATGATACCAAGATGATACCTAAACCTGCAGGCATCATTCTGGTATAACCACGCAAAGTTGTGAATGGCGTACCTGAAGACAAAAAAATGGTTAACAATAAAGCACAGTAAACGGTAAAGTATAAAAAATTGCATACCTGAAAAGCAAACATGATAAAGCATAATAACAATAAAACATTGCAGAATAGAATACAGTAAAAAAGAGCAGAACAATAGAGAGAATAGAGAGAGAGAGAACAATAAAACGACAACTATTTTTTTTTATTTTATATATATATATATATATATATATATATATATATATATATTTTTTTTTTTTTACACTTTTTTTGTAACTAACTTTTATAACTGTAACCGGTTCCAGGTTCGGGTCTCTCAAAATGCGATGGCATCTTGGGAGACCCTGTGAAAGTGTGCCTAGTCTGTGCAATGCTGTACCCTACGCTAATACTCAACTAGTGTATGGTAGCGTTCAAAACATTCACCAATGCAAAGACCAGGATTGTCAGGACAGGAGGGACAATAATAGCGGGTGTCACGCCTATATCCGCGCTAGCTGCAGACACAATATCTTTTTTGGGGGCGTTCGCTGGGTAGGGGTACTCGGGAGGACATAAAGAAAATGCCTCTCATGCAGCCGACTGCATTTGGTTGGGGATGTGAATGGGGGAAGTACGGGCGCTGCAGAAGCGGTGGGTTCCCAATTAGGATTGGCGAATGCAGTAGGAAGGGCACTATGGGCACGACGGGCCTGTGTTTGTCTTTCTGGTGGCAGCGGGACACTACTTGTGCTTGCCACCTCACCAGCTTGAACTGCACTTATGGGACTCGCCACGTCACCAAGTGTTACTGCAGTGCTGGTTTGACTACGACCGGGGTGTACTAGGCCGCTGGCGCTTGCCAGTTCACCAAAACGCTACCAAAAAATCTGTTAGCGATCGCAGGGATCAGGCCTGACTCTGCGAACGCTGCAGTTATGCGTTTTAGTCTTTTGTAAGTGACAGTGATCGATCGATACTGCACTTGGGTGGGCTGGGCTGGGCCGGGCGGAGGGGCAAAACGCAGGTGCTAGCAGGTATCTGGGCTGATTCCGCTAACACTGCGTTTTTGGGAACCCTAAACTGCTGGGGACACTAGTATAGATCTGATCGGATCAGATATTGATCCGTTCAGATACTATACCACTAAGGGAGGCGTATGCTGCGTGCGTGGGTGTTAGCGGTACTGGCGCTAACCTGACGCTGCCTGGGGCTGGTGCTTGCCAGTTCACCAAAATACTACCAAAAAAACTGTTAGCGATCGCAGGGATCAGGCCTGACTCTGCGAACGCTGCAGTTATGCGTTTAGTCTTTTGTAAGTGACAGTGATCGATCGATACTGCACTTGGGTGGGCTGGGCTGGGCCGGGCGGAGGGGCAAAACGCAGGTGCTAGCAGGTATCTGGGCTGATCCCGCTAACACTGCGTTTTTGGGAACCCTAAACTGCTGGGGACGCTAGTATAGATCTGATCGGATCAGATATTGATGCGTTCAGATACTATACCACTAAGGGAGGTGTATGCTGCGTGCGTCAGTGTTAGCGGTACTGGCGCTAATCTGACGCTGCCTGGGGCGACGCATATCACCGCCGGGCGATCAGGGGGCTAAACCTTTATTCGGTAATAAACGGCGGGTGCCCTGACACTATAAAAAATAAACAAACTAACCAGCGTCAACCGTAACGGTTATACGGTGATCAGTGGTGAAAGGGTTAACTAGGGGGCAATCAAGGGGTTAAAACATTTATTCGGTAGTATATGGGGGTCCCTGACGCTATAAAATGCTGACGGCGAACCTAAATATTTATGTCCCTAACTAGCGTCACCAGCGACACTAATACAGCGATCAGAAAAATGATCGCTTAGTGACACTGGTGACAGGGGGTGATCAAGGGGTTAAAACTTTATTAGGGGGGGTTAGGGGGGTACCCTAGACCTAAAGGGGGGTAATACTCACTGTCCCAACACTAACTGTCACAAACTGACACCAATGCAGTAATCAGAAAAAAAAAAAAAAAAAAAAAACTGCTGGTGTCAGTTTGTGACAGGGGGGGGGGGGGTGATTGGGGGGGGATCGGGGGGCGATCGGGGGGGGATCGGGGTGTTTTGTGTGCCTGGCATGTTCTACTGTGTGTGTGTGTGTTGGTGCACTCACATTGATGTCTTCTCTCCTCGGGCCGGAACGGAAATTACCGACCCGAGGGGAGATGACATCATTTCCTTTGCTGCTGTTTAGCATACAGCAGCAAAGGAATGATTCGATTGGCCGGTGGCGATCGCGAGGGGGGGGCCACGAACGGATGGTCTCCCCCTCACCACCGATCGCCGGGGCACAAAGGACGACCGCCTCGGGCACCGGGGGGGGGTCCGATCGGACCCCCCACCCGCGGAAGGCAAATCACGTACACTGTACGTGATTTTGCCTGTCCGTGCCACTTTGCCGAGTACATCGGCGTGAGGCGGTCGTCAAGTGGTTAACTGTGTTCGAGTGTTCGCGCGAACTTTCGGTTCGTTCGCATGTTTTGCTGGGAACCGAACCGGGGAACGTTCAAAATCAAAAGTGTTAATTTGCATAGTATTGTCCTAAAAAGGGTTTGGGGACCCGGGTCCTGCCCCAGGGGACATGTATCAATGCAAAAAAAAGTTTTAAAAACGCCCGTTTTTTTCGGGAGCAGTGAATTTAATGATGCTTAAAGTGAAAAAAAAAAGTGAAATATTCCTTTAAATATCGTATCTGGGGGGTGTCTATAGTATGCCTGTAAAGTGGAGCGTGTTTCCCGTGCTTAGAACAGTCCCTGCACAAAATGACATTTTTAAAGGAAGAAAAGTAATTTAAAACTGCTTGCGGCTTTAATGTAATGTGGGGTCCCGGCAATATGGATTAAAATCAGTGAGACAAACGGCATGGGTACTCCCCCCCCAGTCCATTACCAGGCCTTTTGGGTCTTGTGTGGATATTAAGGGGAACCCCGCACCCAAATTAAAAAAAGGAAAGGCCTGGGGCCCCCAGGCCCTATATACTCTGAATAGCAGTATACAAGGCGGTGCAAACAAGACAGGGACTGTAGGTTTGTTGTTAAGTAGAATCTGTTTGTAATTTTGAACTGGTACATTTTTTCCCATATTAACTCTTACAGGAGAGAATTTCCCTTCCTAGGGGTAGATTTCCTCTCACTTCCTGTTGTCTCCTTCTGTTTGCAAGTAGGAGTCATTTGTAAGTTGGATGTTTGAAAGTAGGGGCCTGCCCTATATACTCTGCAGAAATTGGGGCCTTAGGTGTTGGTGTTGCCACAACACTGTAAGCCCTCACAGGGCCCTGCTGTGAAATATTCGATCAAGAATTGTAATTACATGCCCCTATTGAACAGGGTCAGAAAAATTGGGCCTTTGGTGACGGTGGTAGTGGTGCTGGTGCCACAACACTGTAAGTCCTCACAGTTACTCTTGGTGGGCACTGGAACAGGCCCTGCTGTGAAATATTAGATCAAGAATTGTAATTACATGCACCTGTGGAACAGGGGCTGAAAAATTGGGCCTTAGGCACTGGTGCTGGTGCCACAACACTGCAACCCCTCACAGATACTCTAGTTGGAGCGCAGGAACAAGCTCTGCTGCAAAGAATTGCATCAAAAATTGTAATTAAACAGGGACTGAAAAATTGAGCGCCCAGAAACAAAAATATTCTTACAAGCTATCAGCATGATCATTGAGGAGGAAGAGGATAGTCACTCAGCATAACAGGATAGTCACTCAGCACCAGCATAGGCAGTCTTGAAGGGATCTGACATTTAAAAAAAAATGTATTCGGTTGCATCAGCATCAGGTGCTTGGTATGTGGTGGTGATCCAAGACTGATTCATTTTTATGAAGGTCAGTCGATTGACCGAGTCGGTGGACAGGCGCACCCTGTGATCGGTTACAAAGCCTCCAGCAGCACTGAATGTGCGTTCCAAAAGAACGCTGGATGCAGGACAGGCCAGTAGCTCAGTTGCATACTGTGCAAGCTCTGGCCAGTGATCCATCCTCAAGACCCAGTAACCCAGAGGAGTTTCGGTGGGAAAGCTGTCCAAGTCAGATCTTGCCCCTAGGTATTCCTGCACCATGTTAAACAGACGCTGGCGATGGTTGCTGGAACCGATCATACCTTGGGGCTGCGGACTAAAAAATTGTCTGAATGCATCGGTCAGACGGCCACCTTCTCCACCGCTCCTTCTTTGACTGACCAAAGCCTCGGCAACACGTTGTCCAGGAACAGGAGTTTGTAACCTCCCAGTCTCTGGGAACGCGTTGCACAGACCTGCAAGGCCTCCGAAGATGTTTTATCCTCTGCGACGGCAAGATAAGGTCTGCAACCTTACTCTTGTAACGTGGATTAAGAAGGGTTGCCAGCCAGTATTGATCCCTCTCTTTGATACCACGAATACGAGGATCCTTCCGCAGGCTTTGCAGGATCAGGGAGGCCATGCAGCGTAGGTTTGCTGAGGCATTCGGTCCAGAGTCCTCTGGGTCACTAAGGATGACATGATCCGCAGCCACCTCCTCCCAGCCACGTACAAGTCCATGGGTTCCTTGGGACTGTAAATGATCCCTTAAAGACTGCTGCTGATGCTGAGTGCCACTTCCATGCTGACACAATCCTCCTCCTCCTCCTCCTCTTCCTGTGTGATCGGCGGGCACGCAGGAACACTGTCTCAATAAAGGGGGGCTTGAGAGCTAAAGAAGTCCTTCTCTTCCTGCCTCTGTTCTGCCTCAAGTGCCCTGTCCATTATTCCAGGCAGCATGTGCTCCAACAAGTGGACAAGGGGGACAGTGTCACTGATGCATGCACTGTAACTGCTCACCATCTTCGTGGCCTCCTCAAATGGTTACAGGACAGTGCATGCATCCCTGATCATGGCCCACTGGCGTGGGGAAAAAAAAACAAGCTCCCCTGATCCTGTCCTGCTGTCATAGTCGCACAGGTACTCATTGATGCCCTCTGCTGTGTGTGCAGCCGCTGCAGCATGGCTACGTTGAGTTCCACCTGGTGGGCATGTCACAGATTAGGTGGTTCTTGGGCAGGTTAAATTCCTTTTGGAGGTCTGCCAGCCGAGCACTGGCATTATATGACCGGCGGAAATGCACACAGACTTTCCTGGCCTGCCTTAGGACATCCTGTAAGCCTCGGTACCTGCCCAAGAACTGCTGCACCACTAAGTTAAGGACGTGAGCCAAACAGGGCACATGGGTCAGTTGTCCCTGTCAGAGGGCGAAGAGGGGGTTGGTGCCATTGTCGCAAACCACGATTCCTGGCTTAAGTTGGCGTGGTGTCAACCACCTCTGAACCTGCCCCTGCTGAGCTAACAGAATCTCTGCCCCAGTGTGGCTCCTGTCCCCCAAGCACACCAGCTTAAGCACCGCATGGCATCTTTTGGCCTGCGTGCTTGCGTAGCCCCTTGAACGCTTACGGAGCACCGCTGGTTCCGAGGACAAAGCACAGGAAGAGGCCATGGAGGAAAAAGAAGAGGAGGGGGTGGAGGAGAGAGGTGTGTCAGAATCACCAGTAGTGGCATTTTGGAGGTGTGGTGGTGGAACAACCTCCAACACTACTGCACCTTGTCCTGTATCCTTCCCAGTTGCCAGCAGAGTCACCCAATGAACTGTGAAACGTAGGTAACGTCCCTGTCCATGCCTGCTGGACCATGAGTCAGTGGTAATATGCACCTTACCGCTGACCACCCTGTCCAGCGAGGACAGGACAGCAAGACATTGGGGCTGATTTACAAACGTGTTGGCGCATTTGCGTGAGCAGGAATAGTTATTGCGACTTGGCGCATACCTAAAGTAAAAGAAACCAGCTTGTGACTTGCGCCGGAAGCGCGGAATCATTACGCGCACGGGCGCAGACACTTTCTTAAATACAGAACAGACATCGGGCACTTGCTCATTGTAGTTCTAATCATGTTAATGAGCTTTTCCTTATCACATGGAGAATATTGCTTCCACTTTTATTCCATTCATTCATTTCTTTTTGAAACAACTCAATAATCATTCTAGAGACCTTCCTTCAATCAACAACTGTGCGGATGTTCCCTGGACTTGTAATTGTGCATTTTATGGTGATCGTCTATAATCATTGGTAGAGCCAAAACTTCCATGAAAACATCTTCTCAATACATGTCTGTGTATTGTGCATTCTGGACAATTCATTTCCCCATACACTGTGCAATCCAATTGCTTGATGTGTGAAACGATACTTCTATCTGAGCAATTCTTTCCCCATACACTGTGCAATCTGATTGCTTGATGTGTGAAACGATTCTTCTATCTGAGCAATTCTTTCTCCATACACTGTGCAATCTGATTGCTTGATGTGTGAAATGATTCTTCTATCTGAGCAATTCATTTCCCCATACACTGTGCAATCTGATTGCTTGATATGTGAAACGATTCTTCTATCTGAGCAATTCATTTCCCCATACACTGTGCAATCTGATTGCTTGATGTGTAAAACAATTCTTCTATCTGAGCAATTCATTTCCCCATACACTGTGCAATCTGATTGCTTGATGTGTAAAACAATTCTTCTATCTGAGCAATTCTTTCCCCATACACGGTGCAATCTGATTGCTTGATGTGTGAAACGATTCTTCTATCTGAGCAATTCATTTCCCATACACTGTGCAATCTGATTGCTTGATGTGTGAAACGATTCTTCTATCTGAGCAATTCATTTACCCATACACTGTGCAATCTGATTGCTTGATGTGTAAAATGATTCTTCAATCTGAGCAATTCATTTCCCCATACACTGTGCAACCTGATTGCTTGATGTGTAAAACGATTCTTCTATCTGAGCAATTTATTTCCCCATACACTGTGCAATCTGATTGCTTGATGTGTAAAACGATTCTTCTATCTGAGCAATTCATTTCCCCATACACTGTGCAATCTGATTGCTTGATGTTTAAATCTAGTCAGCAATCTGACCAGGTTCCAGACCATATGGCCAGTGTTTTATTGGTACAGTTTAGTTCAGTAAATACAGTGGAACCTCGGATTACGAGGATAATCCGTTCCAGGAGTATGCTCGTAATCCAAAGTACTCGCATATCAAAGTGAGTTTTCCCATTGAAATCAATGAAAATGACAATAATTTGTTCCGCATTGACTTCAATGGGATGCCATACCGCATGTGGCCAGAGGCGGGGGGTCGCCGGAGAGCCTTGGAAACGGCCAAAAAGGCCCGAGCACACTTCAGCTAACATCGGAAAGACTTCCTACCCGAGATTTGCAGAAGTCAGCCGTGCTGTCCTCGGGCCTTTCCGTGCATTTCCGAACTACGCCGATCGGCTGCAATCGGCGAGGTTAGGCTCTGATCGTCTCTGGCGCCCCCACACCTCAGGCCAAAAGCAGTACTGCACACCGCTTTGGCCTGAATCATGCCCGTTTTGCGAGACAACACTCGCAAACCGAGTTTCGATTTTTAGAAATACAGTGCTCGTATTGCGAAACGTTCATTAACCGCGCTACTCGCAATCCGAGGTTCCACTGTATTAATTTTGTCATTACAACAATGTTCAGAAATCTGATTAACCAATGTTCCAGCCCACAATAAATTATTAACATGTCACCACAGCTCACTGATCAGTATAACTTAATTGTATTTATTAATTAAAGCAGAATTGAGAAGACAGGGAACGCACATGTTTAGAAAGTATGGGGACTCCAATATCCGTGGCAGACTCTTTGATGAAGAAAGAAATGACTATGCACCCCAACCAGCTTCATAGAGGACATGGATGGTGAGGTTGTGGGCTTCTTCCACACCACCTCTGGCATTCCAGGGGGTTTATGCAGATCCTTGATGCCAGTTCTTGCCTTGTACCACAACGTATCCACTTTCCAGAAATGCATCCAAGTGGAGGACCTGAAGATGGATTTATCTCAGCTGGAACCGCAAGCAGTACTACACCTGTTAAATGGACAGAAAAGATTAAGTTGAAGTAGGGCTCCACCCAAAAAGTGAAGCTCCGCTTGTTTGCCTGCCCCTCCCCCCTCTGATGCCACATTTGCCACCTTTCAGGAAAGGAGGGGAAAGTGGGTACCTTGATTTGATTGATTACCGCTTCCACTTGCGAGAATCTCAGTCGGACGTTCCCCCTTCCTCCTTCTCCTGCCACCAGGCCATTGACAAAGTGCAACTCTGCGCATGTGCAGTAGGTAACTGGCTGTGAAGCTGAAAGACTTCACTGCTGTTTTACCATAGCCAAGATGGTGAAGCCAGCACCCAAGAGCCAATTGAAAAATTGAAAAATTGGCTCGGGTAAGGACATCTCTGGATCCCTGGACAGGTACGTGTATATTAAAAGTCAGCAGGTGCAGTATTTGTAGCTGCTGTTTTTAATTTTCTGTTTTTTGGTGGAACTGCGCTTTAAGTGAGTTTATTTTTGGGAAACCCTTTTATTCCTATTACAAGGAATGTAAAAATCCCTTGTAATAGAATTAAGCAGGACAGGGCCTCTTTAACGTCCAAAAGACCTCAGATCTCACATTTACACTTGCAAACAAAAAAAAAAAAAAATGTATTTCTAAAAAAAAAAAAAAATGGGCCCTTTAACCACTTCAATACCAGGCACTTAGACACCTTCCTGCCCAGGCCAATTTTCAGCTTTCAGCGCTGTCGCAATTTGAATGACAATTGTGCGGTCATGCTACACTGTACCCAAACTAATTTTTTATCATTTTGTTCCCACAAATAGAGCTTTCTTTTGGTGGTATTTGATCACCTGTGTGTTTTTTGTTTTTTTTTGCCCAACAAATAAAAAAAGACCGAAAATTTGGAAAGAAAACACGTTTTTATTTGTTTCTGTTACATTTTTTTGTAAATAAGTACGTTTTCTTCTTCAATGATGGGCACTGATAAGGCTGTACCGATGGGCACTGAAGAGGTGGCACTGATAGGTGGCACTGATGGGCACTCATAGGCGGCACTGATGGGTGGCACGGATGGGCATCCCTGTTTTGTAATGTGCCAGTCAGTGCCCATTTGTGGGCATTAATTGGCATATTTTTGCACATGTGGATGGCCATGGGGGATGTTCCTGGCCATTCACATGCTGGGGGCTTCCCTGGTGGTCGAGTGCAGGCATCTGAGGGGGGCTGCGCTGATCAACAATCAGCACAGACACCCCCTGTCGGGAGAGCCGCCGATCGGCTCTCTACTCGCGTCTGTCAAGTGAGGAAAAGCTGATAAACGGCTCTTCCTGTTTAAATCGTGATCAGCCGACTGGACACAGCTGAACACATGGTAAAGAGCCTCCGCCGGAGGCCTCGCCGCAATGCGCGCCCCCACAGGCGAGCGGCGGCGGCTGTTATCCTGAAGGACGTCATATGACGCACAGTCAGGATAACAGAACCACCGTGCGGCCGTGGCAGGTAGAAGTGGCGTTTGACATTGCTCCAGTCCTCCAAGGGCATAGAGTTGAGTGGGGGCCATCTTGCCCTCATTTGACTTCCTGCCCATCACTACACCAAAACAGATTGTTTCTGCCGCTGCTGATCTCTCTGGTAAGTGAGGAAAATGACTGGGAAAAGGTGGGAGGAGTGGTGGCACCTCTCCTGCTGCCCATAAAAGTCATCCTGTGGGGAATACACCGCTGGGACCACTTTTTTGTGAAACCGGATCAGCCACTGTTTAAAAATATAACAGGATGATGGCCGCTAGCTGCTGCCATAAGGCTGCTTTCACACTGGGGCGGTGGGGGCGTCGGCGGCAAAATAGTGCTATTTTTAGCGCTGCTTTACCATCATTTTTGCGGCGGTATTCGGGCGCTAGCGGTGCGGTTTTAACCCCCCGCTGGCGGCCGAAAAAGGGTTAGAACCGCTCGCATATCGCGGCTATAGCTGCATTATAGCCACGCTGCCCCATTGATTTCAATGGGAAGGAGCGGTTTAGGAGCGGTGACTACACCGCTCCTTCACCGCTCCAAAGATGCGGTTTGCAGGAGTTTTTTTGCCAGCGCACCACTTCAGTGTGAAATCCCTCAGGCTTTCACACTGAAGAAACAGTAGAGGCAGTTTTAGGTTGGTTTGCAGGCGCTATTTTTAGCGCAATAACGTTTAGCTGCAAACCGCCCCAGTGTGAAAGGGCTCTAAGGCTCCATTCACACTAGCACGTTTTTTGATGCATTTTGCATTTTGCAGAAATGCACGGGAATTTTTTAACATGGGTTCCTATGGAACATGTTCACATCAATGCCTTTTTGTTTCTCTGCATTTTTGGAAAGGGTCAGGGACTTTTTTTCATGCAAAATGCAGCGTTTTGCATGTAATAGAATTCAATGGACAAGCATCAAAAACGCAAGTGCACCGTTTTTGCAGCGTTTTTGATGCGTTTTTGGTGCGTTTTTGCCGTTTTTTTTTTTTTTTTTTTTTAATTTTTTTTAAGACTGTAAAAAAAAAAATACGGCAAAACGCAAATCGCGGCAAAATCGCGGCAAAAATGCTGCTCAAAAATGTGGCAAGCATGAAAAATAAACCTCCAAAAACGCTCAAAAGCAACATGCATAGGTGTGAATCGAGCCTAACGGTATATAATGTCAAAGTAGCAACATATATACATGGTGGCCAGTTCAGATGTGCCTAGAATAAACCTAAAAAAAATAAATTACATTTATCAATAAGGAGAGAGAGACAGATATTTTGAGTGTATGTATGTACAGAAAAATGTGTATTTAGATAATGCACCCTTATTACAGGGTTGCCACATCATACCTTTAATCACACAAGTTCTGTGGCTGATTAAGGTGGTAATTAAACTCACTTGGTGCCTTATCTGCATTAAATCAGCCTCAGAACCTGTGTAATTAGTATGTGTCCTGGATTAAAGGGATGAGATGGCACCCTCACCACAAAAATGTGGATGTACACACAGCTAAACATAGTCAAATCACCCCCCTAGTGGATGCATGTCACACTCACACTGCAAATAACAAAGAGCTCCTCCTTAGAGGAGGTTTGGCGAGGCACGCTGGCAGCAGTATCAATCAACTTCCTGGAAAAATCTAATTGGACGAAAGCCTAAGTGTCGGTTCACACTGAGGCAGCGCGACCTGCAGCGCGGCTGCCTCAGGCGACCTGGACACGACAGGGGCGGCGACTTGCAAAACGACTTCTATATAGAAGTCTATGCAAGTCGCCTCAAGTCGCCCCCAAAGTCGTACAGGAACCTTTTTCTAAGTCGGAGCGACTTGCGTCGCTCTGATTAGAACGGTTCCATTGTACAGAACGGGACGCTACTTGTCAGGCGGCTAAGTCGCCTGACAAGTCGTCCTAGTGTGAACCGACCGTAACAATGGACCAGAAAGTAGTCATATTTCCAGGGGTCGTGCATCAATCTGCATAGAAATTGAGCATTCCCCCACAAACATTCACATACTACATATTTTGCGCATGTTTGTGCATGAAAAGTTCTTGATTATTTTTCTAAATGTAAACTGGAGTTGTAGAATTAATAAATCAAAGTATTTTGTTTGTTTCTTTGCACATGCAGGGCTCTGCGGTGTGATGCAGTCAGTGTGCTGCCCTTAGGCTATCCCCTGGAAGGCATCCTGCCTCATTGGTGATGTGCCTCCTCCTCCTCCTCTCTTCTATCAGGCACCCACGTGGAGTCAGTGACCTCATCATCCCCTCCCTCCTCATCACTGGAGCAAACCTGGCAGTATGCTGCAGCAGGGGCAACATGACTGCCAGATTGCGGTCCTTCTTGGGCACCCCCTTTGTCTGGGCTCACGTTACTGCCTTCCTCTAGCTGAGTACCATCATCGGAGCCTACAAAACGCTGGGCATCCTCCTGGAGTATGTATCCAACACTGTGGTCAAACAGTTCAGGGGACTCCTCAGGAGGAGATGGCGGGGCTAGGGAAGGAGTCACTGATGCCATTGAGCAGAGGGAAGAGGCTGCGTTGGCAGCTGCTTTGCCAGACAAAGTACCCTGAGCCTGGGTGAGAGAGGATGAGGAGGATGAGGACGGCTCGGTCATCCACTCTACCAAGTCTTCCGCATGTTGCAGCTCAACACGGCCAGCTGCCAAAAAAAAGGCCAAGCCTGTCCCACAGCCACGTGCTGATGAGGATGCACTGTGTCCACGACCAGCACTGTTACCTCAAGACACAGAGCCTGCTTGCCCTTTCTTATTGGCCTGTGACTGTCTGCCTCTCCTTGCTGGCCTTCCAGACATACTATTGTCCTGCAGTGAGATGTAGCTGCACAAAACTCTGATGTATATATATATACCGATTATACTGCAGCTAGCAGAATCAACTGCCTGCCTGTAGTATTATTAGTATGAGTATGAGAACACCTGCACGTGCAACTGTGCAGGGTACACAGTACAGTAACTGGAAATACGTCAAGAGCCTACACAAGCACCTGGCTTCAGGTAGTTATACTGTAGGTGCAACTGTGCAGGGTACCACGTACAGTAACTGGAAATACATCAGGAGCCTACACAAGCACCTGGCTTCAGGTAGTTATACTGTAGGTGCAACTGTGCAGGGTACACAGTACAGTAACTGGAAACACTGTAAAAACACCTGCCTGCCTGCCTGTCAGTATATTAGGAGGAGAAGAACAGGATCTAGCTAAACTGAATACAGTGTGTGTGTATATACATATACATATATATATATATATATATATATATATATATATATATATATATATATATATATATATATATATATATATATATATATATATATATATATATATATATATATATATATATATATATATATAACATCTGGGATGCATATACGGTACATACACAATACACTGCAAGTGCAGCTAAGTGACTTGACCTGCCTACTCTATCTAACTTAAATCAAATGACACTGTCTCTCTGTCTATCTATCTCTCTCCACCGCAACACACTACACAGGGCCGTGTGGGGCGTGTACTAAACCCCCTGAGCCATAATTGGCCAAAGTCTCCCTGGCTTTGACCAATTATGGCTCTCTGTACACACGGTGATGTGATTGGCCAAGCATGCCGGTCATAGTGCATGCTTGGCCAATCATCAGCCAGCAATGCACTGCGATGCCGCAGTGAATTATGGGCCGTGACGTGCCACTCGAATTTGGCGCGAACGGCGCATAACGTTCGTAATTTGGCGAACGACTGAACACGACTCGAACACAAAGCTCATCCCTATTTCTGACCTGCCCTAGCCCCGTATATTTTCAGCGATCTTAGGAATCCAGAAAATAAAGCAATAATATAGCTCTCAAAAGAGTAAACAAGAGGAGAACGATAGAAAATAAAAAAGAAGGAAGAAGAATAGAGAATGGGGGGGGTGAAGGGGAGAGGGGAGGGAAGGAGGAGGAAAGGGAAAAGAGGGGTATGGAGAGGGAGGGGAAGTCCCATGGCGGTGAGTTGGTGTCCGCTATGTATTGGAGAAGATTTCATTATAGCAATTCCTACAATCCGAGGAGGCTCACACCTTCATCTGACAGTATGTACATATTCCATAGCCTCCATGCCTTTAAATGCTTCTCCTGTTTGTTTTGCGCCATGTGAACCAAGTCCTCCAGTTTCTTGATGTCTTCCACTTTACGTAGCCAGGTCCCAATGGAGGGAGGCATACATGTCTTCCAAAGTAAGGGGATACAAGATTTGGCCGCATTTAATAGATGTCGTATTATAGACTTTTGATATTGTTTTGCTGGGATCGTAGCAACATGGAGTAAAAACAAGGCAGGATCATCAGGGATCTTATGATCTGTACATTTTTGTATGATGTTTCTTACAGTCGACCAGAAGTGAGTTAACAATGGGCAAGCCCAGAAAATAAGAAGGAGCATACCTCTGTCCGCCTGGCATCTCCAACATAGATCAGTCGTGTTCGGATAAAATGTATGTAGTAGTTCGGGCGTATAGTACCATCTTATCAAGATCTTATTGTCGTATGACGGCGGCAGAATGGCTCCCCTGCGCAAATCGCTGTAGCTGTACAGTGGACGCTTTAAGGGGTATAGGGGGTTCATGCCCGCTGCGGTACTGAGGAGCCGATGCGCGTTCCCGGTGGCCGCAATGTCTTCTGCGCACCGGCGATCGCTTCTGACAGAGCCAGAACAAAGATCTGTGTGTGTAAACACACAAATCCACGTTCGTGTGTTCCTAGTATATTGGAACACCGATCGGTCTCCTCCCCCAGGCAGTCCCATCCCCCCTACAGTTAGAATACGCTGAGGGAAAACTTTTAACCCCTTGATCGCCCCCTAGTGTTAACCCCTTCCCTGCCAGTGACATTTATACAGCAATCAGTGGCTATTTTTAGCTCTGATCACTGTATAAATGTCAGTGGTCCCAAACAAGTGTCAAAAGTGTCCGATCTGTCCGCCGCAATGTCGCAGTCCCGATAAAAATCGCAGTTTGCCGCCATTACTAGTAAAAAAAAAAAATTATAAAAATGCCATAAATCTATCCCCTACTTTGTAGACGCTATAACTTTTGCGCAAACCAATCAATATATGCTTATTGCAATTTTTTTTTACCAAAAATATTTCGAAGAATATATATCAGCCTAAACTGAGGAACGCTACTTGTCAGTGGGGATATTTATTATGGGAAAAAGTAAAAATAGTGTTTTTTTTTCAAAATTGTTGCTCTTTTTTTGTTTATAGTGCAAAAAAAAATTGCAGGAGGTGATCAAAATACCACCAAAAGAAATCTCTATTTGTGGGGGAAAAGGACATCAATTGCTTGGGTACAGCGTCGCAGGACCGCGCAATTGTCAGTTAAAGCGACGCAGTGCCGTATCGCAAAAAATGATCAGGAAGGGGGCAAATCCTTCTGGGGCTAAAGTGGTTAAGAAGGTTGCACCTGCCGAACCAGGAGGGAATCCCCTTGTGCCAGATTTCCAGCAACACACAAGTCTTGGTCAGCAAAGGTGGGAAGTTAAGTTTGAAGGTGCAGGAAAGGTCGCAAGGGATATAAGTGCCTAGGTATTTGAGCACATGGTCTGACCACTTAAACTTAAACTCAGATTTTAAAGAGGTTAAAATGCTCGGGCTATACTTATTCCCATCGCTGTCGATTTGTCAAAATTAACTTTTAGGTTAGAAAGCTTTCCATTTGTTTCAAATTCCTTGGGAAGATTAGGTAGGGATATCACAGAGTTAGTTAGAGAGAAAATGAGATCGTTAGCATAGGCCGATATTTTATGTTCTGTTTTACCTACCATCAATCCTGTGATATCGGGGTTCAAGGGGATTGTGCATAAGAAGGGTTCTTTTGACAGGGCAAAAAGAAGGGGGATAACGGACAACACTGTCTGGTGCCGTTCTTAATGGAGAAGGGGTCTGAAAGAATACCATTGGCCTTGACCTGGGCTGTTGGTGTGGTGGTTGTGTCATATATGTGTCACTTGTTTGTTGTCTTGTTATGTGCTCTGGTTTATGTGTTTTTTTCCTGTTGTTTGAGTATAATTCACTGACCACAGTGCCCACCAGGACAGTGTTCCCTCGCTGCACCTGGTGATGCACATCTTATGCATGAGCTACAAGCTCTGCATTTGGATGCAATTGATGCATGTTGAAGCAGTTTTAAACTAATAAATATAATTGTTTTTTATATATACACATCCTGGTGTTGATTTATTGTTGCTTTAAGTAGCCACTATTTGACCCCTGTAGCCATATAGGGGTTGACCTTTTCTATTGTATATCACAGAGTTAGTTAGAGAGAAAATGAGATCGTTAGCATAGGCCGATATTTTATGTTCTGTTTTACCTACCGTCAATCCTGTGATATCGAGGTTCAAGGGGATTGTGCATAAGAAGGGTTCTTTTGACAGGGCAAAAAGAAGGGGGATAACGGACAACACTGTCTGGTGCCGTTCTTAATGGAGAAGGGGTCTGAAAGAATACCATTGGCCTTGACCTGGGCTGTTGGCTCTGAGTAAATTGTGTCAATCCAGTGCTTAAGAACTGAGGACATAAACCCCCAGTGCACCCGGTCAAATGCCTTCTCTGCATCTGTGCTGAGGAGGACACAGGGTGTATGAGTCACCGAGGCAATGCGAGTCAGGTTCATAACCTTGGTAGTGTTTTCCCTGGCTTCTCTGGCAGGGATAAAACCCAGTTGATCCAGATGCACAATCTCCTGTAAATGATGTGCTAACTGATTGGCCAGTATCTTTGAAAAGAGCTTTAGATCGATGTTCAGAAGTGAAACGGGCCAATAACTATCTCAGGAAGACAGGTCTCCTGCCTTCTTTAGGTATAATAGATATGTGGGCTTTCAGGGTATCTCTAGGGAGATTCGCATCTGAATTAAGGGCATTAAACAGTTTTACCATATATAAAGCCAAGATTGGCAAAAGAGATTGATAGTATTGTAGGGTAAACCCATCCGGTCCCCGTGCCTTGCCAGGCTTCATGCCACCAACCGTCCCTTGTAACTCTTCCAGCGTAATGGGTGCCACCAACTCCTCTCTGACTTCTGTGGGAAGTTGAGGAAGTTTGGATGCAGCGATGTATTCTTTCGTTGCCGAATTAGGCATATTCTCCCCAGGCAGACTGTACAAAAAGGAATAATAATTCCTAAATTACGGGCTGTATCTGTGTGGGGAGGACTGCCCTTTGGCCCAACTGAAGGGGTTTACAGGTACTTCAGGTATGTGACGGACCACCCAAGGGTTAATATTGCAGACCGCCGAAGACCCCCGGTACCGTGAGACACTTCAATGAACACGAGATACAAGAAGTGAGTTAAAAATCTGCTTTATTGGGCGTGTATACAGCTTATATTTGGTTCAGCTTACCAATCAAAATAGGGAAGGGGGGAGTGGTTAGTAAAGGAATATTTTTATATAAAATATATGATTAGACAAGTCAGCAATATATGGTTATACAGGTCTGTGAACCTTAAAACACATTCAGCATAATGTTACAACAGGCCATCTGGTTATGAATCATAAGTTATGCATCCTGTCCCATGGCCCATAGAACAAGGAACAGGAAAGGGACAAACCAAACCACAATTTATATAGAGTTTAAACACTTGGGCAAGCAGTTTTCTTATGTGTTCTTGCAAAAATGCAGTTACAAGCTGGAATGATAGAAGAAGCTAGAATGACAAGTCTGATGCGATTTTAAAGTTATATGAACTTAAAATCACAAGATGGAGTCACATTGGTTTGGTCATATTACTACAATCCCCTCTTTAAGTCATGAAGGTGACTTACTTCTTCTCATTGTGACATACTCATCTTGGTGACCATAATAAGAGTTGAATGTTATTAGCGGCAGCTGGGTCAGGAGGTCGAGTGCCTCGGGAAATCATGCACATAATAAACTTAAAGCAGGCATACAGAAGTAATGCCATAAGAAAAATCATTACAACAAATATAGCAATATCCTTCATCCAGGAAAAAACTCCACTGAAACCAAACCCTCCCACGTTACCCAGGGAGTTCCAAGTCTTAGCAAGGTCCCTTGCTTCAACCTGTAATTTGTCAACCTCCTTCCTGTGCTGAGCAATGATGTCAAAATAATCAAGCACCTCCATACTGGTATTGTGTAACCAGGTGCAACACTCATAACCCTTTGTTACCTCGCATAACCCTGTGAGTGCTTCTCTCATGCCCAGGCCATGTCCTTTTCCAAAAACAATGATCTGGCATAACGGTGTCTGGGATGACCACCAGCCTTAAGCATGTGACTTCCTTCATTGTCTCCGAGAATTCCCATTATCGGGACTAATGAAGCTAGGTAACACCATCCCTGCGGATCACTAGGAATCCATGGATGGCATGTCCTTCTGCAACAAATATACAGTGCCTTGCGAAAGTATTTGGCCCCCTTGAACGTTTCACCCTTTGGCCACATTTCAGGCTTCAAACATAAAGATATAAAATTTTTATTTTTTGTGAAGAATCACCAACAAGTGGGAAACAATTGTGAAGTGGAACGAAATCTATTGGATTGTTGAAACTTTTTTAACTGATAAAAAATGAAAAGTGGGGCGTGCAAAATTATTCGGCCCCCTTGCGTTAACACTTTGTAGAGCCACCTTTTGCTGCGATTACAGCTGCAAGTCGCTTGGGGTATGTCTCTATCAGTTTTGCACATCGAGACACTGAAATTCTTGCCCATTCTTCCTTGCAAAACAGCTCGAGCTCAGTGAGGTTGGATGGAGAGCGTTTGTGAACAGCAGTTTTCAGCTCTTTCCACAGATTCTCGATTGGATTCAGGTCTGGACTTTGACTTTGCCATTCTAACACCTGGATACATTTATTTGTGAACCATTCCTTTGTAGATTTTGCTGTATGTTTAGGATCATTGTCTTGTTGGAAGATAAATCTCCGTCCCAGTTTCAGGTCTTTTGCAGACTCCAACAGGTTTTCATCCAGAATGGTCCTGTATTTGGCTGTATCCATCTTCCCCTCAATTTTAACCATCTTCCCTGTCCCTGCTGAAGAAAAGCAGGCCCAAACCATGATGCTGCCACCACCATGTTTGACAGTAGGGATGGTGTGTTGAGGGTGATGAGCTGTGTTGCTTTTACGCCAAACATATCGTTTTGCATTGTGGCCAAAAGCACCTTCTTCCACATGTTTGGTGTGTCTCCCAGGTGGCTTGTGGCAAACTTTAGATGAGACTTTTTATGGATATCTTTGAGAAATGGCTTTCTTCTTGCCACTCTTCCATAAAGGCCAGATTTGTGCAGTGTACGACTGATTGTTGTCCTATGGACAGACTCTCCCACCTCAGCTGTAGTTCTCTGCAGTTCATCCAGAGTGATCATGGGCCTCTTGGCTGCATCTCTGATCAGTCTTCTCCTTGTCTGAGCTGAAAGTTTAGAGGGACAGCCAGGTCTTGGTAGATTTGCAGTGGTCTGATACTCCTTCCATTTCAAAATGATCGCTTGCACAGTGCTCCTTGGGATGTTTAAAGCTTGGGAAATCATTTTGTATCCAAATCCGGCTTTAAACTTCTCCACAACAGTATTACGGACCTGCCTGGTGTGTTCCTTGGTCTTCATGATGCTCTCTGCGCTTTCAACAGAACCCTGAGACTATCACAGAGCAGGTGCATTTATACAGAGACTTGATTACACACAGGTGGATTCTATTTATCACCATCAGTCATTTAGGACAACATTGGATCATTCAGAGATCCTCGCTGAACTTCTGGAGTGAGTTTTCTGCACTGAAAGTAAAGGGGCCGAATAATTTAGCACGCACCACTTTTCAGTTTTTTATTTGCTAAAAAAGTTTAAAATATCCAATAGATTTCGTTCCACTTCACAATTGTGTCCCACTTGTTGGTGATTCTTCACAAAAAATTAAAATTTTATATCTTTATGTTTGAAACCTGAAATGTGGCAAAAGGTTGAAAAGTTCAAGGGGGCCGAATACTTTTGCAAGGCACTGTATGTGCTGTTGCCCAAGGCTAGTGACTGTCTGCTAAGGACTTATTGGGTACCTTCAGGGAATCCTGCA
Organism: Lithobates septentrionalis; assembly: GCA_037952835.1. Classification (NCBI taxonomy): domain Eukaryota; kingdom Metazoa; phylum Chordata; class Amphibia; order Anura; family Ranidae; genus Lithobates; species Lithobates septentrionalis. The sequence goes on along the minus strand of JBBDGP010000638.1, from coordinate 1,735,542 downwards.
AGGGCGAGCTGTGAGAGTAGTTTTGGAATTTCAGTATGGGGGTCAAAGGTACTTATGAGGGTATATATGGTGTGATTTAGGGCACAATCTGAGGTGTCAAAGACTGTGGAGTGATCTGAGGACATGGAGAAGTTGATTCTAGTGTCTCCCTACCTTTTGATGAGTTACACAATCTAAAACACACATCAGGGAAATTCCCATGGCTTGGAAGGTGACAGGACTGTTCCCTAGTGTCATCTGCACTCTGGTGAGAGTAATGGGGGGGGGTGTTCCATTTAGAAAGGGGGCGATATTCAGGGATACAGCCATAAGCGGAATACGGGCTGTACTAGCATGCAGTTTACAACATATCCAACATTTGTCATATCCTGATTTCTGAGCATAGCTATATTTAAATTTAAGTATCAACATGTTTTCTGTGAGACTATTAGTTTTAGTTCCCTCAGACTCTGAATACACATCCCTTCTATGTCTAGCAAGTGTGTTATTAGTGGTGTTATCGGGTGGGCCACATATGACCATAAGGGCCCCCAGATCATCAGGATGATAAATACAATGAGTTATGATCCATGTTGGTATGAACACCATCAAAGTCAGTATGAGCAGGAGGCCCAAGACCTTCAAAGAAGTCTGTGGTGAAATAAGCAAGGTCATCTTTTTCAGAGTATAGAATGTAAAGATTTCGCGCAATATTATATAGGATTATAGTGAGTGAATAGATAAATGAATAAATATATTCACATGTGTCATAAATGTGCAAATCGCATAATAAGGTGGAACGTGACAATAATAGTGCTGATAGGTGAGCTATTACTACAAGGGATAAAATATCTCAAAAATGTAGCATCTAGCTAAAACCATTATCCATAGAACGTTAATAACAGCAAAAAACGTGCATAAAAATCACAATAGGAGTAATCATAAATAGAACATAATAAAAATAATGATAAAATGCACAATCCTAAAACACTAGTGCAAATGTATGTAAAATCTATAAGTATCAAACTTAGGACATCACTCCATAATCACATACGAGGTAATAGGTAAAAAAGGAAACCTATCATAAGCACTCTGTAAAGCATGGAAAGTGCTATTGGAGAAATCATGGGTTAAAAATAGAAAAGTCTAAAACGTATCTATTATGCGCTATGCAATTCAGGAATGCTGTAGTAAACTTTTACTAAATCTTTACTATTTATATACAGCAACTCCATAATCAACATCCATAGAAATTAAATAATTTATGAATTAGTCTTAATTCAGTGTCATCTCGCTTAATGTGACGTTTTTTATGTCCGATCGCAGTGTCTATGAGCCATGTTACTATAACAAGTATGCCACCAATAAAATGGCCGCGCACATACATGAACCTGCGATAGAGGAATAATAGCAGGTATCTCCAACAAAATGGAGACTACAAAACTCCCCTTAGTCACAAGAAAAATGGCACTAGACTAAAAGTACATGAACCATAAGTAAAATGGCGGCCCGAGAACTTCCGGTCCCATTATATTTAAGCTAACCCTCAGCAGCCAATCCGGTTCCCCAGATGAAGACACGTGATGGTGTCGTAACGCGTAGGGATTGGCTGAGCGGTTCTACACATCTCTGAAGCATAAGTGAGAGGGCGCTGAGAACGCCACAACCCCTATTATCATTACTCTGCTTGATATACTTTTTTTAAATGTAAGAGCATTACTTTTAATAAATTCCCCTGGTTTCAAATAAACTTTAATACACTAGTGGAGCCTCTGTTTTCTCCCCCTCCCCAATTTCTGTTTTATCTCCCCTATTACTGAGAGAGCCACCTTGGAGATACAGAGAGTGATGGATTGAGGATTTACTACAGAGAGAGCAGAGACTTCGGTGACAGCTGCCAGAACAATAAACCCTGCACTACTGAATGCTGTTTTTCAACAATATGAAGGTGAGGGTCCTAAGAGACCATTAGAGGATACACCAACAACAGGGTCATGCACCTAGTCTACCTTATGCATCATAATTGAATAGAAAAAAATGACATCTATTTATAGACTTTTCTATTTTTAACCCATGATTCTCCAATAGCACTTTCTATGCTTTACAGAGTGCTTATGATAGGTTTCCTTTTTTACCTATTACCTCGTATGTGATTATGGAGTGATGTCCTAAGTTTGATACTTATAGATTTTACATACATTTGCACTAGTGTTTTAGGATTGTGCATTTTATCATTATTTTTATTATGTTCTATTTATGATTACTCCTATTGTGATTTTTATGCACGTTTTTTGCTGTTATTAACGTTCTATCGATAATGGTTTTAGCTAGATGCTACATTTTTGAGATATTTTATCCCTTGTAGTAATAGCTCACCTATCAGCACTATTATTGTCACGTTCCACCTTATTATGCGATTTGCACATTTATGACACATGTGAATATATTTATTCATTTATCTATTCACTCACTATAATCCTATATAATATTGCGCGAAATCTTTACATTCTATATTTTATCAAGTGTTGTATGTGAACACCCTAATTTTGCTGCAATATTATTGGTCACCTTTATGCGTTTTTTTTTTTATTTTGTGTCACTTTGCAACCAGTTTTTACTTTTACATCCGACAAGCGCGAGGGACACTATACACTTCATCTTTTTTAGAGACTTGACCACCTGCCTCACTCACTCTTCGAGGACTTGTATCACCTGCTTCGCCTCTGTACTTTGTCTTGCTTCTTAGGTGTTATGTTCACCTTCTTCACAGGACTGGCATGGATCCAAGTCTGCTGTCCCTCTACCAGGATGAATGTTTGGGTCACCGCGATCACTGTAGTTGGGGGTCCAAACGGGTACTCGTGCTTCTTGGTATGATTCAAGGACTGGACCACCACAATGTCTCCCACCTGGAATGGGTGAGTTGGTTCCTGCGAAGAAAAAGGAGAGGTGCGAGTCACAAGTTTTTCAACTCTGCCCAAGGTTTAAATCAATTTCTTAACATACTCTTCCTGTATGAGATCAAGATCCCCTCTTTCTAACATTAGTGGCTGTCTGGCCCATGGGAAAAGACCTACCTATCAAGACTTCAAATGGAGAGAAACCTGTGGCTCTGGAGGGAGTCATTCTTACCTCTGCAAGGACTGCAGGAAGCACCTTTTTTCCATCCGTTGAAAGTTCCCCCTGTGGCCTTCCCGATTTTATCTTTAAGAGTCCTATTCATTCTTTCTACTATGCCTGAACTCTGGGGGTGGTATGGGATGTGAAACTTCCAGTCAATCTTCAGTGTTTTTACTAAATCTTGACACACTTTGGCTATGAAGGCAGGACCATTGTCTGACTTCATTTGCAGAGAGCAACACCATCTCTGGATTATCTCCTGTACAAGGATTCTGACCACTGTTTGTGCATCTTCCCTTGCAGGAATGAACACTTCCGGCCATCGTGAGAACATGTCTACCATCACAAGTAAATATTCCTGTCTCTTGCCTAGTTTGGGCATGTGTGTAAAATCATGATTCAGGGCTCTTCTGCACTCCTGATATGTTCCATTGTTTAATGTCCTGTGGGGTGGCATGTACCTGGAGGTCAGATAAGGTTTGGTCCAGAGGAGGCATCTCCAGAGCCAGGGAGGGCATCTGTATTGTGGCTACTTGCCTGTTAGCTACTTCTTTAGCTATTTTATCTGCCAGTGCATTTCCCCTAGCAATGTCATCCTGTTGTCCTGTGTGTGCTCTGCAATGTAGGATGGCTATTGATTTTGGAAGTTGTATTGCCTCCAAAAGACCTGTAACCAAAGTGGAATGTGAGATGGATTTACTGCTTTGTAACCCCTCCTTTGCCAAATAACTCCAAAATCGTGTGCGACTCCAAATGCATATTTGGAATCAGTGTATATGTTCACATATCGTCCTGCAAAGAGCTGACAAGCTCTTGTGAGCGCGATCAGTTCTGCTGCTTGGGCTGACTGAAAAGGAACTGGGTTTGCTTCTAATATTACATTGGGCAGCTGAACTACAGCATATCCTGCATGATATGTGGTGTAATTTGGTCTAAAACACGAACCATCTACAAATACATTTTGTGCATTAGGGAAAGCAATTGAAGACATGTCAGATCTAGATGTGTCTTGGTGTATGAGGTCCATGCACTCATGCTGAGGCACTACCTCATCCTCCTCACCTTTCAGCCCTAGTAAGGCATTCAGGATAGAAGCAGGACCAGAGTTGGGTGATGCATATTTTATCTCAAGTTTTGGGTTGGACAGCAAAGTCACCTCATAGCTGCTCAGTCTTTGAGCTGACATGTGTTGAGTGTGAATGTTCTTTAGTAGAATGGAAACATTGTGGGTCGTGTGTAATGTAGTTGCATGACCTAGAGTTAATGAAGTAGCCATTTCCACAACCATTGCACAGGATGCTAAAGCTCTGAGACACGCTGGCATGCCCTGTACCGGCATAGGCACAACCCTTGAGAAAAATGCAATAGGGCGAAGTTTACCCCCATGCTCTTGCACTAGGACTCCCGCCATTGTTTTGCAAATAAATGAAACATTTTTCATACACAGGTAATCCAAATCCAGGGGCAGTAACCATTGCAGTTTTAAGGTACACAAAAGCATTACACATTTCATCATTCCATTTTATACAGTCTGTCATGTCAACATTTGTGGCTTGTCTCAGGAGGTTATCGTAGTCGGAACAATCAGATATCCATTGGCGGAAGCAACCAATCATACCAAGAAAAGACAGCATATCTTTCCTAGTAAGTGGGCGGGGCAGACCCACTAGAGCCGTAGCTCTCTTGTGACTTATTTTCCTCTCTCCTTTGGTGAGCACAAAGCCAAGGTACTCTACAGTTTCCTGACACCATTGTAGCCTTCTCTTAGAGACCTTGTGAACGTTATCTGCTAACCAATGTAACAGATCTACACCATCCTCTTTGCATGCAACCTGGCTTGGACTACACAACAATAAATCATCAACATTCTGTAACAAGACTGAACCATGGCGAGGAGTCCAGGACTGCAAGTTGTCTGGAGGACCACCGAGTAGACTACTGGGGAGTCCACATAACCCTGGGGCATTCTACACCATGTCATTTGGCGATTTCTAAAACAAAATGCGAGTAGTGGCTGTGTCTCCTGGTCCACCGGGACCGAAAAATATGCATTTGTTAAATCAATCACAGAGAAATATTCAGCATCGGATGGAATGGAGGTTAGGAGTGATGGCACATCAAGCACTATAGGTGTGATGAGCACAACCAAGTTATTTACGGCCCTAAGATCCTGTACAAACCTATAACTGCCATCCGGCTTTTTCACTGGATTTATAGGTGTGTTAAAGAGTGAGACTGTCTCTTTTAAAATTCCCTGTTTAAGAAAGTGCTCCACCATCGGTGCAATTTCTCTTTTGACAGGGGATATTGTTTGTGATAGACAGGCTGTGCCCACTCTCTTAGAGTGGCTTTGTAGAGGGTGTAGGAGATGAGTCCCACATCAAGTGCGCTTTCTGACCACACTCTTTCAAGATCTGCTTCAACTTCTATATTTAGCATTACAGGGCAGATTGGGAACTTCTTTGAATGTGCAATAACGCCCCCCTCTTTTGTCATTTCTAGTTTAATGCCTATTTTTTCCCATTAAGTCCCTTCCAAGGAAATTCACAGGGCAGTTTGGAATTATCTGAAACTCATGGAGGCACAGTGTCCATCCATCAGCATCACTGTACACTGAGAGGGGCAGGATTTTGAAAGTTTTAGTGACTATCCCGTTAATTCCCAACGAAGGCTCAGCATTCGTCATCTCTCCCCTTTAAAAATCCTCACTCACGGACGATTTTGTAGCGCCACTATCGAGAAGAAACTGAATCAATTTCTTGTGGACATATAATGTCACGATCGCTTGCTCCTCATAGGAATGAGAGATAAGAGGGAATGCTGGGATACCACCTTTAGGGAAGCTTCATTGCTGTTGTTGGCTTGGCCAGTGAATGGGGTATTTAGGTCCTTGTGCTGGTTGGGTTGATTGCTGTTGGAACCTATTTTGTGTGGATGGTAAGGGCTGGTAGGGTTGGTCCTGGTACTCATAGGGTCATTGGTTTCACCAATGATCCTCTGCTCCACAATTGAAACAGTGAGTTCTGAGGTTACCTGGGAGAAAACGTGCGAGACCTCTACTGAGGTTGCCAGGGGGGAAATGTGCGAGGCCTCTACCTTTACCCCTAGCTTTTCCTCTCCACAGTCCCCTTCCTCCCCACTGTCTATCATTCCCTTGGGGTGGGTCATCTTGTGGCCCCCTTGGAAATGAGCACTTACTACTTTCTCTTTCACTTCAAAACAACCTGCTGCTTCTTTCTCTGTTAATTTTCTCTGAAAATGCTCCAGGGTACTAGTTGGCCAATCAGAGATCATCTGCTTAACCATTAGACCCATCTGTGGCTTATGGTTGGATAAGTAAGTCTGAATCATCAAACTAATCATATTATCCCAAAGCGACAGTCCTGCCTCCTGTGTCTAAACCTCCATGAACAAAACACCAATGCTGACTCACTTGACTTTTGCTTACATGCTATTGCAGTGGGGAGGGAAGATTTATTTTGAAAAACCCTTTTTAACTCAGCTTCAACTTCTGTCCACATTTTCTCTCTTCCATCTCCCTTGTTTAAAGGATACTCACCAGACTTTACATCCGAAGCAGAAATGATTGCAATGGTGGATACCTTAGCCCAATCCCAAGCTGTGTCCCACTATGCTGTCAATAATTAAGTGCATGTCCTCTTGTGTGTAATTCCTGCCTTTACAAGCCTTTAAGTATGCTAAATGTACCTCCAGTTGAAACACCTGGTTTGGGGCAATGTTTAATTATTTTATGCATCTCGTCTATGTCTATTGGTTTCTTTAACATATCATCTGAAAGGGAAACTTGCAGCTTCCTCATTCTCGGTGACAGGGAAAATATTACTCCGTCTCGCACTGCCTGGAGTTTTAACAAGTGCAATAACAATCTGTTTAGATCTCTGGTACAATTTCCTAGCCTCCTTCATCTGCTTGTTAAACTCTGTGAGTGTGAGGGGGACCTCCTCGGAGGCCCCCTATTCACCGTTCACCTGTCTCTGTGTCAGATTCATCAGACGAACAAAGAGGGGATGACTCTGCTACAAATTGTGCTATAGTGGGGGCTTTTTGTCTCTCCGGAGCTTTCAGTTTGTTATATATTGTTCCGCTCTTAGTACGGGGTGGGGTGCTTACATCAGGAGTTTTAGCTTTCTTAACGGCTGTTTTATCTTTTTTTACTTTTCAGTTGGGCTTTTTTTTATTGTATGAGCAGTTGTGTGTGTGCTTCCCCTGAAGCCTCTGTCCCATGGTCCTCATCCCCTGCCTCGGGCAACTACATGGCAAATGAGGTTCAATGTAGAAAAATGTAAAATAATGCATTTGGGTGGCAAAAATATGAATGCAATCTATACACGGGGGGGGGGGGGGACCTCTGGGGGAATTTAGGATGGAAAAGGACCTGGGGGTCCTAGTAGATGATAGGCTCAGAAATGGCCTGCAATGCCAAGCTGCTGCTAACAAAGCAAACAGAATATTGGCATGCATTAAAAAGGGGATCAACTCCAGAGATAAAACGATAATTCTCCCACTCTACAAGATTCTGGTCCGGCCGCACCTAGAGTATGCTGTCCAGTTCTGGGCACCAGTCCTCAGGAAGGATGTACTGGAAATGGATCGAGTACAAAGAAAGGCAACAAAGCTAATAAAGGGTCTGGAGGATCTTAGTTATGAGGAAAGGTTGTGAGCACTGAACTTATTCTCTCTGGAGAAGAGACACTTGAGAGGGGATATGATTTCAATATACAAATACCATACTGGTGACCCCACAATAGGGTTAAAACTTTATCGCAGAAGAGAGTTTAACAAGACTCGTGGCCACTCCTTAAAATTAGAAGAAAAGAGAAAAGAGGTTTAACCTTAAACTACGTAAAGGGGTTCTTTACTGTAAGAGCGGCAAGGATGTGGAATTCCCTTCCACAGGCGGTGGTCTCAGCGGGGAGCATCGATAGCTTCAAGAAACTATTAGATAAGCACCTGAATGACCACAACATACAGGCATATTCAATGTAATACTGACACATAATCACACATAGGTTGGACTTGATGGACTTGTGTCTTTTTTCAACCTCACCTACTATGTAACTACTATGTAACTATGTAACTTGGTTTAGCGATAAATTTCTTCTGTTTCTTATTTCTTTGAAACCAATAAGGGGCATATTTCAACCAAATTTCACCTCCCTTTCTCATATACTCCATGTCCCACTGAGGGTCACCGGAATACCATGGGAAAGCTTTCTTATCACCCAGACACAAACCCTTTACCATGTCCATGTGAAATTCACTATTATATCCCCCTCCCGAGGGAATGGATCGCTACTGTGCATACTCTCCGTCCACCCAGCCAAATTAGACACCCAGAGATTTACAAACTCATAATTAGTTCCGCATACTCTGGCCACATAATATCTACAATTCTCTCCAAGATTAGGGGGAGGAGGAATCTTTCCTTGTGACTGACCCATTATCACAGTGAAAGTTGGACTGTCTTACCTTACAGTCCGTGTTTCACACAACAGATTATCCTATACGCTAATGATTATCTTATACTCTATGCAATGCGATAGACAAGGAAAGCAAGATAGAGCAAGACAGACAGAGTTTGTACGCCCTGGTGGTAATTGCCTTAATAACACCAACACTTTTCCCTCCTTCCCAAAAGGAGTGTAGTACTACTTATTAAAACTTCTTTACAGTCCTACCAAAGGACGGGCCTACCTAAGGTCACTTATAAGGCATGGCCCGTCTCCCTTCTTAACTAAATTTAAAAGACTAAAGTTTTATCAGAGTTGAGGCAAGAAAAAATGTTGTCAAGGTGAGACAAAAAAGTTACTTACCACAGTTGATCACCTTATCTCAGCAGTGCCTCCATTTGAAGGGGTTTACAAGTACTTCAGGTACGTGATGGACCACCCAAGGGTTAATTATGCAGACCACCGAAGACCCCTGGTACTGTGAGACACCTCAATGAACACGAGATACAAGAAGTGAGTTCAAAAATGTCTGCTTTATTGGGCATGTATACAGCTTATATTTGGTTCAGCTTACCAATCAAAATAGGGGCGGGGGGAGTGGTTAGTAAAGGAATATTTTGATATGAAATATATTATTAGACAAGTCAGCAATATATGGTTAATACAGTTCTGTGAACCTTAAAACACATTCAGCATAATGTTACAAAAGTGAACAGGCCATCTGGTTATGAGTCATAAGTCATGCATCCTGTCCCATGGCCCATAGAACAAGGAACAGGAAAGGGACAAACCAAACCACAATTATATATAGAGTATAAATGCTTGGGCAAGCAGTTTTCTTGTGTATTGTTGCAAAAATGCAGTTACAAGCTAGAATGACAGAATAAGCTAGAATGACAAGTCTGATACTAAGTTAAAGTTATATGAACTTAAAATCACAAGATGGAGTCACATTGCTTTGGGCATATTACTACACCAACGAGGATACTATTTGGGAGATGTAAGAAGAAAGATTGTGTTCTCTAACTGATTTAGCCAGTAATTTTACGCATTTATTGCCCGACTCATAGCTGAGCTTGTGGCAGAATTGGAGAGCTGTCTTGGCTTTGTAGTGTAGAAGATCCACAATTTGTCGCCTAAGGGAAAAAATTTCACCTTGCAGGAAGGATGTAGGCCTCTGTTTATGTTGAACTTCCACAACGTGGATTTTATTTAGCAGAATAGCTAACCGTGTGTCCCTTTCTTTTTTGAGTCGCGCTCCATGTTTGATTAGTACACCTCTTATTACTGCTTTAGGGGTTCCCACAGGATACCAGGGTCACAATCTGGTTGATCATTAGTAGCAGTGCTTTAACTCTTTGTTAACATCCGTCAGTATTTTGTAAAAGACTCAATCCGTCTCCAGAAACTAGTTCTGGTGGTTGGAATAGTGGAGAGCATGTAAGGCATGGTGATAGGAGGGTGGTCTGACCACGTGATGTTACCTATGGCTGTACCACTCACTGCTTCCAATTGGCCAAGGGGGACCAGGAAATAGTCAATCCTGGAGTATACTTTATGCAGCGAAGAATAAAAAGTGAAGTCTTTTTCTCCGGAGTGTTGTAGTCTCCAGATGTCTACTAGTTGGGCTGTATGAAGATCATCTTTTATTCGTTTCTGAATGCCAGGGCGGACTGAGGAAAGAAGAAGTGTCTACCGTGGGGGACAGGGGAGTATTAAATTCCCCATCTAAAATCCACTTGCCGTCTGAGAACTCTAAAAGCTTCTCAAGTATGACGATCGTTCGGAACATAAATAATGGCTAGCGTCACTCTTGTGTTACCAATAGATCCCCTGAGAAACAAATATCATCCGTCACTGTCTATCAAAGTATTATGGCAAGTCCAAGTCCAGGGAACTTTGCTAGAGAGAAGTATAGAAACCCCCTTAGATTTAGCAACCACATTAGTTGCGTGGTAGGACAATGGGTAGAAGCAATTTTTAAGGCATGGAGGCTTACCAGTTTTGAAGTAAGTTTCCTGAATGAACACCATATCAGCGTGAGAGCGTTTGAGATCGTTGGGGGCGAAGGGGAAGGAAAGAGATGGAAAAGAGTAGTAAGTAGATGGAAGGGTAGGGAGAAAGTAAAAGAAAAAGATATCAAGAATAAAGTCTAATTAAGAGCTGTTCGCTAGGCAGGACAGAGCTGCCTGGTTAACTAGCTAAGTGCAAAAAGAATTTGCAGTAAAGCACACTATGGCAGGAGCGGTTTGGCTTCGACCTGTTTGGGGAAAGTGGTTGGACCAGGCCGAGGGGAGCGAACCCAGCCCCGCCCGACCACCCTGACAAACCTAATAATAATAACATATAATGGTATGAGGGTATACTGTAGGAACAAATACCCAGAGAAAACCTAATGGAGAGCCATAATTAATGAAAGACCCTTATAACAGTATGGCTGTACTGAAGGAAGTAGCAGGGGTGGTGAGGAGGCCCAGTGTTACAACTTGCCATGAATAGGCACCCCTATCACTGCTCCTAATAAAGGGGATGACAAGTTCTTCACCCCTCCCATCGGTGTAAGCATAGTCTCCCCAGTTTGCTAAACCATGCCCTTGCAGGTAGAACAATCCTCCCCTACATATATAAAAAGCATTACAGTCCCAATTTTGCATATGCCTAAGGTCTGTCCGTCTGTGATGTATAAAGCAGTCCCATACCTAGAACCTACAATCTTCGCACCCCCCCCCCCAGAAAACATACGGGGGGTAGGGATGAGGGCGATGGGCCCTCCACTTAAGAGGGGGGGTAGGGGCACAAGCCAGGTCTACAGAATGTCCCATCTTTGCTAAACATTATATACATCACAGTCAACATGATTAGAGTTATCCTTGGAGTTTAAGGAGGTCCGAGTATCACCAGGGACAGCAGCCCACCTACAGGAAGCAAAGACATGTCTAGCAACCGAGCTGCAGACTGTCTGCAAGGAAAAATTAACGCATCTAAGACCTTCAAATGGGAGTACATGTATTGTGGAGACACTCGTGTAGTATCCCCCCTCCAAGGGCACCCCCCAAAACATTGCAAGACAGTTCAGGTCAGTCATCGCAAACTGCCAGAACCCAGCAATGCATGAAGATGTAGCGGACGTAAACCCAAACACATCGATTGAGGCGCAAAGCCCACTACATCTCCATGTGGAAAACCAACTCCAGATGCAGTGTTCCCCGTATAACATCAATAAGAGTCTCGTTGACAATTAGTACTTCATATTCCCATCGCACACTTTCCTGGATAAGCTCATGAAATATGGGTGCTGCAGCAACAACCAGCTGGACACTGGTTCAAGTCAAAATGGAAATATTTGCCAGCACACCATGGAACGGCGTAGATAGCGTCCAAACGTGTAGTTTATTGCATGATCACAACACACAGAGAGTGCAACGTTTCGAAGTCACGCAGGACCCCTTCGTCAGGCATGTGATAAATGTGAAAAAACAGTGAAAATTATATAAAGAAACATCAACCAATCAGAAGAAGAGAAAAGGAAAAAAACAAAAGACTCCTCCCACCCCCAGACTGGTGTGACGTCATAAATCCCGCCAAAAGGCACTAACAAATGTTTAAAAACATTTTTTTCATGAATGGAGGAAGAGTAAATGACAAGGAGGATACAGAAAAAAGTAATGTGAAACTGTCATCATGGTACCTCCTCGGCGATGCTGTAAACCGTTGTGGGGATGGAACAGCTGTTAGGGAACATCAGGCTGCAGTGCAGGATCCAGTAACAAATCGGCGCCGGTGCTGGGATCGGATGCTGCGGGACGAGATTCCAATGTTAAACATAGGGCGCGCTTGCGTACTGCAGCGGTAGCCGGGGCAACAGGAGACACTGAAGTCTCTGGCATAACAGCGTGTAAGGGAGGTAACAGCGGCCGCCGACCGCGCATGCGCGATGTGCCGATCGTAGCTGGGCAACGGAGGACGCTGCTGTGCTGGGGCCGCCGATGTCATGGAAACGAGTGACGTCGGCGGACCCCGCCCCTCAGCTGGGATATGTCAAAACCACGGGAGGTGAGTGGGTGGGGTGAAGTGAAAATGCAAGAAGTGAGAACAAAATAGAGGAGAGAGAGTGGGAAGAGAGAAGAAAAAGTAACTGGAAACAAAGAGTTTAAACAGAAGAGGCAAAAGTGACAGACAGAGTACAACAAGGAAAATTTATACTCAGAGAGGATGTTGCTGAAGTGCAGATGGGAAGAAGAAAAAGAAATGAAGAGAACGATAAAGTAAAAAATAAAAAATAATAAAAAATAAATAAATAGAAAAGATAGAAAAAAATAGAGAGAAAAAAAAAAAATAATAATAATAATAATAAAAATAAAAAATAAATAAAATAATAAATAATAAATATGAATGGAAAAAAGAAGAAAAGAAAAATGAAAAATAAATAAAAGAAAATAAAAGAAAAGAAAAAGAAAAGGCAAAAATAATAATAAATAATAAATAATAAAAATAAAAATAATAATAAAAATAAAAAATGAAAAAAGAAAAAAGAAAAAAGAAAAAGAAAAAAGAAACTAAAAATCGATAATAAAAGTAAAAATAGAAAAGAATAAATGGGAAGATAAAGAAAAAAAGTAGGTAAAAATTAATAATAGAAATGAAGGAAATGGAGAAATGCAGAAAGAGATAGAGAAGAAAGGAAAACTGATAAAAGAAAAAAAGAAGGAAAGAAAAAGGAAAGAGAAACAAAAAGAAATATATACATGAAGATAAGAGTGAAATGCAAAAATGAGAAAAAGTTGAGGTGGAAAAACAAAACCGGAAAAGAAACGAAAAAAATGAAGAAACGAAAAAAGAAAACGAAAACCGAGAAAACGAGAAAACAAAACACCAAATGAGGAAAAAGAATCGAGGGGCAAGGGGCGAAGAAGGGGGAAAGGAAGGCCATGATGACATTTATGGAGAACCTGAAAGGCGAAATACAAAGGAAATTTAAAGTAAATGTATTGCAGGGAAAATTGTAGGTGAGGAGGTCACCACAATTTCGTAATAATCCCTAAATAAAATGCCATGGGTTCATCTTCAGGTCATCACCGAGATAATCAAAAAGAAAGAAAGAGGGGGAAAAAAGGATCAAATGGTCAAAGAAAAAAAGGAAAAAAAGGTTTGATCATCGTTCGAAAACACGAACACAAGTCTGTTATCTCTCATTCAAGAAGCATGTGAATGATAGGTTGGCATTGAGTCCTCCAGGATGCACCGTGCCCAGTGTATGGATTCAATAGGCTTCACATTGTAGTAGTAGACGGTCATGGTCACCACCTCTAATGGGTTGATGGACATGTTCTATGACCATACCTCTTAGTTCATGTATCTGATGTTTGTGTTTGAAGAAATGTACAGCCACTGGTTTGTTATGGTCGATCTGTATATCATCCCCAGTTTGAGATAGGGCGAGTCTAATATCGCTTCTATGCTTTTGGAACCTCCTTTTGAAAGGGCCGGTAGTTTTGCCAACATAAGTGAGTATACATGGACATTTAAGGATATAAACACAGTAGTTAGTGTTGCAGTTCAGGTACTCACTTATGTGAAAGCGGTTACCCCTATGGGGGTGCATAAAATGTTCGCCGCATAGAAGGGAATTGCAAACGTTGCAATTGTGGCATTTGTAGCAGCCAGTCTTCTGGGAAATTCGTGGTATGGTTTTAGCATATTTGTGCCTAGGATCCGCTTGTACGAGGAAGTCACGAAGGGTTTTGCTGCGTCTATGTGTGATTAGGGGCATCACTTTAAGTTCATGTGCTAATGCGTTGTCGGCACGTAGAATATGTAAGTTTCTTGTCATGGCCCATTTGATGTGGTCAGATTCACTGTTGAATGTGTCTAGAGGGCCCGGTGCGGGTGGTCTTTATCTTGGTTAATGCCTGGTCAAGGACCTCTGTGGGATACCCCCTTTCCAGAAACTTGTGGTACATCTTGTTCAGCTGCTTCAGTTTGTCATCCTCATCAGAACAGATCCGTGACACCCTCATGAACTGGGATATCGGCAGACTATCTAAAAGATGTTTGGGATGTGCGCTTTGATAATGCAGAAGTGTGTTTCTGTCAGTAGGTTTTGTGAAGAGAGATGTAACCAGAGAGCCATGAGAATTAGTGATCAATACATCCAAGAATGAAATATTGCATGGTGAGATTTCGGGTGTAAACACTACCCCTGTAAAGATGCTGTTCAAGAAATCAACAAAGTCAAAGAATTGGACGTCCCCCCGGTCCAAATAAAAAAAATGTCATCAATAAACCTAAACCAACACTTGATATGGTTGGTGAAGGCATTGGATGGATAAATATAAGTTTCCTCTAGTAGGCCTACAAAAAGATTGGCAAAAGATGGGGCTGCTGAGCTCCCCATAGCTGTAGGATCTGTGCATATTTGGTGCCCTCAAACGTAAAATAGTTGTTTGAAAGTACAAAGTCAAGACATTCGATGATAAATTCTTTGGGTATTAATGTGGATTCCTCGTTGGTCATGAAGTGTCGAACAGCCTGTTATCCTGCATCATTGGGTAAAAAAATATAAATAAATAAATAGTAAAAAATAAAAAATAATAAAAAATAAATAAATAGAAAAGATAGAAAAAATAGAGAGAAAAAAAAAAAAATAATAATAAAAAATAAATAAACAGCTGTTCCATCCCCACAACGGTTTACAGCATCGCCGAGGAGGTACCATGATGACAGTTTCACATTACTTTTTTCTGTACCCTCCTTGTCATTTACTCTTCCTCTATTCATGAAAAAAATGTTTTTAAACATTTGTTAGTGTCTTTTTGGCGGGATTTATGACATCACACCAGTCTGGGGGTGGGAGAAATCTTTTGTTGTTTTCCTTTTCTCTTCTTCTGATTGGTTGATGTTTCTTTATATAATTTTCACTGTTTTTTCACATTTATCACATGCCTGACGAAGGGGTCCTGCGTGACTCCGAAACGTTGCACTCTCTGTGTGTTGTGATCATGCAATAAACTACACGTTTGGACGCTATCTACGCTGTTCCATGGTGTGCTGGCAAATATTTCCATCTTTGACAATTAGGTCACTAGAGACATTAGTACTTTTCAGAAGCGTATATAGTCCTTCCCGTCTCGGGCCATTGCATGCGCCCCGGGACATGAAATTGGTGGGCCTGCAGAACAGTCAAACTGGGGACTAGTAGGTTAACAGTAATAAGGTGCAAAGAGGTGGCTTAGTAAGGGGCAACAATAAAGACAATAGGGAGGCTCAAAGTCACCGTTCTGTTAACTGTAGTCAGGCCTCATGTGTCTCCTCAGGTGAAGCGACACGGGATCTGTGACGACTCCTCTGAGGTCTGGGCAACTGGGTTCTCCACGGTCTGGACGAGCTAGGTCGGACAGGGATCCGCTGTAGCAGCTGAAGCCAATCCGGCACCCCAGTAAGGACGGCCTCTAGGAAGTTGAATAGGGCAGGGAGCTCTTCAGGTGTACGAAGGATGAAGGATCTCTGGGCCTTTTGTAAGGTAATGGAGAGGGGGAAGCCCAAATGATAAGTAATCCCCGATTTTCAAGCTGCTTCTAGCACTGGTTTCAACAGTGCCCTCCTCTGTAAGGTCGCTCTAGACAGGTCGGGCAGGATCTTAATTGAGGCGCCATCAAAGTCTGTGTCACCCTTCTCCCATGCCTTCCGCAGGATGATCTCTTTATGAGAGTAGCCTTTCGGGGTCAGAGGAGCAAGGGCCTAAGGATCTATGGATACGATCCAAAGTCAGGGTGGGTGGGAATGCTTCTTCCGCAATATTAGGAAAGATGGCCAGGGTAGTTGCTGCCAGATCTTCAGTTCCCATTGCCTCCGGGAGACCTCTGAGCCTCAAATTGTTTCTCTGATCCTCGAGCTCTTTGAGGTGAAGTTGCTGGGTGAGGACCGTGGCCGTTTGTGCTGTCTGTTGGGTCTCCACCGCCGCCACCCGCCTCTCCAGAGCTGCTACCGAGGTCTCACCCGTCCCCATCCGCTCCGTGAGTGTTCGGACATCTTTCTTTCATGGCAACCAGTATTCTGTGGTGGGTAGCTTCCAGTTTGCTGATGAGTGCTTTTAAATCCGATCGGGTGGGCAAGGCCTGCAACAGCGCCCACAATTCGGCATCAGCTCTTAAGGTAAGTGGCTGATGTTGGGAGCTCTCAGGATGCAATATGTCCGGTATTGCAGAGTATGTCTCTGAGGCAACCCAGAGCACGGGAGGGGACAAAGGGTCCTGCAATTGCAGTTCCTCCTGATGAGACGCCGCGGGGCCCGCCATCTTGGAAGCCTCTTGTGTGAGGGAGTAGAAGCGCTGGATTTCTCCATTTGATTGTGGCGTAGGGGGTATCTTCTTGTTACCCTTCCCCTTCTTTGCAGAGTACATACCGGAAAAACTAGGAAAATCCGAGAGGTATGAACCGGGGTAGCCTCACTCGGTCATGTCCAGACCACGCCCCCCCCCCCCCCCCCAGAGAAAGTTACAGAAAAGCTCCACTTTTTGGAAATTATTGCTTGTGTACAATTTATTTTGTTGGAATTTATCAATGCTTAGGGCTCGCATGTTGATTATGAAGAATTAAGCAATGCTCATTAACGCTCCTATAGCATTTATGATGTGTTTAGGACATGATTTCATTGTGTTTATGAAGCATTGAAAACTCTTCCTGAATGCTTGACAAATGGAAGTGTTGCTTTTTTAACCACTTGCCGACCAGCTGCCGTCATTATACAGTGGCAGGTCGGCTCGTTCCCATGAATCGCCATACCTGTATGTTATAAAAGGTGGTAGATACTTGTGCGCACACCAACAAAACGAATAAAAAGGTCTAAGAATGTAGCTGCCACTAAACAAGTGTTCACACACCAATCAGAGATATATAAGAAAGAATATGCTGAGCTTACTACCTATTAATGACTCAAAAGAAGGTAATAAAATGTACATGAAACTAATAACCATACCAGGAGACTAAAGAACAGGAACTCCAGGTAAACGGGGTAAACGGAATATGAGTAATCAATAGCTGTTTCTATATAAGTTCCCCAATGCCATGTGTAGCGTGAATATATGGCAATATACGATCCAGTGGGTGTGAGAATGACTAAATCCATACACACTCCAACATGAATTCTAAATAAAATCTTCAAATTCCACCACTCTATGGCTGGGTTCACACTGGTCCGACAAATGCTCCGACATTGGGAGCTAATGTCGCATGACGTGTGAAATTCAATGTTTCCCTATGGGAGCCGTCCTAACTGGTCCGACACAAGTCGCTCCGACTTTAGAAATGCTCCCTGTACTACTTTGGTCCAACTTTGATCCTACTTCAGCCCATTGACTATCATTGAAGTAGGATCAAAGTCAGATCCTTGTCCTAACCATCCGACTTTGGCATCCGACATTGTGTTATTTCCTGCCCTCTGCTGTAGCCCCTCCTATTGTTAGTTTTGATTGGTCAAAGGACAAGTGTACTATCTGGAAAGTCGGATCAAAGTAGTATCCTGTTCATGAAAGTCGGATGGATGTAGGACCAATGTAGTATCAATGTAGGACCAATGTAGGACTGATGTCGCAGAGCAAAGTAGGATGAAAGTCGCACTACTGTCGTGTAGTATAGTGTGAACCCAGCCTAATGGATATGTTTCAAAAAAATATGTGCAAATAACATTCAGTGCGGCATCCAAAAAATGTAACAATTATTAAATATAGTAGCAAGTGAAACACTAAAACATCCACAGTGCAGCATAAGAATCTGTTTCAAATCTACAAGTTCAAAATAGGTGAATAATGAACTAATAATATGCAAATAAAGCAAACAGTGCGGCATCCAAAAAAAACTAATCCAGTAATTAAATGTTTATGAACAGGTGAAACACACCAAAAAGTGTAATAACAGTGTCCAAACAAATTACACACAAAGTGTAATAGAATAGTACTGTGACTCCAAAAGTTAATTGAAAGAAATCTAAAACAAAAGTCCCATATACATTCAAATCTCCATCGTGACAAATTGAAACAACATGCCAAAAAAATCTTCCACGAATCACCAGTGATGAACAGAAGGTGTGTAGAAGTGATGGTTCCCCCAGCCTCTCACCTCACGGCTAAACGATAACAGCCTTGTAACAGATGATGAAGCAGCCTCCCGATCTCCTTAATGACAGGGGTTTCTGAGCTTCCAGGTGGTTTAAGTGAAGTCAGCTCAAAAAGAAGGGGAAGGACTCCATAGTGAAGTATATAAAGGCTGGGTTCACACTGGTCCGACAAACGCTCCGACATTGGGAGCTCATGTCGCATGACGTGTGAAATCCAATGTTTCCCTATGGGAGCCGTCCTAACTGGTCCGACACAAGTCGTTCCGACTTTAGAAATGCTCCCTGTACTAGTTTGGTCCAACTTTGATCCTACTTCAGCCTATTGACTATCATTGAAGTCGGATCGCCGTCTCGCATGATCTGACTTTGGCACGCGACTTGTGCTCAGATGATCTTGAGGGGGAACTCCGCGCCAAATTTTAAATAAAAAACCGGCATGAGTTCCCCCCCCCAAGAGCATACCAGGCCCTCAGGTCTGGTAGGGACCTTGAGGGGAACCCCCTACGCCGAAAAAACGGCGTGGGGGTCCCCCCCAATCCATACCAGACCCTTATCCGAGCACGCAGCCCGGCCGGTCAGGAATGGGGGTGGGGACGAGCGAGCGCCCCCCCCCTCTCCTGAACCATACCAGGCCGCATGCCCTCAACATGGGGGGGTTGGTGCCTTGGGGGAGGGGGGCGTGCTGCGGCCCCCCCACCCCAAAGCACCTTGTCCCTATCAAGGCCCATGTTGATGAGGCCCTTGTCCTCATCAACATGGGGACAAGGTGCTTTGGGGTGGGGGGGCCGCAGCGCGCCCCCCTCCCTCAAGGCACCAACCCCCCCATGTTGAGGGCATGCGGCCTGGTACGGTTCAGGAGGGGGGGGCGCTCGCTCGTCCTCACCCCCATTCCTGACCGGCCGGGCTGCGTGCTCGGATAAGGGTCTGGTATGGATTGGGGGGGACCCCCACGCCGTTTTTTTCGGTGTAGGGGGTTCCCCTTAAGGTCCATACCAGACCCAAGGGCCTGGTATGCTCTTGGAGGGGGAACCCATGCCGGTTTTTTATTTAAAATTTGGCGCAGAGTTCCCCCTAAAGATTCATACCAAACACAGTGCCGGGCATTGGCGGGGATCCAAGTCGGATCCCCGTTCATTGAAAGTCGGACACATGCCGGCTTCATGTTGCAGGGCAAAGTCGGATCCAAAGTAGGACGGCTGTCGTGTTGCACCAGTGTGAACCCAGCCAAAATAACCAATTTATTAAACAATTGCCCACTTACATTTAAATAGTCAAATAAAGATGAAGACACTCACGGCGGCTCGGGATCGGTGAGCTAGTGAGCCGCCATAGTGTATATGGGACTTTTGTTTTAGATTTCTTTTAATTAACTTTTGGAGTCACAGTACTATTCTATTACACTTTGTGTGTAATTTGTTTGGACACTGTTATTACACTTTTTGGTGTGTTTCACCTGTTCATAAACATGATAATTACTGGATTATTTTTTTTGGATGCCGCACTGTTTGCTTTATTTGCATATTATTAGTTCATTATTCACCTATTTTGAACTTGTAGATTTGAAACAGATTCCTATGTTGCACTGTGGATGTTTTAGTTTTTCACTTGCTACTATATTTAATAATTGTTTCATTTTTTGGATGCCGCACTGAATGTTATTTGCACATATTTTTTTGAAACATATCCATTAGAGTGGTGGAATTTGAAGATTTTATTTAGAATTTATGTTGGAGTGTGTGTGGATTTAGTCATTCTCACACCCACTGGATCGTATATTGCCATATATTCACGCTACACATGGTATTGAGGAACTTATATAGAAACAGCTATTGATTACTCATCCCGTTTACCTCGGTTTAAAATTAGCTTAATTCTTTGATGCAACATTGATTTGGCGTGATCTTTGGTTGCACAAAAGTAGTGGAAAATCAATTGTATGAACTTGATCATTACCTGGAGTTCCTGTTCTTTAGTCTCCTGGTATGGTTATTAGTTTCATGTACATTTTATTACCTTATTTTGAGTCATCAATAGGTAGTAAGCGCCGCATATTCTTTCTTATACATACCTGTATGTTGGCTCCTTTAAGAGCCATAGCAGGCGCATGTGTGTGCGCCAGCTGCGCGGCGAGTGACCTGATGCACGTGGCCGCGATGTCTGCCGGCAGCCCGCGATAGCGGCACGAGAGCCAGAACAGGGTTTGTGTGTGTAAACACACAAATCTCCGTTCTGACAGGGCAGGAGACACAGATATGCTGTTCCTAATAATTAGAAACAACGATCTGTCTCCTCCTGCAGTCAGTCCCATCCCCCCACAGTTAGAAACTCACATGAGGGAACACATTTAACCCCTTGATCGCCCCCTAGTGTTAACCCCTTCCTTGCCACTGACATTTAAACAGTAATCCGTGCATTTTTATAGCACTGATCGCTGTATATATGTCAATGGTCCCAAAAAAAAGTGTCAAAAGTGTCTAATCTGTCCGTTGCAATGTCGCAGTCCCGCTAAAAATCGCAGATCGCTGCCATTACTAGTTAAAAAAAAAAGCCATAAATCTTTCCCCTATTTTGTAGACACTATAACTTTTGCGTAAACCAATCAATATACGCTTATTTCAATTTTTTTTTTTTTTACCAAAAATATGTAGAATACATATTGGCCTAAACTGATGTAGAAATTTTGTTTTTTAAAAGTTTTTTTGGGATATTTATTATAACAAAATGTAAAAAATTGTTTTGTTTTTTTTTTCAAAATTGACGCTCTTTTGTTTATAGTGCAAAAAATAAAAACCGCAGAGGTGATCAATTACCACCAAAAGAAAGCTCTATTTGTGGGAAAAAAAAGCATGTCAATTTTGTTTGTTTGTTTTGTTTGGGTACAGCGTCACACAACTGCGCAATTGTCAGTTAAAGTGACACAGTGCCATATTGCAAAAAATGGCCAGGTCATTAAGGGGGAAAATCTTCCGGGCTGAAGTAATGAGTCCTTAAAGGGGAAGTAATGTAGAGAAAATTATCTACTTTGAGTTGAGGTTAGGTGTGATTTATGCCTGCACACAAAAGCAAAATGGTGTTGCCACATGGCTGCTCTGTACAAACAGGAAGTGGTTGGAGCTGCTCTGTCCTAGTTCTCTGCTATTTCCCAGTGCATAGGGCTCAAAATAGAGGAGGGCAGGGGGGCATGAGCATTGAGCAGCATCACTACTCCTGTGGCCAGCACGGACAAGCCAGGCCCGGGCACGTCTGGAGTGATGCTGGGGCTTAAAGGAGCGTGGTTCAAAGGGGGTGTGGTTCGAGTCTGAGATGAACGAGGGATGGAGGGAGAAAGAAAGCAAGAAAGAAAGAAAGCAAGAAAGAGAATTAGGGAGAGAAGGAGAGAGAGGGAAGGAAAGAAAGAGGGATGGAGGGACAGCAGGCCCAGATCCTACACCACAATAGAAATATGTGTATTTCAGAAAGTTTAACAATCAGCAGATAAAGATACTCCAAACATCTAGTGTTAGCGCTTCAATCATCCCGGCACCATTGTTGGTATGGTGTCAGGGTGCTTAAAGTGCATTATTTCTATTATTACATTGTAATATAAAATAAATCGTTCAACTCACCATAATGCAGAAGCAGTGGGAGCCCTGAGTGTGTCACTGGCTGCGTCGCCTGCCACCAGATGCCATCAGGTGTCCCCAGCAGAGTTCCTCCTTACATCAGGTGTCCCCAGGCAGTGGGGTCCCTCCTTACATCAGGTGTCCCCAGGCTTTGGGGTCCCTCCTTACATCAGGTCTCCCCAGGCAGTGGAGTTCCTCCTTACACCAGGTGTCCCGAGGCAGTGGGGTCCCTCCTTACACCAGGTGTCCCCAGGCAGTGGAGTCCCTCCTTACACCAGGTGTCCCCAGGCAGTGGAGCCCCTCCTTACATCAGGTGCCCCAGGCAGTGGAGTCCCTCCTTACATCAGGTGTCCCCAGTGGAGTCCCTCCTTACATCAGGTGTCCCCAGTGGAGTCCCTCCTTACATCAGGTGTCCCCAGTGGAGTCCCTCTTACATCAGGTGTCCTCAGGCAGTGGAGTCCCTCTTACATCAGGTGTCCCCAGGCAGTGGATTCCCTCTTACATCAGGTGTCCCCGGGCAGTGGAGTCCCTCCTTACATCAGGTGTCCCCAGGCAGCGTAGTTCCTCTTACGTCAGCTGTCCCCAGGCAGCGGAGTTCCTCTTACATTAGGTGTCCCCAGGCAGCGGAGTTCCTCTTACATCATTGTCCCAGTGGAGTCGCTCTTACCCTGTTTCCCCGAAAATAAGACCTAGCGTGATTGTCGGTGATGGCTGCAATATAAGCCCTACCCCCCAAATAAGCCCTACCCTGTTTCCCCGAAAGTAAGCCCTACCCTGAAAATAAGATCTACAAGAACTTTAACAAGGGCTTATTTTGGGGGGTAGGGCTTATATTGCAGCCATCACCGACAATCACGCTAGGTCTTATTTTTGGGGAAACAGGGTACATCAGGTGTCCCCAGGCAGTGGAGTCCCTCCTTACATCAGGTGTCCCCAGGCAGTGGAGTTCCTCTTACGTCACGTGTCCCCAGTCAGCGGAGTTGCTCTTATGTCAGGTGTCCCCAGGCAGCGGAGTTCCTCTTATGTCAGGTGTCCCCAGGCAGCGGAATCCCTCTTACATCAGTCTCCCAGTGGAGTCCCTCTTACATCAGGTGTCCCAATGGTGTCCCTCTTACATCAGGTGTCCCCAGTGGAGTCCTTCTTACATCAGTGTCCCAGCGGAGTCCCTCTTACATCAGTGTCCCAGCGGAGTCCCTCTTACATCAGTGTCCCAGCGGAGTCCCTCTTACATCAGTGTCCCAGCGGAGTCTCTCTTACAGCAGGTGTTTCCAGAAGACCAGCTTATGGAGGCGGAAGGGAAGAACCAAGAGGCAGAGCCTGGGTTCTGCCCTTTGTTTCTGCTCCAAGATAGCTGGTCTTCTGTAAAATGGCAGCCGGAGGAGACAATTCAGTGTTGGCCGAGGACCTCTAGTGGCAAAAAAAAATAAAAAAAATAAAAAATAAGGAAAAGGGGAATTTTCTGGGACATTTTCCAGGAAACGATAAGACCGGGACAAAGGTCTAAATCTCGGGAAATTCGGGACAGTTGGCGACTATGTCGAAGAAGCCAACGCAATGAGAGGTCAGCCAATGAAACAAAGAGCCGGTGTCCTGCCAGAAAGCGGCTTCCCATCAGAATATGTAACGGAAGTGACGTTGCGGCACAGCCATCTTGGTACACCTGCACTCATCCGCAGTAAGCCTACAGTCAGAAGGCGGCAAGCGGACATCTTTTTACACCCTCTGAAGTCTTGCATTTCACACTTAGTTTTACCAGTAAACAGACCTTCTATAGTCAAATACAGTATTTGGAAGTCTGTGCAACTGTTTTGATGTTGAATTTTGAAAGCATCAGCAAGCCTGCTGTACTCACAGGTTTGCTAATCTGACAGAACACCGCTGCTTTTAAAATTCAACATCAAAACAGTTTGACGGATTTCTAAATACTGTATTTCACTATATAAGCTCAGTTTACTGATAAAAATAAGACTCTGGTGGGTGTAAAAAGATGTCCACTTGGCGACTTCAGAGTGTACGCTTACTGTAGACGAGTGTGGGTGTACCAAGATGGCCGCAACGAAACGTCACTAAGGTTGCATTTTCTGATGGGTAGCGGCTTTCTGATAGAACACCGGCAGCAAAGGAAGACTTCCCCCACTGGCTTCCTCTGCTGGGCTTTGCATTAGATGATGTCATCAGTCAGAGCCCAAGAGATAGCAGCAGTGACAGCAGTGATAGTCTGAGCACTGCATCTGTTTATGAAAAAAGATCAGTAGACAAGAACAGCAAGAGAGGAGGGGATTCTTCTACAAGATCCTAGAAGGTATCAAGCAGCAAGGTATTGAACACCAGTGCCCTCTTCCCTGTCATCTAATGAGCACCAGTGTCCCCCTCCCCCACTGACTGGCAGAGCCTCCACTAAGCACCAGGACTGGCCCACCTCCCCACACTGAGCACCTGTGCCCCCCTTGTATCCTCACTGAGTACCAGTGCCCCCCAATCTCTCCCCCCCCTCACAACAGGAGATAAACATATTGCCCTTACATGCTTTATTTAATCATTATGAACTGTATACACTTGCCCATAATGTATTTTACCCGTTATATTCTGCTGCAATTCAGTATTAGAAATATTGACACATTTATTTTCATCTTTAATTTACTGGTTTGTACTTTTATACTTGAATATGTTAGCAGCACAGCATTACCTCTGCTATTTATTTCGTTTCTGATGTGGGAACACATTCTTCGTGTTTGCAGCAGCTAATTGTGGTTATTTGTTATTTTCACTTGGTGGCAGTGCATTAGAGTTTTTCTTTTATTTAAGCAGAAACATTAGGCTTAGAACCTCCTGACTACTATTCCCTGATTCAGAAATTACAAATCCCGGAGAAAACCAAAAAACAGTTTTTCGCCACTCCGAACACTACTCTAAAGCCCCTCACATACGGGGGGGGGGGGGTGTTATCTTTAATCCCACTACTACAGTGGCAGGGCATCAGTCCAGGTGGCAGGCTAAAAACATGGTCAATTAATAGGCTAAGGTCAGTTCTGGTAGAGGGCAGAAATGTGGTCGATACACAGGCCAGGGTCAATCCAGGCAGAAGGCAGCAGAGGCATCGTCGATAAACAGGCCAGGGTCAGTTCAGGTGGCAGGCAGAGCCATTGTCAGTTGAGGCACATAACAAATAATCAGCACAATGGACATTAGAAACAGGGAAATAGCAGGCAGTCAGATATGAGTTTATCATACCTTTATCTTAGTGAAGTGTGGTAAAGTTGGAAGCAGTCTACTATGCATAGGCCTGAATGGGAGGGACACTGGGGACAATGAAACTGGTGCTTCCCCTAACTCCCTCTCTGCTGCATAGCCAGCCTTTTTTTGGATGTCTTCGGGGTGTATCTGTGGGTGCAATATTCTCTGAGAAATGATGCTCGTGAAGTCTGCTCACAGCATCAGAGCAAATGTTTTCTGGTGGAAAGCCTGGTTGGTAGATAAGGGCAGTAACAAAAGCCTCTATAAATTTGAGAAAAGGGGTGGATCTTTCCATGCACGTGTGATAGGTAACATATGCATTATAAATTGCCAAATGAAAAAGGTAAATTGAAATGTTTTTGTACCAGTAATGGGAGCTTCTTGTCGCTAAATAGGGCTGTAACATTTGGTAATTGAAATCCACACCCACTATAAACCGATTATAATCATGGATGCATTCAGGCTTTTGTACTGGACCTTGTCATTGTGGATGGAGGACAGAACATATACAGTGCCTTGAAAAATATTCATACCCCTTGAAATTTTCCACCAAAAACTTAAATGTATTTTATTGGGATTTTATGTGATAGACCAACACAAAGCGGCACATAATTTTGAATTAGAAGGAAAATGATAAATGGTTTTCAATTTTTTTTACAAATAAATATCTAAAACATGTGGCGTTCATTTGTATTTAGCCCCCTTTAATCTGATACCCCTAACTAAAATCTAGTGGAACCAATTGCCTTCAGAAGTCAGCTAACTAGTAAATAGAGTCCACCTGTGTGTAGCCAAGGGTTGCTATTACAGTTATTCAGTTGAACAGTTTGTTGTTGTTTTCAATGTGTTTGGCTCCCTCTAGTGGCTGCTGGACTGTGATAAGATATTTTCCCTACCCTTTGAGAAGGAATGCAACAATGTATTGTGGGAGATGCAGTTTGGAGGAGGAAGTGACTCTGTTAGCTGGATCAGCCCTGAACTACATGACAAACAATGCAAAGCATGCAGAACTGCCTTCTGGGAGAAGTAATAAAAGGGGAGGGATGGCCTGTTTTCAGTCTCTCTGGACGCCATTCAATGCCTGCCAGCAGGAGGTCTGTGTGTGACCAGGAGTGAGAGACTGCGGCCTATACAGCGGAGAGCCAGATCACCTGCCTCTGAGGGATCTCAGAGTACATCTTTGCCATCCTAGCAAGCGGACCGACCTGGGCTTCAGAGCAACTGAAAGCCCCCTGCACTTCAGCTCACCTGGAGTTGTAGCACGGCATGGCGGCGCCATCTTCACCAGATGGAGACCCCAGGAGGGGAATCCGGACGGAGCCTCACAGCCCTTGTGGTCTATTGTGGTGAGAGGGCACCATTCCAGTAGAGAGTACAGTTTTTCTGAGTGAGTTCTTTCTACAGGCTGCTGGTGAGACTTGTACTTCCATGGAGGTGAATCTACTTTTCCACATGCATCATACAGTGCTGTAAGGTCAGTACTGTTATTGCACTCGCATATAAAGAGGAATCTACAAGTGGTGATCTTTCTTCACTTAAGCCATCTTCGGCATATCTTTTGCTCTACAGTCATTTCTTTTCTTTTGTCTTTGTGGATTACAAATACTGCAGTTTAAACATCAGGCTAGCTGAAGATATCCGGAGTTGAAAGAACTTTTGCCTTCTTCCTCTTTTCCTAAGCATTGCTGCTACACTCAAGTTGAACTCTGAATTACTACCTAGGGGGAGCCTTTGAGTACATGCCAGACTTTACACTGTGTTTTTGAATGTAAAGATTATTTTTGTATTTTGGTCTGTGTCTTGAGGATTCAGTGGGAAGGTATTTAATGTATGTCTTGAAGATTTTGAGTAATTATCCCTCTGTACACCTGTTCACATATACTCTTTAAAGTGATAAGCGGTTATAACTCCTGTTTATGTGCATTAAGTAATAATCGTTGTCAATCATAACTTGTGTTTATTCATGCCCTTTATTGTGTTTTATTACTTATCTCAGTAAACTTGTCTGAGTGGTTTAGTGATATCGTGTGAGTTTCTCATTGCTAACATCACATTGCAGAATGGAACCCAAGGTGTAAGAGGTAAGAGAGGATCTGCAGAGTCTGGGTAGCCAGTGGGGTATAGAGTCAATCAGCAGTCCTCACGGGGGTACCGCTACGTGTCTGTAATTTAATCTCTGCATAAATACAGCTGTTCTGTAAAACCCTCAGATGTTTGTTAGAGAACCTTAGTGAACAAACTGCATCATACAGGCCAAGGAAAACAACAGAAAGGTCAGGGATAAAGTTGTGGAGAAGTTTAAAGCAGGGTTAGGTTATAAAAAAATATCCCAAGCTTTGAACATCTCATGGAGCACTGTTCAATCCATCATCTGAAAATGGAAAGAGTATAGCACAACTGCACCACAACTGTTCACCTACTGACAGGACGGGTAAGGATAGCATTAATCAGAGAAGCAGCCAAGAATCCCATGGTAACTCTGGAAGAGCTGCAGAGATCCACAGCTTAGATGGGAGAATCTGTCCACAAGACAACTATTAGTCGGGCACTCCACAAATCTGGCCCTTTTTTGGAAGAGTGGCAAGAGGAAATCCATTGTTGAAAGAAAGCCATAAGAACACAGCAAACATGTAGAAAAAGCTACTCTGGTCAGATGAGACCAAAATTGAACTTCTTGGCCTGAAAGCAAAACGTTATGTGTGGCGGAAAACGAACACTGCACATCACCCTGAACACACCATCCCCACCGTGAAAAATTGTGGTGGCAGCATCATGTTGTGGGGATACTTTTCTTCAGCAGGGATTGGGAAGCTGGTCAGAGTTGATGGGAAGGTGGATGGAGCCAAATACAGGGCAACCTTAGAAGAAAACCTGTTAGAGTCTGCAAAAGACTTGAGACTGGGGCAGAGGTTCACCTTCCAGCAGAACAACGACCCTAAACATACAGCCAGAGTTCCAATGGAATGGTTTAGATCAAGGCATATTCATGTGTTAGAATCCCAGTCCAGTCAAAGTCCAGACCTAAATCCAATTGAGAATCTGTGGCATGTCTTAAAAATTGCTGTTCACAGATCCATCCAATCTGACAGAGCTTGAGCTATTTTGCAGAGAAGAATGTGCAAAAATTTCACTCTCTAGATGTGCAAAGCTGGTAGAGCCATACCCAAAAAACTTGCAGCTGTAATTGCAGTGAAAGGTGGTTCTACAAAGTAGTGGCTGAATACAAATGCACGCCACAATTTTCACATATTTATTTGTAAAAAAAAATTGAAAACCATTTATGATTTTCCTTCCACTTCACAATCATGTGGCACTTTGTTTTGGTCTATCACATAAAATCCCAATAAAATACATTTACATTTTTGGTTGTAACATGACAAAATGTGGAAAATTTCAAGGGGTATGAATACTTTTTCAAGGCACTGTACCTCTCTTTTATCCCTCCACTTCAGAGCCAACACTTCTTCGTTCCTCAAACTCACTGATTACCCTCTTTGTAGCTTTGTGGTCAACAGCCTTTGGGGAAGTCTTTCCGATTGGTTTGAGTTGTACCGTAGGCCAAGGTTTTCTGGAGGTCCAGGTTGTGGAAAAGGGCAGGCTTGTGTAAACGTTAAGGTAGAGGTGGAATCCCTTTTTGAATAGTGGAAATGCAAGGTCCCACACAATTTTTCCACTTGTTCTGATGTATATTGGGCAGTCAGGGAGCTGGAGATGGCTATATTTTCCTTCATACACATCGAAGGCATTCATATTCCCTGTGGCTCTTTCACAGAGCTTGTACAGCTTCACTCTATATCTGGCCCTTTCACTAGGGATGTGCTTTCTTATTCCCAATCTGCCAGTGAAATGGACAAGGGACTTGTAATACGAAGGCATTTGCCAGGGATATACAACTAAGCAAATTTCTGGGAAAAAAATTAATACTTTGGCAAACGTTGTAAAGCTTATATCCAGGGGAGGGCAGAGTGTATTGTCGTTAAAATGGAGGAAGTGCATGATTATGTCATAGCGTGACTTTGACATAATGGCTGAATGCAGTGACATGTGATGAACAGGGTGGGTAAGCGTGTAATAATTTTTTTTTGGAAACAAGTGAAGTGGGGGGCGCTAAACCACTAATTAATACTTATGTCAATATATAGTAGATGGACGTAGCCATAAAAAAATCTCAAGTGTAACAGTGCCACTGTACCTTTTGTGCATCTATATTGAATAGCAGTGTACAAATAGTGCATATGTCAAATAATAAACTTGCAACCATATATTCACTACTTGTGCTGAAACAGAAAAATATTGAAATTTGGAACTGTTGAAAAAAACCACGACTGAAAGTCCAATGTGCAAAACAAAAAATATAAAAAAGTGCTTCTTCCACTGTAGAGATGAACCACCTTCACCGACTACGTTGTACACCCAAAGTGCTCTGTAAATGGATGTCTGCTTACCAGAAGTTGTTGACCTTATTAATTAAAAGAAGGTCAAGTATAGCCTTTAGCAAGAATAAACTTGCTACAACTGGATGGTTGAGCCGTGTGGGAAATCTTTCCTCTCCCCGATTGTGGGTAACCAGAAAGATAAGTAGGAAGGATACAAAAAACTAGAATAGTGTAATCCCATTTATTGAATAGTTGGATAAAAACAAAAGCCAAGTGGATGCTTACATTAAAAAGTGCCCTCGCCCGACACTGAGGCTGTTGCGCTCATCTGTGGTTGAAAGCCCCGCTCTGGGTGTAGTAACCGGCGTGTGCTCCACCGCCAGCCGCCGACAACCAGAGGGACCGGAATTGTGGATCAGATCGCGTAACCAGGAACGCCTCGACATACGTTTCGTATCACGTCTTCACTTGTTTCCAATTTGCACTAGAATATCTACATCTAGTTCGGGGGTTAGCAGCTTTATTATATTATATTAATTTACACAATAATTTCTCTGCGTGAGGTAGTCACTTATTCATAATAATTTTTTTTTGTAAGTTCCATGTTAAGTGTGAGGCCCAAAAATAATTTAAATTCCCCCACTGTGACAAATCTCCATTGAAATGGACGGGCATAATATGAATTGGGGTTATTTGCGATGTTGTTGTTCAGTCGTTTAGTTGCGTCCGACCCTACATGACCTCATGGACCATAGCGTGCCAGGCTTTTCTATCCTCCACTGCCCCCCGGAGCTTGCTTAACTTCATGTTCATTGCTTCAATGATGCTATCATCCATCTTGTTTTCTGTCACCCTCTTTTCCTTTTCCCTTCCATGTTTCCCAGCATCAGGGTCTTTTCTAATGAATCTCTTCTTCGCATTAGGTGGCCAAAGTATTTGAGTTTCAGCTACAGGATCTGTCCTTCCAGTGAGTATTCAGGGTTGATTTCCTTCAAGATTGACTGATTTGATCTTTTTTGCCGTCTAAGAGACTTTCAAGAGTCTTCTTCAACACTATAGTTCAAAAGCATCAATTCTTCGGCGTTCAGCCTTTCTTATGGTCCAACTTTCACAGCCATAGGTTACTACTTGGAACACCATAGCTTTGACTATACAGCGCTTTGTCGGTAATAGGGATGAGCTTCAAGTTCGAGTCGAACGTAAGTTCGACTCGAACATCGGGTGTTCACCCGTTTGCTGAACAGCAAATTTTATGGTGCGTTCGCAGCAAATTTGAGCGCCCCATAATACACTGCAAGACCGCAGTGCATTGCTGTATGATGATTGGCCAAAGCATACACCTGACCTGCATGCTTTGGCCAATCACAGCACGCTCCTCAGCAAGAGCCATAATTGGCCAAAGGCAGGGTGCCTTTGGCAAATCATGGCTCAGGGGGACTAAGTCCACGCCCCACACAATATAGGGCTGCTTACACAGCACCCGTATATACTGTGTGTGTGTGTGTATATATATATAATATATATATATATATATTCTTCATTTAGCGTAGCCTATATATACAGTGTAAACTCTATATTCAGTCAGTACAGGCAGTGTATATGATATATACAGTGCCTTGAAATAGTATTCATACCCCTTGAAATTTTCCACATTTGTCATGTTACAAAAAAAAAATGGAAAATGTATTTTATTGGGATTTTATGTGATAGACCAACACAAAGTGGTACATAATTGCGAAAGGAAAATGATAAGTGGTTTTCAAAATTTTTTTACAAATAAATATGTGAAAAGTGTGGCGTGCATTTGTATTCAGTCCCCCTGTGTAAATACTTTGTAGAACCTTCTTTCACTGCAATTACAGCTGCAAGTTTTTTTGGGGATGTCTCTACCAGCTTTTCACATCTAGAGAGTGGCATTTTTGCCCATTCTTCTTTGCAAAATAGCTCAAGCTCTGTCAGATTGGATTGAGAGCATCTGTGAACAGCAATTTTCAAGTCTTGCCACAGATTCTCAATTGGATTTAGGTCTAGACTTTCTAAAATATGAATATGGTTTGAGCTAAACCATTCCATTGTAGCTCTGGCTTTATGTTTAGGGTCGTTGTCCCAGTCTTTTGCAGACTCTAACAGGTTTCCTCTAAGATTGCCCTGTATTTGGCTCCATCCATCTTCCCATTAACTCTGACCAGCTTCCCTGTCCCTGCTGAAGAAAAGCATCCACCACTGCCACCACCATGTTTCACGTTTGGGGTGGTGTGTTCAGGGTGATGTGCAGTGTTAGTTTTCTGCTACACAGCTTTTTGCTTTTAGGCCAAAAAGTTAAATTTTGGTCTCATCTGACCAGAGCACCTTGTTCCACATGTTTGCTGTGTCCCCCACATGGCTCCTCGCAAACTGCAAACGGGACATTTTATGGATTTCTTTCAACAATGGCTTTCTTCTTTCCACTCTTCCATAAAGGCCAGATTTGTGGAGTGCACGACTAATAGTTGTCCTGTGGACAGATTCTCCGACCTGAGCTGTGGATCTCCACAGCTCCTCCAAAGTTACCATGGGCCTCTTGGCTGCTTCTCTGATTAATACTCTCCTTGCCCGCCCTGTCAGTTTAAGTGGTCAGCCATGTCTTGGTAGGTTTGCAGTTGTGCCATACTCTTTTCATTTTCGGATGATGAACTGAACAGAGCTCCGTGAGATGTTCGAAGCTTGGGATATTTTTTTATAACCTAACTCTGCCTTAAACTTCTCCACAACTTTATCCCTGACCTGTCTGGTGTGTTTCTTGTCCGTCATGATGCTGTTTGTTCACTAAGGTTCTCTAACAAACCTCTGACTAGTGTGTGTGTGTGTGTGTATATATATATATATATATATATATATATATATATATATATATATATATATATATATATATATATATATATATATATATATATATATATATATATATATATATATATATATATATATATACACACTAGTTTGACTGTATATACAGTGCCTTGAAGAAGTATTCATACTCTGCATTCAGCGTAGCCTATATATACAGGGTAAACTCTATATTCAGTCAGTACAGGCAGTGTATTTGATATATATACATTCAAACTAGTGTGTGTATTAGGGATGAGCTTCGTGTTCGAGTCGAACCCATGTTCGACTCGAACATCGGCTGTTCGACCGTCCGTCGAATTGCGAACGTTATGGGCCGTTCGCGCCAAATTCGTGTGGCGCGTCACGGCCCATAATTCACTGCGGCATCGCAGTGCATTGCTGGCTGATGATTGGCCAAGCATGCACTATGACCCGCATGCTTGGCCAATCACAGCGCCGTCAGTAGAGAGAGCTGTAATTGGCCAAAGCCAGTGGCTTTGGCCAATTATGGCTCAGGGGATTTAGTACACGCCCCACACTATATAAGGCCGCCTGCACGGCGGCCCTGTGTAGTGTGTTCCGGTGTGCTGATAGAGAGAGAGACAGACAGTGTCATTTGATTTGAGTTAGATAGATTAGGCTAGATCTGTTCCTGCTATTTACATTTAGTGCAGTGCGTCCTGCTCACAGTGTTCAGCTAGATCCGTTCCTGCTATTTACATTTAGTGCAGTCAGTGCGTCCTGCTCACAGTGTTCAGCTAGATCCGTTCCTGCTATTTACATTTAGTGCAGTGCGTCCTGCTCACAGTGTTCAGCTAGATCTGTTCCTGCTATTTACATTTAGTGCAGTGCGTCCTGCTCACAGTGTTCAGCTAGATCCGTTCCTGCTATTTACATTTAGTGCAGTGCGTCCTGCTCACAGTGTTCAGCTAGATCTGTTCCTGCTATTTACATTTAGTGCAGTGCGTCCTGCTCACAGTGTTCAGCTAGATCCGTTCCTGCTATTTACATTTAGTGCAGTGCGTCCTGCTCACAGTGTTCAGCTAGATCCGTTCCTGCTATTTACATTTAGTGCAGTGCGTCCTGCTCACAGTGTTCAGCTAGATCTGTTCCTGCTATTTACATTTAGTGCAGTGCGTCCTGCTCACAGTGTTCAGCTAGATCCGTTCCTGCTATTTACATTTAGTGCAGTGCGTCCTGCTCACAGTGTTCAGCTAGATCCGTTCCTGCTATTTACATTTAGTGCAGTCAGTGCGTCCTGCTCACAGTGTTCAGCTAGATCCGTTCCTGCTATTTACATTTAGTGCAGTGCGTCCTGCTCACAGTGTTCAGCTAGATCCGTTCCTGCTATTTACATTTAGTGCAGTCAGTGCGTCCTGCTCACAGTGTTCAGCTAGATCCGTTCCTGCTATTTACATTTAGTGCAGTGCAGCCTGCTCACAGTGTTCAGCTAGATCCGTTCCTGCTATTTACATTTAGTGCAGTCAGTGCGTCCTGCTCACAGTGTTCAGCTAGATCCGTTCCTGCTATTTACATTTAGTGCAGTGCGTCCTGCTCACAGTGTTCAGCTAGATCTGTTCCTGCTATTTACATTTAGTGCAGTGGGTCCTGCTCACAGTGTTCAGCTAGATCCGTTCCTGCTATTTACATTTAGTGCAGTCAGTGCGTCCTGCTCACAGTGTTCAGCTAGATCCGTTCCTGCTATTTACATTTAGTGCAGTGCGTCCTGCTCACAGTGTTCAGCTAGATCTGTTCCTGCTATTTACATTTAGTGCAGTGCGTCCTGCTCACAGTGTTCAGCTAGATCCGTTCCTGCTATTTACATTTAGTGCAGTGCGTCCTGCTCACAGTGTTCAGCTAGATCCGTTCCTGCTATTTACA
Organism: Lithobates septentrionalis; assembly: GCA_037952835.1. Taxonomy (NCBI): domain Eukaryota; kingdom Metazoa; phylum Chordata; class Amphibia; order Anura; family Ranidae; genus Lithobates; species Lithobates septentrionalis. The sequence continues at coordinate 1,700,900 of JBBDGP010000638.1, read as the reverse complement.
TTTAGTGCAGTCAGTGCGTCCTGCTCACAGTGTTCAGCTAGATCCGTTCCTGCTATTTACATTTAGTGCAGTGCGTCCTGCTCACAGTGTTCAGCTAGATCCGTTCCTGCTATTTACATTTAGTGCAGTCAGTGCGTCCTGCTCACAGTGTTCAGCTAGATCCGTTCCTGCTATTTACATTTAGTGCAGTGCGGCCTGCTCACAGTGTTCAGCTAGATCCGTTCCTGCTATTTACATTTAGTGCAGTCAGTGCGTCCTGCTCACAGTGTTCAGCTAGATCCGTTCCTGCTATTTACATTTAGTGCAGTGCGTCCTGCTCACAGTGTTCAGCTAGATCTGTTCCTGCTATTTACATTTAGTGCAGTGCGTCCTGCTCACAGTGTTCAGCTAGATCCGTTCCTGCTATTTACATTTAGTGCAGTCAGTGCGTCCTGCTCACAGTGTTCAGCTAGATCCGTTCCTGCTATTTACATTTAGTGCAGTCAGTGCGTCCTGCTCACAGTGTTCAGCTAGATCCGTTCCTGCTATTTACATTTAGTGCAGTGCGTCCTGCTCACAGTGTTCAGCTAGATCCGTTCCTGCTATTTACATTTAGTGCAGTGCGTCCTGCTCACAGTGTTCAGCTAGATCCGTTCCTGCTATTTACATTTAGTGCAGTGCGTCCTGCTCACAGTGTTCAGCTAGATCTGTTCCTGCTATTTACATTTAGTGCAGTCAGTGCGTCCTGCTCACAGTGTTCAGCTAGATCCGTTCCTGCTATTTACATTTAGTGCAGTGCGTCCTGCTCACAGTGTTCAGCTAGATCCGTTCCTGCTATTTACATTTAGTGCAGTCAGTGCGTCCTGCTCACAGTGTTCAGCTAGATCTGTTCCTGCTATTTACATTTAGTGCAGTCAGTGCGTCCTGCTCACAGTGTTCAGCTAGATCCGTTCCTGCTATTTACATTTAGTGCAGTGCGTCCTGCTCACAGTGTTCAGCTAGATCCGTTCCTGCTATTTACATTTAGTGCAGTGGGTCCTGCTCACAGTGTTCAGCTAGATCCGTTCCTGCTATTTACATTTAGTGCAGTGCGTCCTGCTCACAGTGTTCAGCTAGATCTGTTCCTGCTATTTACATTTAGTGCAGTCAGTGCGTCCTGCTCACAGTGTTCAGCTAGATCTGTTCCTGCTATTTACATTTAGTGCAGTGCGTCCTGCTCACAGTGTTCAGCTAGATCTGTTCCTGCTATTTACATTTAGTGCAGTCAGTGCGTCCTGATCACAGTGTTCAGCTAGATCCGTTCCTGCTATTTACATTTAGTGCAGTGCGTCCTGCTCACAGTGTTCAGCTAGATCCGTTCCTGCTATTTACATTTAGTGCAGTCAGTGCGTCCTGCTCACAGTGTTCAGCTAGATCTGTTCCTGCTATTTACATTTGGTGCAGTCAGTGCGTCCTGCTCACAGTGTTCAGCTAGATCCGTTCCTGCTATTTACATTTAGTGCAGTGCGTCCTGATCACAGTGTTCAGCTAGATCTGTTCCTGTTATCTTCCTACTGACAGGCAGGCTTGTCTGGTTACAGTATATAAAGCTACCTGAAGAAAATTACAGGTGTTCTATCCCAGCTTAGTGCAGCTACAGGCCATTAGTATGTCTGGAAGGCCAAGAAGGAGAGGCAGACAGTCACAAGCCAATAAGAGAGGGCAAGCAGGCTCTGTGTCTAGTGCTGGTCGTGGAGACGGTGCATCCTCATCAGCACGTGGCCATGGGACACGCTTGGCCTTTTTTTCGGCAGCTGGCCGCGTTGAGCCGCAACATGCGGAAGACTTGGTCGAGTGGATGACCAAGCCGTCCTCATCCTCCTCATCCTCTCTCACCCATGCCCAGGGTGTTTTGTCTGTTAAAGCAGCGGCCTCTTCCCTCAGCTCAATGTCATCAGTGACTCCTTCCCTAGCTCCACCATGTCCTCCTGAGGATTCCCTCGAACTGTTTGACCACAGTGTTGGGTACATGCTCCAGGAGGATGCCCAGCGTTTGGAAGGCTCTGATGATGATACTGAGCTCGATGAAGGCAGTAACATGAGCACGGACAGAGGGGGTGCCCAAGAATGACAGCAATCTGGCAGTCATGCTCCCCCTGCTGCAGCATACTGCCAGGTTTGCTCCAGTGATGAGGAGGGAGGGGATGATGAGGTCACTGACTCAACGTGGGTGCCTGATAGGAGAGAGGAGGAGGAGGAGGAGGAGGAGGCGGCACATCACCAACGAGGCAGGATGCCCTCCAGGGGCCAGCCTAAGGGCAGCACATTGACTGCATCACACCCCAAAGCTCCACATGTGCAGGGCGCTGCAGTCTCTGCGCGTTATTCAAAAAGTTCTTTGGTGTGGGCCTTTTTTGAGACGAGTGCATCAGATCGCACCGCTGCTATTTGCAACATATGTCTCAAGCGTATCTCGCGTGGCCAAAACATCTCCCGCTTGGGTACCACATGCTTGACCAGACATATGTTGACCTGCCATGCAGTTCGTTGGCAAGCATATCTAAAAGACCCACACCAAAGAACAAAGAGGATCTCTCCTTGCTCCTCATCAGCTGAGATTTCCAACCCCACTAGACCTTCAGTCCTCTCTGAGACCTGCAGTGAGAGGAATGAAGGTGTAGAATTAGGTGTGTCACAGCCAAGTACTTGTGGGCAATCTGCTTTTGGTACACCGACGTCAGATTGTACCAGGCAAATTTCCCTGCCCCAGCTGCTGCACCGCCGAAAGAAGTTTGCTCCCAGCCATCCACATGCCCAGCGGTTGAATGCTAGCTTGGCAAAATTGCTAGCACTTCAACTGCTGCCTTTTCAGTTGGTAGACTCTGCCCCCTTCCGTGAGTTTGTGGAATGTGCGGTTCCTCAGTGGCAGGTACCCAAACGCCACTTTTTCTCATGGAAGGCGATTCCGGCTCTCTACCGGCATGTGGAAGGCAATGTCCATGCCTCGCTGGACAGGGCGGTCAGCGGTAAGGTGTATATTACCGCTGACTCATGGTCCAGCAGGCATGGACAGGGACGTTACCTAAGTTTCACGGCGCATTGGGTGACTCTGCTGGCAGCTGGGAAGGATGCAGGACAAGGTGCAGTAGTGTTGGAGGTTGTTCCGCCACCACGCCTCCAAAATGCTGATTGTGACACACCTCTCTCCTCCACCCCCTCCTCTTCTTCTTCCTCCATGGCCTCTTCCTCGGAACCAGCGGTGCTCCATAGGCGTTCAAGGGGCTACGCAAGTACGCAGGCCAAAAGATGCCATGCGGTGCTTGAGCTGGTGTGCTTGGGGGACAGGAGCCACACTGGGGCAGAGGTTCTGTCAGCTCTGCAGGGGCAGGTTCAGAGGTGGTTGACGCCACGCCAACTTAAGGCAGGAATGGTGGTTTGCGACAATGGCACCAACCTCCTCTCTGCCCTCCGACAGGGACAACTGACCCATGTGCCCTGTTTGGCTCACGTCCTTAACTTGGTGGTGCAGCGGTTCTTGGGCAGGTACCCGGGCTTACAGGATGTCCTGAGGCAGGCCAGGAAAGTCTGTGTGCATTTCCGCCGGTCATATAATGCCAGTGCTCGGCTGACGGACCTCCAAAAGGAGTTTAACCTGCCCAAGAACCGCCTAATCTGTGACATGCCCACCAGGTGGAACTCAACGTTGGCCATGCTGCAGCGGCTGCACACGCAGCAGAGGGCCATCAATGAGTACCTGTGTGACTATGGCACCAGGACAGGGTCAGGGGACCTTGGTTTTTTTTCCCCACGCCAGTGGGCCATGATCAGGGATGCATGCACTGTCCTGTCACCATTCGAGGAGGCCACGAGGATGGTGAGCACTGACAGTGCATGCATCAGTGACACTGTCCCCCTTGTCCACCTGTTGGAGCACACGCTGCGTGGAATAATGGACAGGGCACTTGAGGCAGAACAGAGGCAGGAAGAGGAGGACTTCCTTAGCTCTCAAGGCCCCCTTTATCCAGACAGTGTTCCTGCGTGCCCGCCGATCACACAGGAAGAGGACGAGGAGGAGGAGGAGGAAGATTGTGTCAGTATGGAGGTGGAGCCTGGCACTCAGCATCAGCAGTCTTTAAGGGATCAGTCCCAAGGAACACATGGACTTGTACGTGGCTGGGAGGAGGTGGCTGCGGACGTTGTTGTCCTTAGTGACCCAGAGGACTCCGGACCGAATGCCTCAGCAAACCTACGCTGCATGGCCTCCCTGATCCTGCAAAGCCTGCGTAAGGATCCTCGTATTCGTGGTATCAAGGAGAAGGACCAATACTGGCTGGCAACCCTCCTTGATCCACGTTACAAGGGTAAGGTTGCGGACCTTATCTTGCCATCGCAGAGGGAGCAGAGGATGAAACATCTTCGGGAGGCCTTGCAGAAAGGTCTGTGCAACGCGTTCCCAGAGACTGGGAGGTTACAAACTCCTGTTTCTGGACAACGTGTTGCTGAGGCTTCGGTCAGTCAAAGAAGGAGCGGTGGAGAAGGTGGCCGTCTGACCGATGCGTTCAGACAATTTTTTGGTCCCAGCCCCAAGGTATGATCGGTTCCAGCAACCATCGCCAGCGTCTGTTTTACATGGTGCAGGAATACCTAGGGGCAAGATCAGACTTGGACACCTTTCCCACCGAAAATCCTCTGGGTTACTGGGTCTTGAGGATGGATCACTGGCCAGAGCTTGCACAGTATGCAATTGAGCTACTGGCCTGTCCTGCATCCAGCGTTCTTTCGGAACGCACATTCAGTGCTGCTGGAGGCGTGGTAACCGATCACAGGGTGCGTCTGTCCACCGACTCGGTCGATCGGCTGACCTTCATAAAAATGAATCAGTCTTGGATCACCACCAGCTACCAAGCACCTGATGCTGATGTAACCGAATAATTTTTTTTGAAATCTCAGATCCCTTCAAAGACTGCCTATGCTGATGCTGAGTGACTATCCCTGAGTAATTATCCTCTTCCTCCTCAATCATCACGCTGATAGCTTGTAAGAACATTTTTGGTTCTGGGCGCCACCACCAGTGCCTAAGGCACAATTTTTCAGCCCCTCTTTAACAGGGGCGTGTAATTACAATTTTTGATGTAATACTTTGCAGCAGGGCTCGTTCCTGCATTCCAACTAGAGTGTCTGTGAGGGGTTACAGTGTTGTGGCACCAGCACCAGTGCCTAAGGCCCAATTTTTCTGCCCCTGTCTAACAGGGGCGTGTAATTACAATTTTTGATGCAATACTTTGCAGCAGGGCTCGTTCCTGCATTCCAACTAGAGTGTCTGTGAGGGGTTGCAGTGTTGTGGCACCAGCACCAGTGCCTAAGGCCCAATTTTTCTGCCCCTGTCTAACAGGGGCGTGTAATTACAATTTTTGATGCAATACTTTGCAGCAGGGCTCGTTCCTGCATTCCAACTAGAGTGTCTGTGAGGGGTTGCAGTGTTGTGGCACCAGCACCAGTGCCTAAGGCCCAATTTTTCTGCCCCTGTTTAACAGGGGCGTGTAATTACAATTTTTGATGCAATACTTTGCAGCAGGGCTCGTTCCTGCGTTCCAACTAGAGTGTCTGTGAGGGGTTGCAGTGTTGTGGCACCAGCACCAGTGCCTAAGGCCCAATTTTTCTGCCCCTGTCTAACAGGGGCGTGTAATTACAATTTTTGATGCAATACTTTGCAGCAGGGCTCGTTCCTGCGTTCCAACTAGAGTGTCTGTGAGGGGTTGCAGTGTTGTGGCACCAGCACCAGTGCCTAAGGCCTAATTTTTCAGCTCCTGTTCAACAGGGGCATGTAATTACAATTCTTGATCTAATATTTCACAGCAGGGCCCTGTGAGGGCTTACAGTGTTGTGGCCACAGCAACACCTAAGGCCCAAATTTCTGCTGAGTATATAGGGCAGGACCCTACTTTCAAACATCTAACTTACAAACGACTCCTACTTGCAAACGGAAGGAGACAACAGGAAGTGAGATGAAATCTACCCCTAGGAAGGGAAATTCTCTCCTGTAAGAGTTAATATGGGAAAACAATTTTTCCTTTCCACTGATGCTTTCCAATCCTTGTTCCACAAAAAAACCCAAATTTTCAAAAAACATTTTTCATTGGGACAAAAAAGTGAGGTGAAATCTTCTGAAGAGGAGGAAAGACAGCAAAACAAATGTCACAGGGGTGATAACCCTTCCCTATGTTTTCCAAAAAGCTTAAAAAAGATTTTTTGGCTGGAGCTAAACACGTTAAAAATGTACCCGTTCAAAATTACAAAGAGATTCTACTTAACAACAAACCTACAGTCCCTGTCTTGTTTGCACCGCCTGTATACTGCTGTTCAGAGTATATAGGGCCTTTCCTTATTTTAATTTGAGTGCGGGGTTCCCCTTAATATCCATACAGGACCCAAAGGGCCTGGTAATGGACTGGGGGGGTACCCATGCCGTTTGTCTCACTGATTTTCATCCATATTGCCATGACCCGACATGACATTAAACCCGCAAGCAGTTTTAAATGAGATTTTTCCTTTAAAAATGACATTTGGTGCAGGGACTGTTCTAAACATGGGAAACACGCGTCACTTTACAGGCATACTATAGACACCCCCCAGGTACGATATTTAAAGGAATATTTCACTTTTTTTTTTTTTACTTTAAGCATCATTAAAATCACTGCTCCCGAAAAAACGGCCGTTTTTAAAAGTTTTTTTTGCATTGATACATGTCCCCGGGGTAGGACCCGGGTCCCCAAACCCTTTTTCGGACAATACCATGCAAATTAGCCTTTAAAATGAGCACTTTTGATTTCGAACGTTCGAGTCCCATAGACGTCAATGGGGTTCTAACGTTCGTGCGAACTTTCGGTCCGTTCGCGGGTTCTGGTGCGAACCGAACCGGGGGGTGTTCGGCTCATCCCTAGTGTGTATACAGTGCAGACGGAAAGTATTCAGACCCCCTTAAATTTTTCACACTTTGTCATATTGCAGCCAATTGCTAAAATCATTTAAGTTCATTTTTTTCCTCATTAATGTACACACAGCATCCCATATTGACAGAAAAACACAGAATTGTTGACATTTTTGCAGATTTATTAAAAAAAAAAAACTGAAATATCACATGGTCCTAAGTATTCAGACCCTTTGCTCAGTATTTAGTAGAAGCACCCTTTTGATCTAATACAGCCATGAGTCTTTTTGGGAAAGATGCAACAAGTTTTTCACACCTGAAATTTGGGGATCCTCTACCATTCCTCCTTGCAGATCCTCTCCAGTTCTGTCAGGTTGGATGGTAAACGATGGTGGACAGTGGACATTTTTAGGTCTCTCCAGAGATGCTCAATTGGGTTTAAGTTAGGGCTCTGGCTGGGCCATTCAAGAACAGTCACCGATTTGTTGTGAAGCCACCCCTTCCTTATTTTAGCTGTGTGCTTAGGGTCATTGTCTTGTTGGAAGGTAAACCTTCGGCCCAGTCTGAGGTCCTGAGCACTCTGGAGAAGGTTTTTGTCCAGGATATCCCTGTACTTGGCCGCATTCATCTTTCCCTCGATTGCAACCAGTCGTCCTGTCCCTGCAGCTGAAAAACACCCCCACAGCATGATGCTGCCACCACCATGCTTCACTGTTGGGACTGTATTGGACAGGTGATGAGCAGTGCTTGGTTTTCTCCACACATACCGCTTAGAATTAAGGCCAAAAAGTTCTATTTTGGTCTCATCAGACCAGAGAATCTTATTTCTCACCATCTTGGAGTCCTTCGGGTGTTTTTTAGCAAACTCCATGCGAGCTTTCATGTGTCTTGCACTGAGGAGAGGCTTCCGTCGAGCCACTCTGCCATAAAGCCCCGACTGGTGGAGGGCTGCAGTGATGGTTGACTTTCTACAACTTTGTCCCATCTCCCGACTGCATCTCTGGAGCTCAGCCACAGTGATCTTTGGGTTCTTCTTTACCTCTCTCACCAAGGCTCTTCTCCCCCTTTAGCTCAGTTTGGCCGGACGGCCAGCTCTAGGAAGGGTTCTGGTCATCCCAAACGTTTTCCATTTAAGGATTATAGAGGCCACTATGCTCTTTGGGACGTTAAGTGTAGCAGAAATCTTTCGTAAACCTTGGCCAGATCTGTGCCTTGCCACAATTCTGTCTCTGAGCTCTTCAGGCAGTTCCTTTGACCTCATGATTCTCATTTGCTCTGACATGCACTGTGAGCTGTAAGGTCTTATATAGACAGGTGTGTGGCTTTCCTAATCAAGTCCAATCAGTATAATCAAACACAGCTGGACTCAAATGAAGGTGTAGAACCATCTCAAGGATGATCAGAAGAAATGGACAGCACCTGAGTCAAATATATGAGTGTTACAGCAAAGGGTCTGAATACTTAGGACCATGTGATATTTCAGTTTTTCTTTTTTAATAAATCTGCAAAAATGTCAACAATTCTGTGTTTTTCTGTCAATATGGGGTGCTGTGTGTACATTAATGAGGAAAAAAAATGAATTCAAATGATTTTAGCAAATGGCTGCAATATAACAAAGATTGAAAAATTTAAGGGGGTCTGAATACTTTTCGTCCCCACTGTATATATATATATATATATATATATATATATATATATATATACTCTGCATTCAGCATAGGCTATATACACATTGCATTCGGCGATGTACAGTTTCTAATACAGTGCAGGCGGTGTGTACAGTTTCAAACACTTCAGGCGGTGTACACAGTATATAATACAGTGTAATACAGTGTAGTGCGGTGTTAAAAAAAAAATAAAATACCCATCATGTCCGGAAGGCCTTCAAGGAGAGGCAGACCCTCACAGGCCACTAAAAGTGTGCAAGCAGCCTCTGAAATAATATTTAACAGCAGGGACCTTTGCTGCGCCCAACAAGAGTAACTGTGAGGGGTTACCGTGTTCTGCCACCACCAACACCTAAGGCCCAATTTTTCAGAATATATAGTGCAGGCCGTATAGTATATATACTGCAGTTCAGAGCAGTGGCGGCCCGTACATAGGGGGCGCCCGGGCGCCCCCCCCCCCCCCTCCTTCTGTATAGTCACACAAAAAAAAATAAAAATAAAAATTTTTTTTTTAAAACTGCCCCTTTAAGAAGAAAAAAAAAAAGTCCTTTAACATAGTGCACTGTGTTTGAGCGCCGGACACAGTGCACAATGGGAAGCGCCACGTCAATGCAATCACAGGATGACAGACGTGGCGCTTCATTTGCGGGCGTTTATCCCGCCTTAGGGCGCTTTCTGAAGCGCTGAGTAGCTTCCGCAAGGCACTATTACTATGGCTGGGCGGTTTGATTGACATCTGAGGTTTGATGTCACTTCCTGTTGTCTCTGTCCCGGGCGCAATGGGAAAGAGATAACAGGAAGTATGAAGAGCAGATCTCTCCATCGCTTCTGGAAGGAGACACCGCCGGAGAGGAAAGGACAACACAGTCAGCATTCAGCAAGGTAAGTGCCGCTGCTGTGTTAGGGGGATCTGTATTAACATTTTTTAAACCTGCTGGAGGTTTTGTGGTGTTCTTGCTGTGAGATGTATTTTGGCATGGGTTTCTCTCTGAGAGCTTTGAGCCAGCCCCTGCCTGTGTTACAAAAGATCCGGAGCAAACATAGAGCGAACTCTACTGGTCTGATCTGCACACTGGCTCTCCCTCCCGCACTAACTTTGGGATAACAGCAAGTAGCAGAGCCGTGCCAGTGAGTACACTTCCTATCACACTGATACAGCCAGTCCCTGACAAAACACTAGCCCTGCAGCCGCAAAAAGGATGCCTCTGATCCTTCGCACGCGCTCCCCCCTCCTCTCCCTGTGCTTGATAATGAAGTCCCTCCAGCCAGCTACTATCTCTAATGTTAACCACTGCACATTGCCTCTCTGATCCTCCCCCATGCTCTCCCCCTCCTCTACTTAGGCTTGATAACAGAGGTCACTGCAATGGCTAGTTTTCAGCCTCACAGACTGCACACCTCCCGTCTCTGCTTTCTCTGCATGCCTGGTTGCTGTGAATCTCCCTGAGCTCCCTCAAACACCACAGTAGAAGAGGGGGCACATTTAGGGCCGGTTCACATTGCTGCGATGTCAGACATCACATGCGATTCGCACCGCACTGCTGTGCAAATCTCATATGATGTCTGTGTGATGCAAATTCAGCCATACAGATAGTATGGCTGAAATCGCATTCGGACCAAACTCACACAGGACCCATTTTTTGATCCGCACCAGAATCGGATCCCATGGGTGTTCACACCCATGGGATCCGATTCCTGTCCAAATTCACAGTTCGCACTGCAATATGCGAACTTTACTGGAGGTGTCATTAACATTGTATTGACACCCCCAGCAGTTCGCAAAGGGCAGTGTAAACTTCCTGCGAGTTGTATGCGATGCAGGAACCCGTACTGGATTCGCAGGGTTCCCACATCGCTGCAGTGTGAACTGAGCCTAATGCCGCGTACACACGGTCGAACTTTTCAGCTACAAAAGTCCGACAGCCTGTCCGACAGACTTTCGACGGACTTTTGGCGGACTTTCGACGGACTTGCGGCGGACTTTCTAACGAACAGACTTGCCTACACACGATCACACAAAAGTCCGTCGAATTCTTACGTGATGACATACACCGGACTAAAATAAGGAAGTTCATAGCCAGTAGCCAATAGCTGCCCTAGCGTGGGTTTTTGTCCGTCGGACTAGCATACAGACGAGCGGATTTTTCGACCGGACTCGAGTCCGTCGGAAAGATTTGAAGCATGTTTCAAATCTAAAGTACGTCGGATTTGAGGCTAAAAAAGTCAGTTGAAAGTCCGGAGAAGCCCACACACGATCGGATTACCAGCCAGCTTTAGTCCGTCAGCGTCCGTTGGACTTTTGTAGACGAAAAGTCCGACCGTGTGTACGCGGCATTAGAGTACCCGTCTTGCTCAGCAGTAGCCTGGCCTGTCATCACCAATTCTGGCCCTGCTACCCGCACTACCTGCACCTGCGATTTCTGCGGGGAAGCAAGCAGCGAGTACTTCTGGCTCCCTTGCCAGCCTGACCAACCACAACTCACAAATGGCTGTCAGTAAAACACTTTGGGGGGAAAAAAAGTCTGTTATTCTGAACTGTGCATGCACAGTCTGAAGTCAGCCATTTAGAGAACTGCATTTGATGTGCACAGTGGCTGCGTTTTGATGTGCACAGTGAGGCTGCAATTTATGGGGGTTTTTTTTCTCTAATTTTTCAGTTTGTTTGCGCCCCCCAAAAATTTTGGGCACCAGCCGCCACTGGTTCAGAGTATATAGTGCACTCAGTGTAGTATATATAATACAGTGCAGGGTATATAGTGCAGTGTACAATTTATAATATAATGTATTGAAGTGGTTAAGGGGAGCCCTATGACAGAATTAAGAAAACAATGGCATGGGCTTCCCCGGTTCATACCAGGCTCTTTTGGGTCTGGTATGAATTTTGGGTGGCACCCCCACGCCATTTTTTAAAAAGATTTCACCTTAATATTCATACCAGACCCAAAGGGCCTGGTATGGACTGGGGGGGGGGGGGGACCCACGCTGTTTTTTAAAATGATTTTTATGTATATTGCCGGGATCTGGCAATACATTACAGCCGTGAGAAATTTTAAATTACATTTTTTCCTTAAGAAATGTAATTTTACTGCGGTACTTTTCTAAACATGGGAAAAATGTGTTACTTTACAGGCAGATTAAGGGGACACCCCCAGGCACGATACTTAACCGCTTGCCGACAGTCGCACACAGATGTACGTCGGCAGAATGGCACAGGCAGGCAAATGGGCGTATCTGTACGTCCCTTTAAATTTGTGCGCGCGGGAGCATACCCGCTGGTTCCGGGAACTCGATGTTCGCCGGCAGCCCGCGATTGCGTTGTGGAGAGGTAGAACGGGGGGAGATGCCTATGTAAGCAAGGCATTTCCCCATTCTGCCTAGCATCATGACAGGGATCTACTGCTCCCTGTCATCGGGAGCAGTGATCGCTATCATGCCAGTGGAAGCCTATTCCCCCCACAGTTGGAACACCTCCCTAGGACACACTTAACTCATTGATCACTCCCTAGTGTTTAACCCCTTCCCTGCCGTTGTCATTTACACAGTAATCAGTTCATTTTTATAGCACTGATCGCTGTATAAATGACAATGGTCCCAAAATGGTGTTAAAAGTGTCTGATGTGTCCGCCATAATGTTGCAGTCACAATAAAAATTGCAGATGACCACCATTACTAATAAAAAAAAATTAATAATAAAAATGCTATAAATCTATCCCCTATTTTGTAGACACTATGGAGCTGATTTACGAACATGTTGGCGCATTTGCGTGCGCAGGAATAGTTATTGCGACATGGCGCATACTTAAACAAATAGAAACCAGCTGGTGACTTGCGCCGGATGCGCGGAATCCTTGCGCGCATGGGCGCAGACACATTCATAAATACAGAGCAGACATCGGGCACTTGCTCATTGTAATGCTGATCATGTTAATGAGCTTTTCCTTATCACATGGAGAATATTGCTTCCAGTTTTATTCCATTCATTAATTTCTTTTTGAAACAACTCAATAATCATTCTAGAGATCTTCCTCCTATCAACAACTGTGCGGATATTCCCTGGACTTAGATGTGAAATGTCATAATTGTCAAAATGTAATTGTGTGCATTTTATGGTGATAATCTATAATCATTGGTGGACCTGAAACTTCCATGAAAACATCTTCATAATACATGTCTGTGTATTATGCATTCTGGACAGTTTATTTCCCCATACACTGTGCAATGTGATTGGATAACCTATAAATCTACTCATCTATCTGAGCAATTATTTCATCATACACAGTGCAATCTGATGACGTTTAAATCCACTCATTTGTCTGAGTAATTCTTTCCCCATACACTGTGCAATGTGTAAAGGGTTAATACCCCAAAAGAGAAAGCAGCTTGTGTCTGGTGGTGTAGCTGATTAGTAACTCCTATTCAGAATGTGTCAGCACAAAACCAGATGCAGTTCCGTGCGTTTTTTTTTTCTGCACTTAGGCTCCATTCACACTAGCGCGCTTTTTGATGCATTTTGCAGAAATGCATGGGAATTTTTTAACATGGGTTCCTATGGAACATCAATGCCTTTTTGTACCTCTGCATTTTTGGAAAGGGTCAGGGACTTTTTTTCATGCAAAATGCAGCGTTTTGCATGTAATAGAATTCAATGGACAAGCATCAAAAACGCAAGTGCACCGTTTTTGCAGCGTTTTTACAGCGTTTTTGATGCGTTTTTGCCGGGTTTTTTTTTTTTTTTAGACTGTAAAAAAAAACTGTAAAAAAATAAAAAATAAACGCGGCAAAAACGCTACAAAAACGCTGCTCAAAAACGTGGCAAGCATGACAAAAAAAACTCCAAAAACGCTCAAAAGCAACATGCATAGGTGTGAATCGAGCCTAAGGCTCGACTCACACTAGCACATTTTTTGATGCATTTTGCATTTTGCAGAAATGCATGGGAATTTTTTAACATGGGTTCCTATGGAACATGTTCACATCAATGCCTTTTTGTACCTCTGCATTTTTGGAAAGGGTCAGGGACTTTTTTTCATGCAAAATGCAGCGTTTTGCATGTAATAGAATTCAATGGACAAGCATCAAAAACGCAAGTGCACCCTTTTTGCAGCGTCTTTACAGCGTTTTTGATGCGTTTTTGCCGGGTTTTTATTTTTTTTTTTTTTAGACTGTAAAAAAAAACTGTAAAAAAATAAAAAATAAACGCAAAACGCGGCCAAAACGCGGCAAAAACGCGGCAAAAACGCTGCTCAAAAACGTGGCAAGCATGACAAAAAAAACTCCAAAAACGCTCAAAAGCAACATGCATAGGTGTGAATCGAGCCTAAGGCTCGACTCACACTAGCACATTTTTTGATGCATTTTGCATTTTGCAGAAATGCATGGGAATTTTTTAACATGGGTTCCTATGGAACATGTTCACATCAATGCCTTTTTGTACCTCTGCATTTTTGGAAAGGGTCAGGGACTTTTTTTCATGCAAAATGCAGCGTTTTGCATGTAATAGAATTCAATGGACTAGCATCAAAAACGCAAGTGCAGTGTTTTTGCAGCGTTTTTACAGCGTTTTTGATGCATTTTTGGCTTTTTTTTTTTAAGACTGTATACAGTCTACAAAAAAACTGTAAAAAAATAAAAAATAAACGCGGCAAAAACGCTACAAAAACGCTGCTCAAAAACGTGGCAAGCATGACAAAAAAAACTCCAAAAACGCTCAAAAGCAACATGCATAGGTGTGAATCGAGCCTAAGGCTCGACTCACACTAGCACATTTTTTGATGCATTTTGCATTTTGCAGAAATGCATGGGAATTTTTTAACATGGGTTCCTATGGAACATGTTCACATCAATGCCTTTTTGTACCTCTGCATTTTTGGAAAGGGTCAGGGACTTTTTTTCATGCAAAATGCAGCGTTTTGCATGTAATAGAATTCAATGGACAAGCATCAAAAACGCAAGTGCACCCTTTTTGCAGCGTCTTTACAGCGTTTTTGATGCGTTTTTGCCGGGTTTTTATTTTTTTTTTTTTTAGACTGTAAAAAAAAACTGTAAAAAAATAAAAAATAAACGCAAAACGCGGCCAAAACGCGGCAAAAACGCGGCAAAAACGCTGCTCAAAAACGTGGCAAGCATGACAAAAAAAACTCCAAAAACGCTCAAAAGCAACATGCATAGGTGTGAATCGAGCCTAAGGCTCGACTCACACTAGCACATTTTTTGATGCATTTTGCATTTTGCAGAAATGCATGGGAATTTTTTAACATGGGTTCCTATGGAACATGTTCACATCAATGCCTTTTTGTACCTCTGCATTTTTGGAAAGGGTCAGGGACTTTTTTTCATGCAAAATGCAGCGTTTTGCATGTAATAGAATTCAATGGACTAGCATCAAAAACGCAAGTGCAGTGTTTTTGCAGCGTTTTTACAGCGTTTTTGATGCATTTTTGGCTTTTTTTTTTTAAGACTGTATACAGTCTACAAAAAAACTGTAAAAAAAAAAAAAAAGCTGTAAAAACGCTACAAAAACGCTGCTCAAAAACGTGGCAAGCATCACAAAAAAACCTCCAAAAACGCTCAAAAGCAACATGCATAGATGTGAATTGAGCCTTAGGCTCCATTCACACTAGCGCGTTTTTTGATGCATTTTGCATTTTGCAGAAATGCACGGGAATTTTTTAACATGGGTTCCTATGGAACATGTTTACATCAATGCCTTTTTGTATCTCTGCATTTTTGGAAAGGGTCAGGGACTTTTTTTCATGCAAAATGCAGCATTTTGCATGTAATAGAATTCAATGGACAAGCATCAAAACGCAAGTGCACCGTTTTTGATGCGTTTTTGGTGTGTTTTTGATGCGTTTTTGCCGGGTTTTTTTTTTTAGTTTTTTTTAAGACTGTTAAAAAAAACTGTAAAAAAAAAAATAAAAAACGCAAAACGCAAATCGCGGCAAAAACGCCGCAAAAACGCTGCTCAAAAACGTGGCAAGCATGAAAAAAACCCCTCCAAAAATGCTCAAAAGCAACATGCATAGGTGTGAATCGAGACGAAGGCTTGATTCACACCTATGCATTTTTAGTGTTTTTTGCATTTTGCAGATTTGCACTACAGAACATGTTCCATAGGAAACAATGTTAAATGGACTGTACTGCAAATCTGCAAAATGCAAAAAGCACTAAAACTGCATAGGTGTGATTCAGCCTCAGGGCCAGTTCACACCAGATGCAGCTCCATGTAGTTCCGTTTTTTCTGCACCAATACTGTCAGTTCCGGTCAGTTTCTGCACCAGAAACTGACTGCATGGTGTGAACTAGAGCCATTGGAATACATGGAAAACACTGAGCATGCATTTTTAGTGCAGAAAAAAGCGCAGGGAACTGCATCTGGTGTGAACTAGCACTAAAAATGCATGCAGTGTTTTCCATGTATTCCAATGGCTCTAGTTCACATCATGCAGTCAGTTTCTAGTCAGTTCCGATGCAGAAATAAAGCGCTTGAAACTGCATCTGGTGTGAATTGGCCCACAGAACTTTAATTCTTAAAGAAACCAAAGGTAGTAATGTTGTAACCCCTTTTTTTGAACAAGCGTGAAAAATATATTGCTCACAAAGAGGGGAGTATTTCAAGCATATTAGCTGTGTGATCATGTGTGTGTCTATGGGTAGTTCCCCCCCCCCCCCCCCCTCCCTATGTATATTATCTGTGTGATCATGTGTGTGTCTATATATATTATAATAAATCTATATAAAAAACACACACGGCATACATTTATGCAGATTTTGACCATAAATATGTAATGTGTCTAGCCACTAAGGCCCGGTTCACACTGGTGCGATGCGAGAACACTGCGAATCCACTGCATGTCAGTTCACACTGCCATACTGCCATACTGCCATATGTGAATCGCTGGGGAGTGTCAATACATTGTTAACGACACCCCCAGTTCAGCTTGCATATCGCACTGCGAACTGACATTTCGGACATGAATCGGATCGCATATGTGTGAACACACATGCGATCCGATTCTGGTCCGAACAGAAAAAAGGGTCCTGTGCTTGTTTGCACCAAATGAGGTGTGATATCAGCCATACTATCTGTATGGCTGATATCGCACCACACAGACATTGCATGTAATGTGAATGGCAGTGCGCTGCGAATTACATGTGATCTGGCATCGCACAAGTGTGAACCGGGCCTTAAGGACCAAGCCTATTTCTATTTACAAGTTAAAATATGTATTTTTTTGCTTGAAAATTAATTAGAACCCTCAAACATTATATATATTTTAAGCAGCGTACAATGGATATCATTGCAATAATTTTTTCACACTGAGGCGTTTTGCAGGCGCTAAAAATAGCGCCTGCAAAGCGCCCTGAAAGAGCGGCTCCATTCACTCCAATATGAAATCCCTGAGGGCTTTCACACTGGAGACACAGTAGCGGCTGTTTAAGGGGCGCTTTGCAAGCGCTATTTTTAGAGCCTGCAAAACGCCTCAGTGTGAAAGGGGTCTTCATGTACAACCTGTGGCATGTAAACTCCCCCTCAATGTAAACCCAAGCTAACAAAAAACAGGGAAAGTCTTTGCGGTTGATTTACTAAAGGTAAATCCACTTTGCACTACAAGTGCAGTTGGTGGAGATCCGAGGGGGCCATGCAAGGAAGATAAAAAACAGCATCTTTGCTTCTAAATGATTGGATGTTAAAATCAACAGTGCTTCCCCTCAGATTTTCAGTGACTATACTTGTATTGCAGAGTGGATTTGCCTTTAATAAACCCCAAAATACCTAAGAATTTGGGGTGTACACAACAAAGTGCTAGAGTGCAATTTGCCTAATGGGGACACTAGTTAGATTGACCTGTGTGTCCCCAAGGAAAGGCATTGGTAGGGTTTTACCCTCACTTCCTGTTTGGCTATGTGACCGGAAGTGAAGCCAATTTTAAGAAAAGGGACACAAAGCCCAACCTAAAAAAGACAAGTAGGGGTTCTAACACTCACTTGGTTTCCCTCAAATGCCCAAAATTATTATAGGATTGTCTGGAGCTCGATTTTAGCTCAGTGCTCTAAATCAGTGGTTCTCAACCCTGTCCAAGTACCCCCAACAGGCCATGTTTGCAGGTTTTCTTTCATCTTGCACAGGTGCTTTAAATCAGTCAATGGCTTGGTATTTTGGACAGCTAGTTTAGCCAAGATAAAATTCCCTAAACATGTCCTGTCGGGGGTACTTGAGAACTGAGGCTGAGAAACACTGCACTAAAATGGAAAATTGAATACTTACCACTCTGTAATTTCTTTCCTGGTGCCTATCCATGGCAGCATACACACAATCCATGCATATTCTACCATGAAGGCACCAGGAAAGTAACTTAGACAAAGACACACATTTTTAGGATTTGCCATGCCAATCAGCCTAGGTAAAGCGGGGTTCCCATTTAAAAAAAAAAAAGTCAGCAGCTACAAATACTGCAGCTGCTGACTTATAATTGGACACTTACCTGTCCCAGGGTCCAGCGATGCGGGGGATCGAAGCCCCGCTCGTCCCCCCCCCCCCTCCACTCGTCGGCATTTCAACTGTGGGCGCCCGGCTGTGGCTTCACAGCCGGGCACCCACTGCACATGCGCGAGCCGTCACTGGCCCCGCAATCATCTGGGATCGGTCACGTGTCCCAGATGATTGACAAGAGGGAGGGTGAATAGGCGATCTCCCTTCCTGCGCCGTGGGAAGTGACGTCAGGAGCCCAGGCACCGAAGGGGGCAGACTACGAGGGACCCCCTAGCAACAGGCATTTAGAGGTGAGTAAAAAAGAAAAAAAATTTCTCCAAATGTTTTATTTTTTATTTTTTTTAAGAACATTACTAATTTTTTTATTTTTTTTGGGGGGGTGGAACTTCACTTTAAGCTGCAGCTGGGAAAACTGTTGCATGAAAAGTAACAAAAAACACAAAACATAAAATTTTGCTACAAATTTTATTGGTCAACAAAACAAGACTTGGAAAAGAGCAAGGAAAGCAAAAAACACATGTAAAAAGATTACACCCACTTTTCGGCCCCGCATAACTCCTTCGCCAGGATAGACCACATCTTTACACGCTCGCGCACAATCCCGCTTGTCTTTAACTCTAGGATTATTGATTCCCTGTTGTCAGATCACGCGTTGGTCTTGGTAGTGGCTCAGAAAGGAGGACCCTCTAAGGGCTCGCCACGTTGGAGATTACAAGAATCTCTCCTCAGTGATCCCATCAATTGTCAGGGCATAGCAGAGGCCATCAAAGACTACTTCCGAACTAACCAAACGGGGGAGGTTTCCCCCTCCACCGTTTGGGCAGCCCATAAGCCGGTAATTAGGGGCCACATAATTAGCTTATCCTCACATCTCAGAGCAGCCCACAAGGCTGACATCCTCAAACTCACAGCAGACTACAGAGTAGCGGCTAAAGCACATAAGAGACTACCTACATCAGACTCCTTAGAGAACCTTGACCACACTAGGACGGCCCTTAACCTAGCCTTGACTTCTGCAGCAGAAAAACACTTAAGATGGACAGGAGCCAAATTTTATTACCAAACAGACCGGATGGGCTCCAGACTAGCAGCCAAACTCAACCCAAAACACCGATCTTTAGCGTTCCCCAAAATCAAAACGCTATCAGGAGACCTGATGCAGAACCCTACTAAAATGATGGAAGCCTTTTCCCTATTTTATACTGACCTATATAAATCCTCTGATTCTCCGTCACCGCAACAAAGGGATCGCTTCCCCAGGGACTTACCTCTGCCAGCTTTGACCAAAGAACATAGGGATTTGCTTGAGGACAAGATCTCAGAGGAGGAAGTATTGGATACAATTGCTTCTCTTAAAACGGGTTCTGCCCCAGGTCCAGATGGTCTATCTACTGGGTATTACAAAAAATTTGCCACTAACCTTGCCCCCCACCTAACTAAGTTTTTTAACTCCCTCAGGGATGGAGCCCTTCTGGGTCCTGATCTTAACTCGGCATATATCTCGGTGATCCCGAAGCCGGGGAAAGATTCAAGTGAGTTAGGTAACTATAGGCCCATATCGCTTATTAATAACGATATCAAAATCCTGGCAAAAATTTTAGCGAATAGAACGATCAGGTGGGCTTCATCTCTGGTAGACAGGGTCCGGACCAAATACGTAGGACGATAGACATCATATCTCTTCTCAAATCGGGTTAGGATGGGGACTCACCGCAGCGGGGCTTCCTCCTTTCCATCGACCTACACAAGGCATTTGACTCTGTTGACTGGGAATACTTAACTGACATTTTACAGCGCTGGGGATTTGGTCCCTTCTTTCTGAACTACATTAGGTCCCTATACTCGACCCCATCTGCTCAGGTCCGTCTCCTGGGAAGGTATTCGGACTCGTTCCCTATTAGTAGAGGAACCAGGCAGGGTTGCCCACTCTCTCCCCTCCTCTTTGCGATAGCAATTGAGTCACTGGCTATAGCGCTTAGAGCCAACCCAGATGTCAAAGGGGTCCAATGCGGCGATCAGGAGCATAAATGTGCTCTATATGCGGATGACCTGCTCCTTTATATCACTTCCCCTTTCATTTCCACCCCTATGATCTATAAGATCCTCCAAGATTTCAGCATAGTCTCCGGCCTAAAGGTTAATATGACTAAATCCATCACGCTGAACATTACAGTCCCACAGAGTCTAATTAATCAGATTTCCTCTAATTTTAAATTCCCCTGGGCGTCCACAGACATCCCCTACTTAGGCATCAACTTAACCCCAGACATCCAAAAGCTGTTTGGCGCTAATTCCCCCCCCATGTTCCGTAAATGTAAGGAGGACCTGGATAAGTGGGCCAGATGTGGGCTGTCCTGGCTAGGCAGAATTCACGCCGTCAAGATGACCCTCCTTCCCCGTCTCTTATCCCTTTTTCGCTCACTCCCTATCCTGATTAAGAAATCGACCCTGCTCAAATTTCAATCCGAAATCATTCGCTTTATATGGGGCCGAAGAGGGTATAGATGTCCCTCCAGTATGCTTTCCCTTCTTAAAAGTCAGGGAGGACTCGGCCTCCCTGACTTATGGTGCTACTATCAGGCAGCACAACTCTCCCAAATTTCGTTGGCGTTTGTAAGAGGCCCGAAACCAAGCTGGCTATCAATGGAAAGACATGCAACCCCTCGGAACACAATCGACTATCTTGTCTGGTGTAACCCTACTGATAGACCAGCCATACTATCACCTACCTTTTCCCATTCGATGGCCTTGTGTACAAAACTCTTTTCATATCGTAACCTAATCTCACCTATCAGACCACTAGCTCACCTATTCCATAACCCAGCTTTCCCGCCAGGGATGGTAATCAGGGCCTTCAAATGGTGGACGGACATAGGCCTATATAGGATTGGCCATTTTCTCTCCCCCAGAGGTCCGATCACATTGAACCACTGTCGAAACGAGTTAGACATGCCCGAATCTGAGATTTTCAGATTCTCTCAAATCTACCACTACCTTCGCTCCATTTGGAAGCAAAATCAAGAAAGGTCCTCTTTGACCCCATTTGAACAATGGTGCTCCAATACAGAAGTCCAGAGGGGAGGAATTTCTATAATCTATACCGTCTTAAAATCCTCAGCAGAGAAACCGGGATACGCACGGGCCTGGGAAGAGGACTTAGACAACTCCTTGACGTTACAGGACTGCTATATCAGGTTTGAAAGATCATTCAAAGGTATACAAAACATATCATTGATAGAAGCCAGTGTAAAAGTCATAACAAGATGGTACTATGTTCCTGCTCGCTTATCTTTTATTTTTCCAGGATCTTCCCCTCTGTGTTTCAGGGGCTGTAAGATGGAAGGGACTATGATACACATATGGTGGACGTGCCCCCGAATCAGATCATACTGGGGTAAGGTCTTCCGCACGATCAGTACTGTTTTACAGCAAACAGTCTCTCCTGATCCTTCCATTGCTTTGCTTAATGGGAAGATCAGGACTTTTTCTAAATTTTCACAGAAGCTAATTTTCTTTATCCTCTTAGGAGCTAAGGCTTCATTAGCAAAGTCCTGGAGGAAACCTAGCGTTTCACTACAGGGTTTTAAAAGAAGGGGGACATGGATAATGGCACAGGAACAAATCGTAGCTAAAATAAATGACAAAAACGAAACATTCTTCGCTATTTGGGAACCATGGGCCAAATATTGTAAAGTTCCGCTGTATCCGGCCATACCACAAGCTCCTTTGTGAGATAGAATCTTTTGCAGAGTATCCCCCCCCACCTACCCCTCCTCTCTACGAAGTTGCCCGGGACCGGGCGGTTGTTTCTCATTATTAAATTTTTTGATCTCATAATTTAACTGTTAATGTAGTAGTCTTTCCTGTAAACACTAGGCCGTGAGGCTTGTTTTCAGTCAAGACACCTGTATGCAAAAACCATAGACAGTCCTCAAGGTGTGAATGACTTAGTATGGTTCAGTTGTAGTTTTGGGGCAATGACACAGGAAACTGGAACCCTGGCCTACCGGGCAGGCCACAGTATGCTCCCATTGGGGTGGTCTGTCGATAGGACCGGGGTCTGAGCTTGAATCCCTCATTCCTGTGGTCATCTCTGGTTTTCTACACCACGCTGGAAAGCTTATTAGCCATATCAAGCCCCTAACCAGTTCTTTAACGCACGCCTATGCCACCATGCCTCCTTTTATTCGACTACTCTATACTTTGTTACCTTATTTTTGGTTTATAACGATCCCTGTAAAGGAAAGTCAATGATGGTCACTTTGAAGAATGTAACTTCTGAGACTGTATGAGATTCTTGTACTGAACTGGTTGTTAATTTTTGTATAAACCTTTCATTTACAAAATAAAAATTATTTGAAAGTAAAAACACATGTATGTTAATTTGAGACACTAGAATATGGTTAATGTGAGTTAAAAGGAGGGGCCCACAAATAAATATCTATTAAGGATATAAACATTAGTCAACATCTTGAAAACGTTTTTGCAAAATAATGCAGCACAGACAATTAAATCAAAGTGAACAACCTACAAACGACACACATTTCATGGTGCACGTTGGCACCAATGACAAAGTCAGAGGCAGATGAAGTGTCCTAAAGAACGATTTTAGGGACTTAGGAGCTAAATTGAGGATGAGGACCTCCAAGGTAGTATTCTCAGGAATACTACCGGTACATCGAGCCACACCAGAAAGGCAGAGGGAGATTAGGGAAGTAAACAAGTGGCTGAAGAGCTGGTGTAGTAAGGAGGGGTTTGGGTTCCTGGAGGACTGGGCCGACTTCTCAGTCGGTAACCGGTACTATAGAAGGGACGGACTGCACCTAAATGAGGAGGATGCAGATCTGCTGGGAATGAAGATGGCCAAAAAGTTAGAGGGGTTTTTAAACTAGGCGATGGGGGGGAGGGTCCAGAGACAGTGATAGCCAGCGCAGAAGATATTCCAGAGGGTAGTATTGGGGGCATTAGTGGTAGGTTAACCAAAGTACAAAAACACAAGGTGAGTATAGTAGCAAGTCCTAGTTGCAATCTTGAAACACCCAATACGAGGACAATATGCGACCGGTCTAAACTATGTGGCATGTTCACCAATGCCAGGAGCTTGACGGACAAGATGGGCGAACTAGAGATACTGATGTACAAGGAAGATTTGGATTTTGTGGGAATTTCAGAGACCTGGTTCAACAGCTCTCATGATTGGCTGGCAAACATTCAAGGGTATACCCTATACCGCAAGGATAGAGAGGGTAAAAAAGGGGGAGGGGTATGCCTATATATCAAGAATAATGTACAAGCGAATGTGAGAGATTACATCACTGAGGGAGCTAGAGAGGAGGTGGAATCCTTATGGGTAGAGCTCCAAAGGGATGAAGCTAAGGGGAAAATAATACTGGGAGTATGCTATAGGACCCCTAACCTGAGGGAGGAAGTGGAGACGGATCTCCTATCACAAATTGGATTAGCAGCAAGGATGGGAAGTGTTATCATAATGGGGGATTTTAATTATCCAGACATAGACTGGGCGGAGGGAACCGCGCATTCATTTAAGGCTCGCCAGTTCCTTAATGCCTTGCAGGACAATTTTATGGGTCAGATGGTAGACGCACCAACTAGAAATAAAACATTACTGGATCTACTGATTACCAACAATACAGACCTGATCACAGATGTGGAAATACGGGGCAATTTAGGTAACAGCGATCACAGGTCAATTAGTTTCAGTATAAATCACACAAATAGGAAACATGAAGGGAACACAAAGACATTGAATTTCAAAGAGCCAACTTCCCTAAACTACAAACCTTGCTAGAAGGCATAAATTGGGTTAAAATATTAGGAACAAAGAATACGGAGGAGAGATGGGTTTGCTTTAAGAGCATATTAAATAAGGGCATTAGCCAATGTATCCCATTGGGTAATAAATTTAAAAGAGCAAACAAAAATCCTGGATGGCTTAACTCCAATGTAAAAATGCATATAAAAGCAAAGGAGAAGGCCTTCAAAAAATACAAGGTTGAGGGATCATCCTCAGCATTCAGACTTTATAAAGAATGCAATAAGAAATGTAAGGGTGCAATTAGGACGGCTAAGATAGAACATGAAAGACACATAGCGGAGCAGAGCAAAAAAAAATCCCAAGAAATTCTTTAACCACTTGAGCCCCGGACCATTATGCTGCCTAAGGACCAGAGGTCTTTTTCCAATTTGGCACTGCGTTGCTTTAACTGCTAATTGCGCGGTCATGCAATGCTGTACCCAAACGAAATTTGCGTCCTTTTCTTCCCACAAATAGAGCTTTCTTTTGATGGTATTTGATCACCTCTGCGGTTTTTATTTTTTGCGCTATAAACGGAAAAAGACCGAAAATTTTGAAAAAAAATGATATTTTCTACTTTTTGTTATAAGAAAAATCCAATAAACTAAATTTTAGTCATACATTTAGGCCAAAATGTATTCGGCCACATGTCTTTGGTAAAAAAAATGTCAATAAGCGTATATTTATTGGTTTGCGCAAAAGTTATAGCGTCTACAAACTAGGGTACATTTTCTGTAATTTACACAGCTTTTACTTTATGACTGCCTATGTCATTTCTTGAGGTGCTAAAATGGCAGGGCAGTACAAAACCCCCCCAAATGACCCCATTTTGGAAAGTAGACACCCCAAGGAAATTGCTGAGAGGCATGTTGAACCCATTGAATATTTATTTTTTTTGTCCCAAGTGATTGAAAAATGACAAAAAAAAAAAAAAAAAAAAATATTTACAAAAAGTTGTCACTAAATGATATATTGCTCACACAGGCCATGGGCCTATGTGGAATTGCACCCCAAAATAAATTCAGCTGCTTCTCCTGAGTATGGGGATACCACATGTGTGGGACTTTTTGGGAGCCTAGCCGCGTACGGGGCCCCGAAAACCAATCACTGCCTTCAGGATTTCTAAGAGTGTAAATTTATGATTTCACTCTTCTCTGCCTATCACAGTTTCGGAGGCCATGGAATGCCCAGGTGGCACAAAACCCCCCAAAATGACCCCATTTTGGAAAGTAGACACCCCAAGCTATTTGCTGAGAGGCATATTGAGTCCATGGAATATTTTATATTTTGACACAAGTTGCGGGAAAGTGACACTTTTTTTTTTTTTTTCATAAAGTTGTCACTAAATGATATATTGCTCACACAGGCCATGGGCATATGTGGAATTGCACCCCAAAATACATTTATCTGCTTCTCCTGAGTATGGGGATACCACATGTGTGGGACTTTTTGGGAGCCTAGCCGCGTACGGGACCCCGAAAACCAATCACCGCCTTCAGGATTTCTAAGGGTGAAAATTTTTGATTTCACTCTTTACTGCCTATCACAGGTTCGGAGGCCATGGAATGCCCAGGTGGCACAAACCCCCCCCCAAATGACCCCATTTTGGAAAGTAGACACCCCAAGCTATTTGCCGAGAGGCATGGTGAGTATTTTGCAGCTCTCATTTGTTTTTGAAAATGAAGAAAGACAAGAAAAAACATTTTTTTTTTTCTTTTTTCAATTTTCAAAACTTTGTGACAAAAAGTGAGGTCTGCAAAATACTCACTATACCTCTCAGCAAATAGCTTGGGGTGTCTACTTTCCAAAATGGGGTCATTTGGGGGGGTTTTGTGCCACCTGGGCATTCCATGGCCACCGAAACTGTGATAGGCAGTGAAGAGTGAAATCAAAAATTCACGCCCTTAGAAAGCCTGAAGGCGGTGCTTGGTTTTCGGGGTCCCGTACGCGGCTAGGCTTCCAAAAAGTCTCACACATGTGGTATCCCCGTACTCAGGAGAAGCAGCAGAATGTATTTTGGGGTGTAATTTCACATATTTCCATGGCATGTTTGAGCAATATATCATTTAGTGACAACTTTGTGCAAAAAAAAAAAAAAAATTTGTCTCTTTCCCGCAACTTGTGTCGCAATATAAAATATTCCATGGACTCGACATGACTCTCAGCAAATAGCTTGGGGTGTCTACTTTCCAAAATGGGGTCATTTAGGGGGGTTTTGAACTGTCCTGGCATTTTATGCACAACATTTAGAAGCTTATGTCACAAATCACCCACTCTTCTAACCACTTGAAGACAAAGCCCTTTCTGACACTTATTGTTTACATGAAAAAGTTATTTTTTTTTGCAAAAAAATTACTTTGAACCCCCAAACATTATATATTTTTTTAAAGCAAATGCCCTACAGATTAAAATGGTGGGTGTTTCATTTTTTTTTTTCACACAGTAATTGCGCAGCGATTTTTCAAACGCATTTTTTGGGGAAAAAACACACTTTTTTAAATTTTAATGCACTAAAACACACTATATTGCCCAAATGTTTGATGAAATAAAAAAGATGATCTTAGGCGGAGTACATGGATACCAAACATGACATGCTTTAAAATTGCGCACAGACGTGCAGTGGCAACAAAATAAATACATGTTTAAAAGCCTTTACAGGTTACCACTTTAGATTTACAGAGGAGGTCTACTGGAAAAATTACTGCACTCGATCTGGCCTTCGCGGTGATACCTCACATGCATGGTGCAATTGCTGTTTACGTTTGACGACAGACCGCCACTTGCGTTCGCCTTAGCGCGAGAGCAGGGGGCGACAGGGGTGCTTTTTTTTTTTTTTTTTTCTTAATTATTTTTTTGCTTTTTTAATCTTACTTTTAAACTGTTCCTTTCATATTTTTTTTTTAAATCATTTTTATTGTTATCTCGGGGAATGTAAATATCCCCTATGATAGCAATAGGTAGTGACAGGTACTCTTTTTTGAAAAAATTGGGGTCTATTAGACCCTAGATCTCTCCTCTGCCCTCAAAGCATCTGACCACACCAAGATCGGTGTGATAAAATGCTTCCCCAATTTCCCAATGGCGCTATTTACATCCGGCGAAATCTAAGCCATGAAATGCTCGTAGCTTCCGGTTTCTTAGGCCATAGAGATGTTTGGCGCCACTCTGGTCTCTGATCAGCTCTATGGTCAGCAGGCTGAATCACCGGCTGCATTCTCAGGTTCCCTGTTGAGACAGGAGAGCCAGAGAAAAACACGGAAGACGGTGGGGGGGGGGCATTCCCTCCCACGGCTTGTAAAAGCAGTCTAGAGGCTAATTAGCCGCTAGGATTGCTTTTACATGAAAGCCGACCGCTGGCTGAAAAGAATGATACCAAGATGATACCTAAACCTGCTGGCATCATTCTGGTATAACCACTCAAAGTCGTGCATGGCGTACCTGAAGACAAAAAAATGGTTAACAATGGTTAACAATAAAGCACAGTAAACAGTAAAGTATAAATAATTACATACCTGAAAAACAAACATGATAAAACATAATAACAATAACAATAAAACATTGCATAATAGAATACAGTAAAAAAAAGAGCAGAACAATAGAGAGAGAATAGAGAGAGAGAGAACAATAAAACGACAACTATTTTTTTTTATTTTATATATATATTTTTTTTTACACTTTTTTTGTAACTAACTTTTATAACTGTAACCGGTTCCAGGTTTGGGTCTCTCAAAATGCGATGGCATCTTGGGAGACCCTGTGAAAGTGTGCCTAGTCTGTGGAATGCTGTACCCTACGCTAATACTCAACTAGTGCATGGTAGCGTTCAAAACATTCACCAATGCAAAGACCAGGATTGTCAGGACAGGAGGGACAATAATAGCGGGTGTCACGCCTATATCCGCGCTTGCTGCAGACACAACATCTTTTTTGGGGGGTTCGCTGGGTAGGGGTACTCGGGAGGACATAAAAATGCCTCTCATGCAGCCGACTGCATTTGGTTGGGGATGTGAATGGGGGAAGTACAGGCGCTGCAGAAGCGGTGGGTTCCCAATTAGGATTGGCGAATGCAGCAGGAAGGGCATTATGGGCACGACGGGCCTGTGTTTGTCTTTTTGGTGTCAGCGGGACACTACTTGTGCTTGCCACCTCACCAGCTTGAACTGCACTTATGGGACTCGCCACGTCACCAAGTGTTACTGCAGTGCTGGTTTGATTACGACCGGGGTGTACTACGCCGCTGGCGCTTGCCAGTTCCCCAAAACACTACCAAAAAAACTGTTAGCGATCGCAGGGATGAGGCCTGACTCTGCGAACGCTGCAGTTATGTGTTTAGAGTTTTGTAAGTGACAGTGATCGATCGATACTGCACTTGGGTGGGCTGGGCCGGGCGGAGGGGCAAAACGCAGGTGCTAGCAGGTATCTGGGCTGATCCCGCTAACACTGCGTTTTTGGGAACCCTAAACTGCTGGGGACGCTAGTATAGATCTGATCGGATCAGATATTGATCCGATCAGATACTATACCACTAAGGGAGGTGTACGGTGCGTGCGTGGGTGTTAGCGGTACTGGCGCTAACCTGACGCTGCCTGGGGCTGGTGCTTGCCAGTTCACCAAAATGCTACCAAAAAAACTGTTAGCGATCGCAGGGATCAGGCCTGACTCTGCGAACGCTGCAGTTATGCGTTTAGTGTTTTGTAAGTGACAGTGATCGATCGATACTGCACTTGGGTGGGCTGGGCCGGGCGGAGGGGCAAAACGCAGGTGCTAGCAGGTATCTGGGCTGATCCCGCTAACACTGCGTTTTTGGGAACCCTAAACTGCTGGGGACGCTAGTATAGATCTGATCGGATCAGATATTGATGCGTTCAGATACTATACCACTAAGGGAGGCGTATGCTGCGTGCGTGGGTGTTAGCGGTACTGGCACTAATCTGACGCTGCCTGGGGCGACGCATATCACCGCTGGGCGATTAGGGGGCTAAACCTTTATTCGGTAATAAACGGCGGGTGCCCTGACACTATAAAAAATAAACAAACTAACCAGCGTCAACCGTAACAGTTATACGGTGATCAGTGGTGAAAGGGTTAACTAGGGGGCAATCAAGGGGTTAAAACATTTATTAGATAGTATATGGGGGTCCCTGACGCTATAAAACGCTGACGGCGAACCCAAATATTTACCTCACTAACTAGCGTCACCAGTGACACTAATACAGCGATCAGAAAAATGATCGCTTAGTGACACTGGTGACGGGGGGTGATCAAGGGGTTAAAACTTTATTAGGGGGGGTTAGGGGGGCACCCTAGACCTACAGGGGGGTAACAGTAACTGTGCTAACACAGTAACTGTCACAAACTGACACCTAGCAGTAATCAGAAAAAAAAAAAAAACTGCTGGTGTCAGTTTGTGACAGGGGGGGGGGGTGATTGGGGGGGATCGGGGGGCGATCGGGGGGGGGATCGGGGTGTAATGTGTGCCTGGCATGTTCTACTGTGTGTGTGTGTGTTGGTGCAGTCACTCACTTGTCGTCTCTCCTCGGGCCGGAACGGAAACTACCGACCCGAGGGGAGATGACATAATTTCCTTTGCTGCTGTTTAGCATACAGCAGCAAAGGAGTGTTCCCATTGGCCGGTGGCGATCGCGAGGGGGGGGCCACGAACGGATGGCCTCCCCCTCGTCTCCGATCGCCGGGGGACAAAACGGGACCGCCTCGGGCGGCAGGGGGGGTCCGATCGGACCCCCCACCCGCGGAAGGCAAATCACGTACCATGTACGTGATTTTGCCTGTCCGTGCCGCCTTGCCGACGTACATCGGCGTGAGGCGGTCGTCAAGTGGTTAAGTATGTAAACAGTAAAAAAGGGAGGACAGGCCATATTGGCCCCATAAAGAATGAGGAAGGACATCTGGTTACAAAGGATGGGGAGATGGCAAAGGTATTGAATTTATTCTTCTCCTCAGTCTTCACGAGTGAATCGGGGGGCTTCAGTAACCAAAACTGCAGTGTTTATCCTCATGACACAACAAAGGAAGCACCTCCATGGTTAACAGAGGATGGAATTAAAATTAGACTTGAGAAACTTAACATTAATAAATCACTGGGACCAGATGGCTTGCATCCGAGGGTACTTAGGGAACTCAGTCAACTGATTGCCAGACCGTTGTTCCTAATTTTTACAGACAGTCTATTGACTGGAATGGTACCAGCTGATTGGAGAAAAGCCAATGTAGCACCAATATTTAAAAAGGGCCCAAAATACATCCCTGGGAATTACAGACCAGTTAGCCTAACATCAATAGTATGTAAACTCTTGGAGGGGATGATAAGGGACTATATACAAGATTTTAGTAATAAGAACAATATCATTAGCAGTAATCAGCATGGATTCATGAAGAATCATTCTTGCCAAACCAATCTATTAACCTTCTATGAGGAGGTGAGTTGCCGTCTAGATAAAGGAAGGCCCGTAGACGTGTATCTGGATTTTGCGAAAGCATTTGACACAGTTCCCCATAAACGTTTACTGTACAAAATAAGGTCCGTTTGCATGGACCATAGGGTGAGTACATGGATTGAAAACTGGCTACAAGGGCGACTTCAGAGGGTGGTGATAAATGGGGAGTACTCAGAATGGTCAGGGGTGGGTAGTGGGGTTCCCCAGGGTTCTGTGCTGGGACCAATCCCATTTAATTTGTTTATAAACGACCTGGAGGATGGGATAAAGAGTTTAATCTCTGTATTTGCAGACGATACTAAGCTAAGCAGGGCAATAACTTCTCCGCAGGATGTGGAAACCTTGCAAAAAGACCTGAAAAAAAATTAATGGGGTGGGCGACTACATGGCAAATGAGGTTCAATGTAGAAAAATGTAAAATAATGCATTTGGGTGGCAAAAATATGAATGCAATCTATACACTGGGAGGAGAACCTCTGCGGGAATCTAGGATGGAAAAGGACCTGGGGGTCCTAGTAGATGATAGGCTCAGCAATGGCATGCAATGCCAAGCTGCTGCTAATAAAGCAAACAGAATATTGGCATGCATTAAAAGGGGGATCAACGCAAGAGATAAAACGATAATTCTCCCACTCTACAAGGCTCTGGTCCGGCCGCACTTGGAGTATGCTGTCCAGTTGTGGGCACCAGTCCTCAGGAAGGATGTACTGGAAATGGAGCGAGTACAAAGAAGGGCAACAAAGCTAATAAAGGGTCTGGAGGATCTTAGTTATGAGGAAAGGTTGCGAGCGCTGAACTTATTCTCTCTGGAGAAGAGACGCTTGAGAGGGAATATGATTTCAATTTACAAATACTGTACTGGTGACCCCACAATAGGGATAAAACTTTTTCGCAGAAGAGAGTTTAACAAGACTCGTGGCCACTCATTACAATTAGAAGAAAAGAGGTTTAACCTTAAACTACGTAGAGGGTTCTTTACTGTAAGAGCGGCAAGGATGTGGAATTACCTTCCACAGGCGGTGGTCTCAGCGGGGAGCATTGATAGCTTCAAGAAACTATTAGATATTCACCTGAATGACCGCAACATACAGGGATATATAATGTAATACTGACACATAATCACACACATAGGATGGACTTGATGGACTTGTGTCTTTTTTCAACCTCACCTACTATGTAACTATGTAACATTGACATCAAATCTATTTCAAGGGAAAATATCACCCACCCAAAAAATACAATAAACCAAAGTAAAAAGAAAAACTTGCTCGAAAACACATCTGTTTTGCAAAGACATAAACAAAATACATAGAGAAAACGCATGTGTTACAAACTCGATAAGGACACCCAAATGTACTCTCTTGCTGGCCACACACAATCTTGCCTCTTTTCAGGGCAAGGTAAAGAATGCTATCTGCAAGCTTTATATAACATGGGTTTGTGTGCTAATGAGGCAATTGAAAACACATGCACAGTCCATGCAACACACTTCAAAGTGGGTACACCTGTTAAGGATGTCCTTAAATTACTAACCCAAAAAACACACTCTCTGAGCATGGCCAGAAACATCCAAGTGCTGTTCACACACAAAAAAAAAACTAAAGTCCCTGAGCATGCCCATACCAACCCAAATGCAGCTAGCACCAAATAAGCCACCCCCCTGTCCAAAATTAAACACATCATCCAGCATGTCCTTAATTAAGGTTAAGAAAAAAGAAGGTTGAAAAAAGTACTAGACTGCATCAAAAACGCACCAAAAACGTATCATAAATGCACTGGATCGCATCAAAAACGCACATGCATCTGGACTGCGTTTCTATGGAGTGACCTAGCCCTAAAGCTAATAACTTGAGGGGGGGGGGGCTTACTCTGCCTGTAAAGTGGTGCATCTGTAGCATGTATCCAAAATGCTGCTTCAAAGATGTACGGCTTTAGAGAAAACATCCAAATCAACATTGCAGCTGCAAGATTTTAAAACAAAACTAAAAATAGCCTGCCCCTCCCCCCAATACATTCAAGGCCATTTGAGGCTGTAAAGGCTTAAAATGAGAACCCCCACATGAAAAATACCACCCCAAAATCTAAAAATATTGTCCCCTCCTACGCACTAACAAACCCCTAGTCAAACACACAGCAAGCCAGCCCATGAAAGGTGAAAGGGGGGTGGGTGCTTAGGGGCAGGAGGGGCTTGGGCACCCCAAAAGTCAACCACCTTGTCCCCATATTCAGGGGGGACAAGGGTCTCTTCCACACAACCCTAGTCTGGGGTTGTGGGGGGCTGCAGACAGGGGGGCTTTACAGAATGTGGAAAGCCCCTTTAAACTATTGGGTACAAGGTGCTTTGTGGTTGGTATTGGGCTGAGCCCAACATGCCCCATGGGGCATGGGGCCTTGTATGGTTCAGGAGGGAGTTGGGCGATGGCTCTCCTCACCCCTTTCCTAGCTGGCCCTGTTGTTTGCTCTGAAAAAGGATGTGGTTTGGATTGGTGAAGGCAGCTCACAACCTTTGGAGATTGGAGAATGGAGCGTGGAGTTCCCCTTCAAAAGAAAAAACTAGCCCAAGGAAATCATATGTATTAGAGGGGGAAGGTTAAATGCCCTTTTAGGAGGAGCTAGAGGAGTGAGAGTCTTTTTACATAATTTTAACAAGGTACATGTCACATGTTGGCAATGTAACATGCTAACATGACCTGTGTGCAAATATCCGACAAAAAAACAATTAAAGTGAACCAGCGTAAAAAAGAAAAATGTCAAGTTTAGAGGTGCGCCCGTTCAACCCACGCAAAGGCATTTACGTTGCTTGACATTTACTAAGATTTTGGCCGCGCAGTGAAGCAACACATTTGAACGAGTGCAAATGCCGCTTGCGCATGAGCAGTGCTTAAATTGACCTCACACAGTTCTAAACGTACTTGCAGGCACAGCAAACTTGTTCAGAAAAAGTTACTTTCTCATTCTATTTTGGGCATATTTGTTACTTGGGCAGTTATTACTATACTTCTTCACCCCACATCACCCCCATATTACTGGCACTTCCAGCTTCTTTTAATTTTGAGTTGAAGATGTCCTGTGCCATGTCCATAGAGGCGCGCTGATCGCCTCCTCCCATGCGCCGAGATTACTGTAGTAAATGGGGAATAGCGCTGTGTTACAGGCGCAAACGTTTCATAAATACCAAAACGTATGTTGCGCCTCAGCGTGCGCCTCAACTCATGGGGCAAACGATTTGTAAATCAGCCCCCGTGTATGGGGAAATGAATTGCTCAGACAAATGAGCGTATTTAAACGTCATCCAATCAGATTGCACAGTGTATGGGGAAATTAATTGCTCATACAAATGAGTGTATTTAAACGTCATCCAATCAGATTGCACAGTGTATGGGGAAAGAATTGCTCAGACAGATGAGTAGATTTATACGTTATCCAATCAGATTGCACAGTGTATGGGGAAATGAATTGTCCAGAATGCACAATACACAGACATGTATTGAAAAGATGTTTTCATGGAAGTTTCGGCTCCACCAATGATTATAGACTATCACCATAAAATGCACAATTACAAGTCCAGGGAACATCTGCACAGTTGATAGCAGGAAGATCTCTAGAATGATTATTGAGTTGTTTCAAAAAGAAGTGAATGAATGGAATAAAACTGGAAGAAATATTCTCCATGTGATAAGGAAAAGCTTATTAACTTATTAGAACTACAATGAGCAAGTGCCCAATGTATAAGCAGTTGTGCACGCTGGAGAACGCAGATGCGCCTGTGTGCAACACACATATTTAACAAGCTAAAGCGTGTGCGCCCTGTCAGGCGAGGATGAAATGGTGTGCTTTGACAATGCGCATGTGCAGTTGAGTAAGATGAAAGAAGGGTGTAAAAAGGCTTGATTAGTTGTAAGACAGATCTACATGTTCTGGACAGAATTTGTGCATTTAAACAATATTATATACATACTTTTTACCCTGGTAACAGAGGATGGTATTCTGTAGTAAAGTTATCCACAGTATTCAGACAAAAATGTAGAAGATTACATTGGCTGCGCTTGCTAGTGGTAGGCGCAAAGGATTGCGCAAGTGCCCAATAGCGCTTCCTATGTAAATATGGTTTGGTGCATATAAGTGCACCATAATTTTTGATAAATGTCTTGAGTCCCGTTTTTTGTGCATTTGCTCCAATTTCTCCACGGCACCACAGGCGCAGGTCTTTAGTAAATCACCCCCCATAACTTTTGCGCAAAATAATCAATATCCGCTTATTGCGATTTTTTTTTTTTTTTTTACCAAAAATATGTAGAAGAATATATGTCGGCCTAAACTGGGAAAAAAAAATATTTTTTTTATATATTTTTTGGGGATATTTATTATAGCAAAAAGTAAAAAATATTGTTTTCTTTTCAAAATTGTCGCTCTTTTTTTGTTTATAGCACAAAAATTAAAAACCACAGAGGTGATCAAATACCACCAAAAGAAAGCTATATTTGTGGGAAAAAAAGGACGTCAATTTTGTTTGGGTGCAATGTCGCACGACCGTGCAATTGTCAGTTAAAGCGACGCAGTGCCGTATCACAAAAAGCACTCCGGGGGCTGAAGTGGTTAACCGCGCATGCCCCTAGTGGACAAAAAGGGAACAGACGTAACATGGCAGCAATTCGCGCAGCCAAGCCATGTTGCCGCAGTATAATTACGGCAGCTGGTCGGCAAGTGGTTAAAGGAATATTTCATTTTTATTGTTTCACTTTAAGGCCCCTTTCACACTTATACAACTTGTCCCACGATTTTGTACTGCAAAATCGCATGACAAGTCATTCTCCATGATTTTCAATGGCTACCATTCATATTGGCACGACTTTAAGTCGTGCCGACTTCAAAGTAGTCCCTGCAATGCTTTGGTCCAACTTCCTTGTGAGTTGATGTTCATAGACCTCAATGTTAAACCCTCAAGTAGCATGCAAATTGTACCTGAATAATATAGACACGATTTCAGTAAGTCTTTGTAAGCACAAGCTGTAAGCACAAGCAGCTTTTGTAAACCCCAACCCTGTAAAGTCGTACAAAGTAGTAAGGATCCCAAATCGCGGTAAAATCACGGCAAAGTCGCGGCCGCGAAATCGCGGTAAAATCATACGACTTTAAAGTCGCACAAGTGTGAAAGGGGCCTAAGCATTCTTAAAATCACTGCTGCTGAAAAAACAGCCGTTTTACAAACTTTTTTTGCATTGATACCCCTGGGGCAGTATCCGGGTCCCCAAACACTTTTTATGGCAATAACTTGCATATAAGCCTTTAAAATGAGCACTTTTGATTTTTCACATTTGTGTTCCATAGACTTTAACGGTGTTTGCATGTTTGCACAAATTTTTTGTCTGTTCGCAAATTCTGGTGCGAACCGAACCGGGGGGTGTTCGGCTCATCCCTACTCAGTAGGGTGATGTCTCTGCTTTTTATAATGTTGTCTAGGTTTGCCATTGCTTTCCTCTCAAGAAGCAAGCGTCTCTTTATTACATGGTTACAGTCGCCGTCTGCCATATTCTTGGAGCCTAGGAAGATAAAATATGTCACTGTTTTCATTTCTTCTCCTTCCCTTTGCCAAGGAGTGATAGGACCAGTTGCCATGATCTTAGTTTTCTTAATGTTCAATATGGTAGTAATTAGGCTTTCCTGCCCCCATTGCAAATGGGATAAGGTTTCACATTTAAAATTTTAAGTTCTTTATACTATATTATTTCTTAGGATATTAATTAAAACAAGGGTTTTTCAATATATATACATATAATGGCATATGTTTTTACTCATGATTCTTGCCCATCCTCCAGGTTCTCATGGAATGCTGTGAATAGAGATGGTATTGAATTTAACCACTTGAAGACCGCCTCACGCCGATGTACGTCGGCAAGGCGGCACGGACAGGCAAAATCACGTACATGGTACGTGATTTGCCTTCCGCGGGTGGGGGGTCCGATCGGACCCCCCCCGCCGCCCGAGGCGGTCCCGTTTTGTCCCCCGGCGATCGGAGACGAGGGGGAGGCCATCCGTTCGTGGCCCCCCCTCGCGATCGCCGCCGGCCAATGGGAACACTCCTTTGCTGCTGTATGCTAAACAGCAGCAAAGGAAATGATGTCATCTCCCCTCGGGTCGGTAGTTTCCGTTCCGGCCCGAGGAGAGATGACAAGTGAGTGACTGCACCAACACACACACACACAGTAGAACATGCCAGGCACACATTACACCCCGATCCCCCCCCCGATCGCCCCCCGATCCCCCAATCACCCCCCCCCCTGTCACAAACTGACACCAGCAGTTTTTTTTTTTTTTTTTTTTTTTTCTGATTACTGCTAGGTGTCAGTTTGTGACAGTTACAGTGTTAGCACAGTTACTGTTACCCCCCTAACCCCCCCTAATAAAGTTTTAACCCCTTGATCACCCCCCGTCACCAGTGTCACTAAGCGATCATTTTTCTGATCGCTGTATTAGTGTCGCTGGTGACGCTAGTTAGTGAGGTAAATATTTGGGTCAGCGTTTTATAGCGTCAGGGACCCCCATATACTACCTAATAAATGTTTTAACCCCTTGATTGCCCCCTAGTTAACCCTTTCACCACTGATCACCGTATAACTGTTACGGTTGACGCTGGTTAGTTTGTTTATTTTTTATAGTGTCAGGGCACCCGCCGTTTATTACCGAATAAAGGTTTAGCCCCCTAATCGCCCGGCGGTGATATGCGTCGCCCCAGGCAGCGTCAGATTAGCGCCAGTACCGCTAACACCCACGCACGCAGCATACGCCTCCCTTAGTGGTATAGTATCTGAACGCATCAATATCTGATCCGATCAGATCTATACTAGCGTCCCCAGCAGTTTAGGGTTCCCAAAAACGCAGTGTTAGCGGGATCAGCCCAGATACCTGCTAGCACCTGCGTTTTGCGCCTCCGCCCGGCCCACCCAAGTGCAGTATCGATCGATCACTGTCACTTACAAAACACTAAACGCATAACTGCAGCGTTCGCAGAGTCAGGCCTGATCCCTGCGATCGCTAACAGTTTTTTTGGTAGCATTTTGGTGAACTGGCAAGCACCAGCCCCAGGCAGCGTCAGGTTAGCGCCAGTACCGCTAACACCCACGCACGCACCGTACACCTCCCTTAGTGGTATAGTATCTGATCGGATCAATATCTGATCCGATCAGATCTATACTAGCGTCCCCAGCAGTTTAGGGTTCCCAAAAACGCAGTGTTAGCGTGATCAGCCCAGATACCTGCTAGCACCTGCGTTTTGCCCCTCCGCCCGGCCCAGCCCACCCAAGTGCAGTATCGATCGTTCACTGTCACTTACAGAACACTAAACGCATAACTGCAGCGTTCACAGAGTCAGGCCTGATCCCTGCGATCGCTAACAGTTTTTTTGGTAGCGTTTTGGTGAACTGGCAAGCACCAGCCCCAGGCAGCGTCAGGTTAGCGCCAGTACCGCTAACACCCACGCACGCAGCGTACACCTCCCTTAGTGGTATAGTATCTGAACGGATCAATATCTGATCCGATCAGATCTATACTAGCGTCCCCAGCAGTTTAGGGTTCCCAAAAACGCAGTGTTAGCGGGATCAGCCCAGATACCTGCTAGCACCTGCGTTTTGCCCCTCCGCCCGGCCCGGCCCAGCCCACCCAAGTGCAGTATCGATCGATCACTGCCACTTACAAAACACTAAATGCATAACTGCAGCGTTCGCAGAGTCAGGCCTGATCCCTGCGATCGCTAACAGTTTTTTTGGTAGCGTTTTGGGGAACTGGCAAGCGCCAGCGGCGTAGTACACCCCGGTCGTAATCAAACCAGCACTGCAGTAACACTTGGTGACGTGGCGAGTCCCATAAGTGCAGTTCAAGCTGGTGAGGTGGCAAGCACAAGTAGTGTCCCGCTGACACCAAAAAGACAAACACAGGCCCGTCGTGCCCATAATGCCCTTCCTGCTGCATTCGCCAATCCTAATTGGGAACCCACCGCTTCTGCAGCGCCCGTACTTCCCCCATTCACATCCCCAACCAAATGCAGTCGGCTGCATGAGAGGCATTTTTATGTCCTCCCGAGTACCCCTACCCAGCGAACCCCCCAAAAAAGATGTTGTGTCTGCAGCAAGCGCGGATATAGGCGTGACACCCGCTATTATTGTCCCTCCTGTCCTGACAATCCTGGTCTTTGCATTGGTGAATGTTTTGAACGCTACCATGCACTAGTTGAGTATTAGCGTAGGGTACAGCATTCCACAGACTAGGCACACTTTCACAGGGTCTCCCAAGATGCCATCGCATTTTGAGAGACCCGAACCTGGAACCGGTTACAGTTATAAAAGTTAGTTACAAAAAAAGTGTAAAAAAAAAATATATATAAAATAAAAAAAAATAGTTGTCGTTTTATTGTTCTCTCTCTCTCTATTCTCTCTCTATTGTTCTGCTCTTTTTTTTACTGTATTCTATTCTGCAATGTTTTATTGTTATTGTTATTATGTTTTATCATGTTTGTTTTTCAGGTATGTAATTATTTATACTTTACTGTTTACTGTGCTTTATTGTTAACCATTGTTAACCATTTTTTTGTCTTCAGGTACGCCATGCACGACTTTGAGTGGTTATACCAGAATGATGCCTGCAGGTTTAGGTATCATCTTGGTATCATTCTTTTCAGCCAGCGGTCGGCTTTCATGTAAAAGCAATCCTAGCGGCTAATTAGCCTCTAGACTGCTTTTACAAGCCGTGGGAGGGAATGCCCCCCCCCCCACCGTCTTCCATGTTTTTCTCTGGCTCTCCTGTCTCAACAGGGAACCTGAGAATGCAGCCGGTGATTCAGCCTGCTGACCATAGAGCTGATCAGAGACCAGAGTGGCACCAAACATCTCTATGGCCTAAGAAACCGGAAGCTACGAGCATTTCATGGCTTAGATTTCGCCGGATGTAAATAGCGCCATTGGGAAATTGGGGAAGCATTTTATCACACCGATCTTGGTGTGGTCAGATGCTTTGAGGGCAGAGGAGAGATCTAGGGTCTAATAGACCCCAATTTTTTCAAAAAAGAGTACCTGTCACTACCTATTGCTATCATAGGGGATATTTACATTCCCCGAGATAACAATAAAAATGATTAAAAAAAAAAATATGAAAGGAACAGTTTAAAAGTAATATTAAAAAAGCAAAAAAATAATTAAGAAAAAAAAAAAAAAAAAAGCACCCCTGTCGCCCCCTGCTCTCGCGCTAAGGCGAACGCAAGCGGCGGTCTGTCGTCAAACGTAAACAGCAATTGCACCATGCATGTGAGGTATCACCGCGAAGGCCAGATCGAGTGCAGTAATTTTTCCAGTAGACCTCCTCTGTAAATCTAAAGTGGTAACCTGTAAAGGCTTTTAAAGGCTTTTAAACATGTATTTATTTTGTTGCCACTGCACGTTTGTGCGCAATTTTAAAGCATGTCATGTTTGGTATCCATGTACTCCGCCTAAGATCATCTTTTTTATTTCATCAAACATTTGGGCAATATAGTGTGTTTTAGTGCATTAAAATTTAAAAAAGTGTGTTTTTTCCCCAAAAAATGCGT
The DNA here is from genome assembly GCA_037952835.1 of Lithobates septentrionalis. NCBI lineage: Eukaryota > Metazoa > Chordata > Amphibia > Anura > Ranidae > Lithobates > Lithobates septentrionalis. Next base: position 1,661,010 of record JBBDGP010000638.1, on the reverse strand, counting down.
TTGAAAAATCGCTGCGCAATTACTGTGTGAAAAAAAAAAATGAAACACCCACCATTTTAATCTGTAGGGCATTTGCTTTAAAAAAATATATAATGTTTGGGGGTTCAAAGTAATTTTTTTGCAAAAAAAAAATAACTTTTTCATGTAAACAATAAGTGTCAGAAAGGGCTTTGTCTTCAAGTGGTTAGAAGAGTGGGTGATTTGTGACATAAGCTTCTAAATGTTGTGCATAAAATGCCAGGACAGTTCAAAACCCCCCTAAATGACCCCATTTTGGAAAGTAGACACCCCAAGCTATTTGCTGAGAGTCATGTCGAGTCCATGGAATATTTTATATTGCGACACAAGTTGCGGGAAAGAGACAAATTTTTTTTTTTTTTTTGCACAAAATTGTCACTAAATGATATATTGCTCAAACATGCCATGGAAATATGTGAAATTACACCCCAAAATACATTCTGCTGCTTCTCCTGAGTACGGGGATACCACATGTGTGAGACTTTTTGGGAGCCTAGCCGCGTACGGGACCCCGAAAACCAAGCACCGCCTTCAGGCTTTCTAAGGGCGTGAATTTTTGATTTCACTCTTCACTGCCTATCACAGTTTCGGAGGCCATGGAATGCCCAGGTGGCACAAAACCCCCCCAAATGACCCCATTTTGGAAAGTAGACACCCCAAGCTATTTGCTGAGAGGTATAGTGAGTATTTTGCAGACCTCACTTTTTGTCACAAAGTTTTGAAAATTGAAAAAAGAAAAAAAAAAAATGTTTTTTCTTGTCTTCCTTCATTTTCAAAAACAAATGAGAGCTGCAAAATACTCACCATGCCTCTCAGCAAATAGCTTGGGGTGTCTACTTTCCAAAATGGGGTCATTTGGGGGGGGTTTGTGCCACCTGGGCATTCCATGGCCTCCGAACCTGTGATAGGCAGTAAAGAGTGAAATCAAAAATTTTCACCCTTAGAAATCCTGAAGGCAGTGATTGGTTTTCAGGGTCCCGTACGCGGCTAGGCTCCCAAAAAGTCCCACACATGTGGTATCCCCGTACTCAGGAGAAGCAGATAAATGTATTTTGGGGTGCAATTCCACATATGCCCATGGCCTGTGTGAGCAATATATCATTTAGTGACAACTTTATGAAAAAAAAAAAAAAAAAAAAAAAAGTGTCACTTTCCCGCAACTTGTGTCAAAATATAAAATATTCCATGGACTCAATATGCCTCTCAGCAAATAGCTTGGGGTGTCTACTTTCCAAAATGGGGTCATTTTGGGGGGTTTTGTGCCACCTGGGCATTCCATGGCCTCCGAAACTGTGATAGGCAGAGAAGAGTGAAATCATAAATTTACACTCTAATGCCGCGTACACACGGTCGTACTTTTCGTCTACAAAAGTCCAACGGACACTGACGGACTAAAGCTGGCTGGTAATCCGATCGTGTGTGGGCTTCTCCGGACTTTCAACGTACTTTTTTAGCCTCAAATCCGACGTACTTTAGATTTGAAACATGCTTCAAATCTTTACTTCGTAACTACGACGGACCCCGAAATCCGCTCGTCTGTGTGCTAGTCCGACGGACAAAAAGCCACGCTAGGGCACCTATTGGCTACTGGCTATGAACTTCCTTATTTTAGTCCGGTGTACGTCATCACGTACGAATCCGTCGGACTTTTGTGTGGTCGTGTGTAGGCAAGTCCGTTCGTTAGAAAGTATGCCGCAAGTCCGTCGCAAGTCCGCCGAAAGTCTGCCGGAAGTCTGTCGGACAGGCTGTCTGACTTTTGTAGACGAAAAGTCCGACCGTGTGTACGCGGCATTAGAAATCCTGAAGGCAGTGATTGGTTTTCGGGGCCCCGTACGCGGCTAGGCTCCCAAAAAGTCCCACACATGTGGTATCCCCATACTCAGGAGAAGCAGCTGAATTTATTTTGAGGTGCAATTCCACATAGGCCCATGGCCTGTGTGAGCAATATATCATTTAGTGACGACTTTTTGTAAATATTTTTTTTTTTTTTGTCATTTTTCAATCACTTGGGACAAAAAAAAAAAATATTCAATGGGTTCAACATGCCTCTCAGCAATTTCCTTGGGGTGTCTACTTTCCAAAATGGGGTCATTTGGGGGGGTTTTGTACTGCCCTGCCATTTTAGCACCTCAAGAAATGACATAGGCAGTCATAAACTAAAAGCTGTGTAAATTACAGAAAATGTACCCTAGTTTGTAGACGCTATAACTTTTGCGCAAACCAATAAATATACGCTTATTGACATTTTTTTTACCAAAGACATGTGGCCGAATACATTTTGGCCTAAATGTATGACTAAAATTTAGTTTATTGGATTTTTTTTATAACAAAAAGTAGAAAATATCATTTTTTTTCAAAATTTTCGGTCTTTTTCCGTTTATAGCGCAAAAAATAAAAACCGCAGAGGTGATCAAATACCATCAAAAGAAAGCTCTATTTGTGGGAAGAAAAGGACGCAAATTTCGTTTGGGTACAGCATTGCATGACCGCGCAATTAGCAGTTAAAGCGACGCAGTGCCAAATTGGAAAAAGACCTCTGGTCCTTAGGCAGCATAATGGTCCGGGGCTCAAGTGGTTAAGCATCTCCTCAGGGAGGGGGCGTTAGACTGAAAGTTTGAAATTCATTGGTCATTAGAATTTGTGGAGCTATAGGGCAAATCCAATCCTTTTTAGGAAGGTGGGAGGGTTGAGTAAAAGCTATGAACAATAGGACATTGGAGGCAGACACATGGGGGAAGATATCAGCTTCTTAAACAGACACACACATCTGATTATATATACAATCTTCATTTCAAGAATATAACTACATTATTAATATTTTTACATTTTACATTTTTATATTGTTTGGTAATATTTTTGTTATTTTATTATTAAATACATTTTTGAGCTTTTACACAAGAACTGAATTTACTTTCTTGAGACTTTTCTCATCAATATAAGTTTGCAAAATATCAAGAGAATAATATTATATTTACCAGTATTTAAACAGACTGAGTTTTTTATTTTTTGCTAAAGAAACAAAAAAAATGAACATTTTGAACAAAAATTTTTTTTGTAGTTTGTTATAACATTTTGCAAACAGGTAATTTTTCTTCTTCACTGATGTGCACTGATGAGGCTGCACTGATAGGCACTGATAGGCACTGATGGGCACTGATTGACACTGAGGCGGCACTGGTGGGCACTGATGAGGCTGCATTGATAGGTGGAACTGATGGGCATTGATAAGTGGCACTGATAGGTGGTACTAATGGGCTCTGATAGGTGGCACTGATTGGCAATGAGAGGTGGCACTGATGGGCATTGAGAGGTGGCACTAATGGGCTCTGATTAGGGATGAGCCGAACACCCCCCCGGTTCAGTTTGCACCAGAACCCGCGAACGGACCGAAAATTTGCACAAACGTTAGAACCCCATTGAAGTCTATGGGACTCGAACGTTCAAAATCAAAAGTGCTTATTTTAAAGGCTAATTTGCATGGTATTGTCCTCAAAAGGGTTTGGGGACCCAGGTCCTGCCCCAGGGAACATGTATCAATGCAAAAAAAAGTTTTAAAAATGGACGTTTTTTTCGGGAGCAGTGATTTTAATGATGCTTAAAGTGATAAAAAAGTGAAATATTCCTTTAAATATCGTACCTTGGGGGTGTCTATAGTATACCTTTAAAGTGGCGCGTGTTTTCTGTGCTTAGAACAGTCCCTGCACAAAATGACATTTTTAAAGGAATAAAAGTCATTTAAAACTGCTTACGGCTTTAATGTAATGTCCGGTCCTGGTAATATGGATGAAAATCAGTGAGACAAACGGCATGGGTACCCCCCCAGTTCATTACCAGGCCCTTTGGGTCTTGTATGGATAATAATGGGAACCCCGCACCCAAATTAAAAAAAGGAAAGGCGTGGGGCCCCAAGCCCTCTGAACAGCAGTATACAGGCGGTGCAAACAAGACAGGGACTGTAGGTTTGTTGTTAAGTAGAATCTGTTTGTAATTTTGAACTGGTACATTTTTAAAGTGTAGCTCCAGCCAAAAAATCTATTTTTAAGCTTTTTGGAAAACATAGGGAAGGGTTATCACCCCTGTGACATTTGTTTTGCTGTCTGTGCACCTCTTCAGAAGATTTTACCTCACTTTCTGTCCCAATGACAAATGTTTTTTGACAATATGGGGTTTTTAGTGAAACAAGGATTGGTGATAAAGCATCAGTGGAAAGGAGACACGTTTTTCCCATATTAACTCTTACAGGATAGAATTTCCCTTCCTAGGGGTAGATTTAATCTCACTTCCTGTTGTCTCCTTCCGTTTGCAAGTAGGAGTCGTTTGTAAGTTGGATGTTTGAAAGTAGGGGCCTGCCCTATATACTCTGCAGAAATTGGGGCCTTAGGTGTTGGTGTTGCCACAACACTGTAAGTCCTCACAGTTACTCTTGGTGGGCGCAGAAAAGGGCCCTGCTGTGAGATATTAGATCAAGAATTGTAATTACATGTCCCTGTTGAACAGGGGCAGAAAAATTGGGCCTTAGGCACTGGTGCCACAACACTGCAAGCCCTCACAGATACTCAAGTTGGAGCGCAGGAATGAGCCCTTCTGTAAAATATTGCATCAAAAATTGTAATTACAAGCCCCTGCTAAACAGGGGCTGAAAAATTGGGCCTTAGGCACTGGTGCTGGTGCCACAACACTGCAACCCCTCACAGATTCTATAGTTGGAGCGCAGGAACAAGCCCTGCTGCAAAGTATTGCATCAAAATTGTAATTACACGCCCCTGTTATACAGGGGCTGAAAAATTGGGCCTTAGCCACTGGTGGCGGCGCCCAGAACCAAAAATATTCTTACAAGCTATCAGCATGATCATTGTGGAGGAAGAGGATAGTCACTCAGCATAACAGGATAGTCACTCAGCATCAGCATAGGCAGTCTTGAAGGGATCTGACATTTCAGAAAAAATTATTCAGTTACATCAGCATCAGGTGCTTGGTAGCTGGTGGTGATCCGAGACTAAATCATTTTATGAAGGTCAGTCAATTGACCGAGTCGGTGGACAGGCGTACCCTGTGATCGGTTACAAAACCTCCAGCAGCACTGAATGTGTGTTTCAAAAGAACGCTGGATGCAGGACAGGCCAGTAGCTCAATTGTATACTGTGCAAGCTCTGGTCAGTGATCCATCCTCAAGACCCAGTAACCCAGAGGATTTTCGGTGGGAAAGGCGTCCAAGTCAGATCTTGCCCCTAGGTATTCCTGCACCATGTAAAGCAGACGCTGGTGATGGTTGCTGGAACCGATCATACCTTGGGGCTGCGGACTAAAAAATTGTCTGAACGCATCGGTCAGACGGCCACCTTCTACACCGCTCCTTCTTTGACTGACCGAAGCCTCAGCAACACGTTGTCCAGGAACAGGAGTTTGTAACCTCCCAGTCTCTGGGAACGCGTTGCACAGACCTTTCTGCAAGGCCTCCCGAAGATGTTTCATCCTCTGCTCTCTCTGCGATGACAAGATAAGGTCCGCAACCTTACCCTTGTAACGTGGATCAAGGAGGGTTGCCAGCCAGTACCACAAATATGAGGATCCTTCCGCAGGCTTTGCAGGATCAGGGAGGCCATGCAGCGTAGGTTTGCTGAGGCATTCGGTCCGGGGGGTCCCCTGGATCACTAACGACGACATGATCCGCAGCCACCTCCTCCCAGCCACGTACAAATCCATGGGTTCCTTGGGACTGTAAATGATCCCTTAAAGACTGCTGCTGATGCTGAGTGCTGATGCTGAGTGCCAGGCTCCACCTCCATGCTGATACAATCCTCTTCTTCCTCCTCCTCCTCCTCCTCTTCCTGTGTGATCGGCGGGCATGCAGGAACACTGTCTGGATAAAGGGGGCCTTGAGAGCTAAGGAAGTCCTCCTCTTCCTGGCTCTGTTCTGCCTCAAGTGCCCTGTTTATTATTCCACGCAGCGTGTGCTCCAACAGATGGACAAGGGGGACAGTGTCACTGATGCATGCACTGTCACTGCTCACCATCCTCATGGCTTCCTCAAATGGTGACAGGACAGTGCATGCATCCCTGATCATGGCCCACTGGGTGGGGAAAAAACCCAAGCTCCCCTGACCCGGTCCTGGTGCCATAGTCGCACAGGTACTCATTGATGGCCTGCTGCGTGTGCAGCCGCTGCAGCATGGCGAAGGTTGAGTTCCACCTGGTGGGCATGTCACAGATTAGGCGGTTCTTGGGCAGGTTAAATTCCTTTTGGAGGTCAGCCAACCGAGCACTGGCATTATATGACCGGCGGAAATGCACACAGACTTTCCTGGCCTGCCTCAGGACATCCTGTAAGCCCGGGTACCTGCCCAAGAACCGCTGCACCACCAAGTTAAGGACGTGAGCCAAACAGGGCACAATGGTCATTTGTCACTGTCGGAGGGCAGAGAGGAGGTTGGTGCCATTGTCGCAAACCACCATTCCTGCCTTAAGTTGGCATTTCGTCAACCACCTCTGAACCTACCCCTGCAGAGCTGACAGAACCTCTGCCCCAGTGTGGCTCCTGTCCCCCAAGCACACCAGCTCAAGCACCGCATGGCATCTTTTGGCCTGCGTACTTGCATAGCACCTTGAACGCCTACGGAGCACTGCTGGTTCCGAGGACAAAGCACAGGAAGAGGCCATGGAGGAAGAAGAACAGGAGGGGGTGGAGTAGAGAGGTGTGTCAGAATCACCAGTAGTGGCATTTTGGAGGCGTGGTGGCGGAATAACCTCCAACACTACTGCACCTTGTCCTGCATCCTTCCCAGCTGCCAGCAGAGTCACCCAATGCGCTGTGAAACTTGGGTAACGTCCCTGTCCATGCTAGCTGGACCATGAGTCAGCGGTAATATGCACCTTACCGCTGACCGCCCTGTCCAGCCAGGCCAAGACATTGCCTTCCACATGCCGGTAGAGAGCCGGAATCGCCTTCCGTGAGAAAAAGTGGCGTTTGGGAACCTGCCACGGAGGAAGCGCACATTCCACAAACTCACGGAAGGGGGCAGAGTCTACCAACTGAAAAGGTAGCAGTTGAAGTGCTAGCAATTTTGCCAATCTAGCATTCAACCGCTGGGCATGTGGATGGCTGGGAGCGAACTTCTTTCTGCGTTGCAGCAGCTGGGGCAGGGAAATTTGCCTGGTACAATCTGACGTTGGTGTACCGAAAGCAGATTGCCCACAAGTACTTGGCTGTGACACACCTAATTCTACACCTTCATTCCTCTCAGTGCAGGTCTCAGAGAGGACTGAAGGTATAGTTGGGTTGGAGATCTCAGCTGATGAAGAGCAAGGAGAGGTCCTCTTTTTTTCTTTGGTGTGGGTTTTTTTGTACGCTTGCCAATGAACTGCATGGCAGGTCAACATATGTCTGGTCAAGAATGTGGTGCCCAAGTGGGAGATGTTTTGGCCTCGCTTGAGACATATGTTGCAAATAGCAGCGGTGCGATCTGATGCACTCGTCTCAAAAAAGGCCCACACCAAAGAACTTTTGGAATAACGCGTAGAGATAGCAGCGCCCTGCACATACGGAGCTTTGCGGTGTGATGCAGTCAGTGTGCTGCCCTTAAGCTGGCCCCTGGAGGGCATCCTGCCTCGTTGGTGATATGCCTCCCCCTCCTCCTCTCTCCAATTAGGCACCCACGTGGTGTCAGTGACCTCATCATCCCCTCCCTCCTCATCACTGGAGAAAACCTGGCAGTATGCTGCAGCAGGGGCAACATGACTGCCAGAATGCTGTCCTTCTTGGGCACCCCCTCTGTCTGGGCTCACGTTACTGCTTTCCTCTAGCTGAGTACCATCATCGGAGCCTTCAAAACGCTGGGCATCCTCCTGGAGCATGTACTCAACACTGTGGTCAAACAGTTCGGGGGAATCCTCAGGAGGACATAGTGGGGCTAGGGAAGGAGTCACTGATTCCATTGAGCCAAGGGAAGAGGCCGGGTTGGCAGCTGCTTTGCCAGACAAAGTTCCCTGAGCATGGGTGAGAGAGGATGAGGAGGATGAGGACGGCTTGGTCATCCACTCGACCAAGTCTTCCGCATGTTGCGGCTCAACAAGGCCAGCTGCTGAAAAAAAGGCCAAGCATGTCCCACAGCCACGTGCTGATGAGGATGCACAGTGTCCACGACCAGCACTGTTGCCTCTAGACACAGATATATATATATATGCTGATACTGCAGCTAGCAAAATCAACTGCCTGCCTGTAGTATTATTAGTATGAGAACACCACCAATCTTCTACAGGTAGCTTTAGCTGAACACTGTGCAGAGGTCGCACTACAATAACTTGTAGCTTTAGCTGAACTTTGTGCAGAGGACGCACTACACTAACGTGTAAATAATGTAGCTGCCTGCGGTAGTGATAGGAATTTAAAAACACCACCAACCTTCTACAGGTAGCTTTAGCTGAACACTGTGCAGAGGTCGCACTACACTAATGTGTAAATAATGTAGCTGCCTGCGGTAGTGATAGGATCAGAAAAACACCACCAATCTTCTACAGGTAGCTTTAGCTGAACACTGTGCAGAGGTCGCACTACACTAACTTGTCGCTTTAGCTGAGCACTGTGCAGAGGTCGCAGTACACTAACTTGTAGCTTTAGCTGAACACTGTGCAGAGGTCGCACTACACTAACTTGTAGCTTTAGCTGAACACTGTGCAGAGGTCGCACTACACTAATGTGTAAATAATGTAGCTGCCTTCGGTAGTGATAGGATCAGAAAAACACCACTAATCTTCTACAGGTAGCTTTAGCTGAACACTGTGCAGAGGTCGCACTACACTAACTTGTCGCTTTAGCTGAGCACTGTGCAGAGGTCGCACTACACTAACTTGTCGCTTTAGCTGAGCACTGTGCAGAGGTCGCACTACACTAACTTGTAGCTTTAGCTGAACACTGTGCAGAGGTCGCATTACACTAACTTGTAGCATTAGCTGAACACTGTGCAGAGGTCGCACTACACTAACTTGTAGCTTTAGCTGAACACTGTGCAGAGGTCGCACTACACTAACTTGTAGCTTTAGCTGAACACTGTGCAGAGGATGTACTACACTAACGTGTAAATGATGTAGCTGCCTACAGTAGTGATAGAACCAGAAAAACACCACCAATCTTCTACAGGTAGCTTTAGCTGAACACTGTGCAGAGGTCGCACTACACTAACTTGTAGCTTTAGCTGAGCACTGTGCAGAGGTCGCACTACACTAACTTGTAGCTTTAGCTGAACACTGTGCAGAGGTCGCACTACACTAACTTGTAGCTTTAGCTGAACACTGTGCAGAGGTCGCACTACACTAACTTGTAGCTTTAGCTGAACACTGTGCAGAGGTCGCACTACACTAACTTGTAGCTTTAGCTGAACACTGTGCCGAGGTAACACTACACTAATGTGTAAAAAATGTAGCTGCCTGCGGTAGTGGTAGGATCAGAAAAACACCACCAACCTTCTACAGGTAGCTTTAGCTGAACACTGTGCAGAGGTCACACTACACTAACTTGTAGCTTTAGCTGAGCACTGTGCAGAGGTCGCACTACACTAACTTGTAGCTTTAGCTGAACACTGTGCCGAGGTAGCACTACACTAATGTGTAAATAATGTAGCTGCCTGTGGTAGTGGTAGGATCAGAAAAACACCACCAACCTTCTACAGGTAGCTTTAGCTGAACACTGTGCAGAGGTCGTACTACACTAACTTGTAGCTTTAGCTGAACACTGTGCAGAGGTCGCACTACACTAACTTGTAGCTTTAGCTGAGCACTGTGCAGAGGTCGCACTACACTAACTTATAGCTTTAGCTGAACACTGTGCAGAGGTCGCACTACACTAACTTGTAGCTTTAGCTGAGCACTGTGCAGAGGTCGCACTACACTAGCTTGTAGCTTTTTATATATATATATATATATATATATATATATATATAACACCTGGGATGCATATATATACACAATGCACTGTAAGTGCAGCTAACTGACTGACTGACATGCCTAATCTATTTAACTTAAATCAAATGACACTGTCTCTCTGTCTCTGTTTCTCAACGCCGGAACACACTATACAGGGCTGACGTGCAGGCGGCCTTATATAGTGTGGGGCATGTACTAAACCCCCTGAGCCATAATTAGCCACCCTGGCTTTGGTCAATTACAGCTCTCTGTACAGACGGCGGTGTGATTGGCCAAGCATGCGGGTCATAGTGCATGCTTGGCCAATCATCAGCCAGCAATGCACTTCGATGCAGTGAATTATGGGTATCGAACATGGGTTCGACTCGAATACGAAGCTCGTCCCTAGCTCTGATAGGTGTCATTAATGGGCACTGAGAGGCAAGTACATTTAGAACTGTGGGAGGTGAATTTATGCACTGCGCATGCTCAAACTGCATTTGCGCTTGTTCAAATGTGTTGGTTCAGAGCGCCGGAAAAATCTTAGTAAATGTCAAGCAACGTAAATGAATTTACATAGGTTGAACGAGCGCACCTCTACACTTTTTTTTTTTTTAACGCTGGTTCACTTCGCGGCTATGATGAAATGTCGGTCCGGCAATACACATAAAAGTTCATTGATAAAAACAGCATTAAGAAAAAAAACGAAATTAATAAAGAAAAATGCGTGGGGTTCCCCCGAAATTTAATACCAGGCCCTTCAGGTCTGGTATGGATATTAAGGGGAACCCCACACCAAAATAAAGAAAAATGGCGTGGGGGTGCCCCACAAAATCCATACCAGGCCCTTCAGGTCTGGTATGGATTTTAAGGGGAACCCCGTGCCAAAATTTAAAAAAAAATGGCGTGGGGTCCCCCTAAAAATCCATACCAGACCCGTATCCGAGCACACAACCTGGCAGGCCGCAGGAAAAGAGGGGGGACAAGAGAGCGCCCCTCCTCCTGAACCATACCAGGCCACATGCCCTCAACATTGGAAGGGTGGTTTGGGGTAGCCCCCCAAAGCACCTTGTCCCCATATTGATGAGGACAAGGGCCTCATCCCCACAACCCTGGCTTAGTGGTTGCAGGGGTCTGCGGATGGGGGGGCTTATCGGAATCTGGAAGCCCCCTTTAACAAGGGGACCCCTAGATCCCGGCCCCCCTGTGTGAAATGGTAAGGGGGTACAAAAGTACCCCTACCATTTCACAAAAAAAGTGTCAAAAATGTTAAAAATGACAAGAGACAGTTTTTGACAATTCCTTTATTTAAAGCCTTCTTCTTTCCATCTTCTTCAGGTCTTCCTTCTTCCTTCCTTCATCCTTCGGTTTCTTCCTCCATCTTCTTCTTCCTCTGCTTCTTCCTCCGTTCCTCGGCTTCTTGCTCCGGTGTTCTCGTCCGGCATCTTCCTCCGCGGCGTCTTCTTGCCCGCTTCGTTCTTGGGCCGCTCCGCATCCATGATGGGAGGCTCCAGCTGTGTGATGCTTCTCGTCTTCTGACACGTCTTAAATAACGGAGGGTGGGGTCATCCGATGACCCCGCCCCCTCTGAAGCACGGTTCCATTATATAAGTGTCAGAAGACGAGAAGCGTCACACAGCGGGAGCCTCCCATCATGGATGCAGAGTGGCCCAAGAACGAAGCGGGGAAGAAGACGCCGTGGAAGAAGATGCCGGATGAGAACACCGGAGCAAGAAGCCGAGGATCGGAGGAAGAAGCAGAGGAAGAAGAAGATGGAGGAAGAAACCGAAGGATGAAGGAAGGAAGAAGGAAGAAGACCCTAAGATGGAAAGAAGAAGACTTAAAATAAAGGAATTGTCAAAAACTGTCTCTTGTCATTTTTAACATTTTTGACACTTTTTTGTGAAATGGTAGGCCATTTCACACGGGGGGGCAGGATCTGGGGGTCCCCTTGTTAAAGGGGGCTTCCAGATTCTGATAAGCCCCCCACCCGCAGACCCCCACAACCACCGGGCAAGGGTTGAGGGCATGAGGCCCTTGTCCTCATCAACATGGGGACAAGGTGCTTTGGGGGGACCCCAAAGCACCCTCCCAATGTTGAGGGCATGTGGCCTGGTACGGTTCAGGAGGGGGGTGCTCTCTCGTCCCCCCCTCTTTTCCTGCGGCCTGCCAGGTTGCGTGCTCGGATAAGGGTCTGGTATGGATTTTTAGGGTGACCCATGCCATTTTTTTTTTAATTTTGGCGCGGGGTTCCCCTTAAAATCCATGCCAAACCTGAAAGGCCAGGTATGGATTTTGAGGGGGACCCCCATGCCATTTTTTTTATTTTGGCGTGGGGTTCCCCTTAATATCCATACCAGACCTGAAGGGCCTGGTATGGAATTTCGGGGGAACCTCACACATTTTTTTTACTTAATTTTGTTTTTTTTCTTAATGCTGTTTTCATCAATGAACTTTTATGTGTATTGACAGACCGACATTTCATTATAGCCGTGAGTAGTTTTAAATAACTTTTATTCCTTAAGGGCCAGTTCACACCACATGCAGTCCAGTGCATTTTTTTTCTGCATCAAAAACGCACGGAAAGTAGGTTATATGGTTTTCAATGGCATAGTTCACACCAGTGCTTGCAGTTCCAGTGCGTTTCCAGTTCCAGAAAAAAAAGTAGAACATGCTGCATTTTTTATGCACTAGACTGTACTGGAACGCTGTAAAATACATCAAAAACGCACTGGAATGCACCTAAATGCAACAAAAACGCACTGTAACACACTTGTCCTTATTTAAGGTTAAGAAAAAAGAGGGGGGGGAAAGCACTGGACTGCATCAATAACGCACCAAAAACACACTTGAACGCATCAAAAACGTGCATGCAGAAAAGCACCTGGAACGCATCCGGACTGGGTTTCTATGGTGTGAATTGGCCTTTAGGGCCCTTAGAGCCAGTTCACACCATAGAAACCCAGTCCGGATGCGTTCCAGGTGCTTTTCTGCATGCGCATTTGTGATGCGTTCCAGTGCATTTTTGGTGCGTTTTTGATGCAGTCCAGTGCTTCCCCCCCCTCTTTTTTCTTAACCTTAAATAAGGACAAGTGCATTCTAGTGCATTTTTTATGCGTTTTACAGCTTTCCAGTACAGTCCAGTGCAGATAAAATGCAGCATGTTCTACTTTTTTTTTCTGGAACTGGAACGCACTGGAACCGCACGCACTGGTGTGAACTATGCCATTGAAAACCATATAACCAAATTTCCATGCATTTTTGATGCATAAAATATGCACTGGACTGCATTGGTGTGAACTGGCCCTTAAGCAATTTGGCATATTTAAAGGCATTTCTCCTTGTTTTGTTTTTGGGGTTGTCCAATTGGTGACATTGATATATGTCCCTTAGGGTGGGACCTGTGCCCCCATCCCTATTTTAAGGCCAATAACTAGAAGATAAGCCAGCCAAGTGGGGACTAGTAAAATTGGCAAGTCAGTTCCCTTAGACTGCAAGGGTATTTGTTGTATAACTTTTGCACATGTTAGGCTCTTTAGTTGCCCCCCTGGACTGGGGGTGTTTTGTCCCATCTGTAATTTTGGTGCATGCTGGATGATGTGCTTAATTTTGGACAGGGGGGTGGCTTATTTTGTGCTAGCTGCATTTGGGTTGTTCTGGGCATGCTCGGGGACGTTGTTTTTTTCCTGTGCCTTTTGGTGTGTGAAATGCATTTGGGTTGGTCTTGGCATGCTCAGTGACTTTGGGTTTTTTTGGTGGTGATTTTTGTGTGTGAACAGCTCTTGGATGTTTCTGGGCATGCTCACAGTGTGCTTTTTGGGTTAGTAATTTAGGGACATCCTTACTTAACAGGTGTACCCACTTTGAAGTTCTCTCTACATTGGGTGAACTTGCATTTTGTGTGTTTCATGGACTATCCATGTGTTTGCAATTGCCTCATTAGCACACAAACCTATGTTATATAAAGCTTGCAGATAGCATTCTTTACTTTGCCCTGAAAAGAGCCAAGATTGTGGGGTACATTTGGGTGTCCTTATCGCGTTTATAACACATGTATTTTCTATTTGTATTTTGTTTGTTATGTGGTTGCAAAACAGATGTGTTTTTATGCCATTTATTTGTTACTAAGGTTTGTTGTATTTTTTTTTGGGTGGTGGTTATTTTACCATGAAATCTTTTTTATGTTGGCCATTTTTGTTGTTTTTACGTTGTTCACTTTGATTTAACTGTCTGCTGCATTATTTTTAAAATTTTTTCTCTAGGTTGTGCTTCATGTTGTTTTAATCCTTAACCACTTCAGCCCCGGAGGATTTTACCCCCTTCCTGACCAGAGCACTTTTTACAATTCGGCACTGCGTCGCTTTAACTGCTAATTGCGCGGTCACGCAATGCTGTACCCAAACGAAATTTGCGTCCTTTTCTTCCCACAAATAGAGCTTTCTTTTGATGGTATTTGGTCACCTCTGCCGTTTTTATTTTTTGCGCTATAAACGGAAAAAGACCGAAAATTTTGAAAAAAAATGATATTTTCTACTTTTTGTTATAAAAAAAATCCAATAAACTAAATTTTAGTCATACATTTAGGCCAAAATGTATTCGGCCACATGTCTTTGGTAAAAAAAATGTCAATAAGCGTATATTTATTGGTTTGCGCAAAAGTTATAGTATCTACAAACTAGGGTACATTTTCTGGAATTTACACAGCTTTTAATTTATGACTGCCTATGTCATTTCTTGAGGTGCTAAAATGGCAGGGCAGTACAAAACCCCCCCAAATGACCCCATTTTGGAAAGTAGACACCCCAAGGAAATTGCTGAGAGGCATGTTGAACCCATTCAATATTTATTTTTTTTGTCCCAAGTGATTGAATAATGACAAAAAAAAAAAAAAAAGTTTTCACTAAATTATATATTGCTCACACAGGCCATGGGCATATGTGGAATTGCACCCCAAAATACATTCAGCTGCTTCTCCTGAGTACGGGGATACCACATGTGTGGGACTTTTTGGGAGCCTAGTCGCGTATGGGGCCCCAAAAACCAAGCACCGCCTTCAGGATTTCTAAGGGCATAAATTTTTGATTTCACTCCTCACTACCTATCAGTTTTGAAGGCCATAAAATGCCAAGATGGCACAAAACCCTCCCAAATGACCCCATTTTGGAAAGTAGACACCCCAAGCTATTTGCTGAGAGGCATGGTGAGTATTTTGCAGCTCTCATTTGTTTTTGAAAATGAAGAAAGACCAGAAAATTTTTTTTTTTTTCTTTTTTCAATTTTCAAAACTTTGTGACAAAAAGTGAGGTCTGCAAAATATTCGCTATACCTCTCAGAAAATAGCTTGGGGTGTCTACTTTCCAAAATGGGGTCATTTGGGGGGGGGGTTTGTGCCACCTGGGCATTCCATGGCCTCCGAAACTGTGATGGGCAGTAAAGAGTGAAATCAAAAATTCACGCCCTTAGAAAGCCTGAAGGCGGTGCTTGGTTTTCGGGGTCCCGTGCGCGGCTAGGCTCTCAAAAAGTCTCACACATGTGGTATCCCCGTACTCAGGAGAAGCAGCAGAATGTATTTTGGGGTGTCATTTCACATATCCCCATGGCATGTTTGAGCAATATATCATTTAGTGACAACTTTGTGCAAAAAAAAAAAAAAAAAAATTGTCTCTTTCCCGCAACTTGTCACAATATAAAATATTCCATGGACTCGACATGCCTCTCAGCAAATAGCTTGGGGTGTCTACTTTCCAAAATGGGGTCATTTGGGGGGGTTTTGAACTATCCTGGCATTTTATGCACAACATTTAGAAGCTTATGTCACACATCACCCACTCTTCTAACCACTTGAAGACAAAGCCCTTTCTGACACTTATTGTTTACATGAAAAAGTTATTTTTTTTGCAAGAAAATTACTTTGAACCACCAAACATTATATATTTTTTTAAAGCAAATGCCCTACAGATTAAAATGGTGGGTGTTTCATTTTTTTTTTCACACGGTATTTGCGCAGCGATTTTTCAAACGCATTTTTTGTGGAAAAAACACACTTTTTTTAAATTTTAATGCACTAAAACACACTATATTGCCCAAATGTTTGATGGAATAAAAAAGAAGATCTTAAGCCGAGTACATGGATACCAAACATGACATGCTTTAAAATTGCGCACAAACGTGCAGTGGCAACAAAATTAATACATTTTTAAAAGCCTTTAAAAGCCTTTACAGGTTACCACTTTAGATTTACAGAGGAGGTCTACTGCTAAAAATACTGCCCTCGATCTGAACTTCGCGGTGATACCTCACATGCATGGTGCAATTGCTGTTTACATTTGACGCCAGACCGACGCTTGCGTTCGACTTAGCGCGAGAGGAGGGGGGACAGGGGTGCTTTTTTTTTTCTTTATTATTTTTTTGCTTTTTTATCTTATTTTTAAACTGTTCCTTTCATTTTTTTTTTTTTTTAATCATTTTTATTGTTATCTCAGGGAATGTAAATATCCCCTATGATAGCAATAGGTAGTGACAGGTACTCTTTTTTTGAAAAAATTGGGGTCTATTAGACCTTAGATCTCTCCTCTGCCCTCAAAGCATCTGACCACACCAAGATCGGTGTGATAAAATGCTTCCCCAATTTCCCAAAAAAATCTAAGTCATCTAATCTAAGTCATAAAATGCTCGTAGCTTCCGGTTTCTTAGGCCATAGAGATGTTTGGAGCCACTCTGGTCTCTGATCAGCTCTATGGTCAGCTGGCTGAATCACCGGCTGCTTTCTCAGGTTCCCTGTTGAGACAGGAGAGCCAGAGAAAAACACGGAAGACGGTGGGGGGGGGGCATTCCCTCCCACTGCTTGTAAAAGCAGTCTAGAGGCCAATTAGCGGCTAGGATTGCTTTTACATGAAAGCCGACCGCTGGCTGAAAAGAATACCAAGATGATACCTAAACCTGCAGGCATCATTCTGGTATAACCACTCAAAGTCGTGAATGGCGTACCTGAAGACAAAAAATGGTTAACAATAAAGCACAGTAAACAGTAAAGTATAAAAAATTGCATACCTGAAAAGCAAACATGATAAAACATAACAACAATAAAACATTGCAGAATAGAACACAGTAAAAAAGAGCAGAACAATAGAGAGAATAGAGAGAGAGAGAACAATAAAACAACAACTATTTTTTTTTTTGTGTTTTTTTTGCAAACTTGTAACTTTTATAACGGTAACCGGTTCCAGGTTCGGGTCTCTCAAAATGCGATGGCATCTTGGGAGACCCTGTGAAAGTGTGCCTAGTCTGTGCAATGCTGTACCCTACGCTAATACTCAACTAGTGAATGGTAGCGTTCAAAACATTCACCAATGCAAAGACCAGGATTGTCAGGACAGGAGGGACAATAATAGCGGGTGTCACGCCTATATCCGCGCTTGCTGCAGACACAACATCTTTTTTGGGGGGGTTCGCTGGGTAGGGGTACTCGGGAGGACATAAAAATGCCTCTCATGCAGCCGACTGCATTTGGTTGGGGATGTGAATGGGGGAAGTACGGGCGCTGCAGAAGCGGTGGTTTCCCAATTAGGATTGGCGAATGCAGCAGGAAGGGCACTATGGGCACGACAGGCCTGTGTTTGTCTTTTTGGTGTCAGCGGGACACTACTTGTGCTTGCCACCTCACCAGCTTGAACTGCACTTATGGGACTCGCCACGTCACCAAGTGTTACTGCAGTGCTGGTTTGACTACGACCGGGGTTGTACTAGGCCGCTGGCGCTTGCCAGTTCACCAAAACGCTACCAAAAAACTGTTAGCGATCGCAGGGATCAGGCCTGACTCTGCGAACGCTGCAGTTATGCGTTTAGTGTTTTGTAAGTGTCAGTGATCGATCGATACTGCACTTGGGTGGGCTGGGCTGGACCGGGCGGAGGGGCAAAACGCAGGTGCTAGCAGGTATCTGGGCTGATCCCGCTAACACCGCGTTTTTGGGAACCCTAAACTGCTGGGGACGCTAGTATAGATCTGATCGGATCAGATATTGATCCGTTCAGATACTATACCACTAAGGGAGGCGTATGCTGCGTGCGTGGGTGTTAGCGGTACTGGCGCTAATCTGACGCTGCCTGGGGCGACGCATATCACCGCCGGGCGATCAGGGGGCTAAACCTTTATTCGGTAATAAACGGCGGGTGCCCTGACACTATAAAAAATAAACGAACTAACCAGCGTCACCCGTAACACTTATACGGTGATCAGTGGTGAAAGGGTTAACTAGGGGGCAATCAAGGGGTTAAAACATTTATTAGGTAGTATATGGGGGTCCCTGTCGCTATAAAACGCTGACGGCGAACCTATATATTTACGTCCCTAACTAGCGTCACCAGTGACACTAATACAGCGATCAGAAAAATGATCGCTTAGTGACACTGGTGACGGGGGGTGATCAAGGGGTTAAAACTTTATTAGGGGGGGTTAGGGGGGTACCCTAGACCTACAGGGGGGTAATACTCACTGCCCTAACACTTCTAACTGTCACAAACTGACACTATGCAGTAATCAGGAAAAAAAAAAAAAACCTGCTTGGTGTCAGTTTGTGACAGGGGGGGGGTGATTGGGGGGGGATCGGGGGGCGGGGGGGATCGGGGTGTTTAGTGTGCCTGGCATGTTCTACTGTGTTGTGTAGTGTTGTGCACTCACTTCCATGTCTTCTCTCCTCGGCCCGGAACGGAAACTCCCGAGCCGAGGAGAGATGACATCACATCCTCTGCCTCTGTGTACTATACAGAGGCAGGGGATGTTTCTCATTGGCTGGGAGCGATCGCGAGGGGGGGGCCACGATCGGATGGCCTCCCCCTCATCTTTGATCGCTGCCAGACCAAAGCCGATCGGACCCCCCGCCCGCGGGAAGGCAATCACGTACCAGGTACGTGATTTTGCCTGCCCGTGCCATTCTGCTCACGTATATAGGCGTGAGGCGGTCGGCAAGTGGTTAAAGAGGAGTTCCACCCAGGGGGTCCGTCCAAAAAAAAAAAAAAATTAAAAGTCAGCAGCTACAAATACTGCAGCTGCTGACTTTTAATTGGACACTCACCTGTCCCTGGGTCCAGCGGTGCGGGGGATCGAAGCCCCGCTCGTCTCCCCCCTCCGCTCGTCGGTGCCGGCATTTCAACTGTGGGCGCCGGGCTGTGGCTTCACAGCCTGGCACCCACTGCGCATGCGCGAGCGGCGCCGTGCGCCGTGATTGGCCGCTCAATCACCTGGGACCTGTAATGGGTCCCAGATGATTGACAGGAGGGAGGGAGCAGAGCGGAGCCCTTCCTGTGCCGAGGAGGAAGTGATGTCACCAGCCCAGGCTAAGGGACAGGCAGACTACGAGGGACCACCTAACAGGCATTTAGAGGTAAGTGAAAAAAAAAAATATCCAAATGTTTTTTTGTTTTTTTTTAGAATTTTTACAGGTAGTTTTGTTTTTTGGGTGGAACCCCACTTTAAGAGCCCTTTCACACTTGGGCGGGGGGCGGCGTCGGCGGTAAAATTTTAGCTGCGTTTTACCGTTGGTGTGCGGCCGCTAGCGGGGCGGTTTTACCCCCCGCTAGTGGCCGAGAAAGAGTTAAATACCACCGCAAGTATAGCCGCGTCGTCCCATTGATTTCAATGGGCAGGAGCAGTAAAGGAGCGGTATACACACCGCTCCTTCACCGCTCCGAAGATGCTGCTGGCAGGACTTTTTTTACCGTCCTGCCAGCGCATCGCTCCAGTGTGAAAGCCCTCGGGGCTTTCACACTGGAATGAAAGCAGCGGCACTTTCGGGGCGGTTTGCAGGCGCTATTATTAGCGCAATAGCACCTGCAAACCGCCCCAGTGTGAAAGGGCTCTAATAGATTGTGGGTGCATTTGTCCATTTGTGGGTGCACTCCTTTTAACTCCTGTTAATTTACACTGCAAAAGGGTCAAACCTCAAACATATTCTGTTAGTGTCTCAAATTAACATACATGTGTGTATTTTGCTTTCCTTGCTTCTTTTCCAAGTCCTGTGTTTTTTTTTTTTTTTTTGTTTTTTTGTTGTTTTTTTTGGGACCAATAAAATTGTTTCTTTTTTTTTATGTTTTATGTGTGTTCTTTTCATGCAACGGATTTCCCAGCTGCAGCTTAACTTGGCTGATTGGCATGTCTTAGACAAATCCCTTTATTTGAATAATTTTTTAGTTTTAGGTTACTTTCCTGGTGCCTTCGTGGTAGCACATGCATGGATTGTGCGTATGCTGCCATGGATATTAACCAGGAAAGAAACATTTCAGAGTGGTAATTATTTAATTTTCTTTTTGAGCTTTGATTTTCAGCCTCAGTCCTCATGTACCCCCCCGACAGGATATGTTTAGGAAATGTATCTTCTCTAAAATAGCTGTCCAAAATACAAAGCCATTGACCTTGATTTCAAGCACCTGTGCAAGATGAAGGAAAACCTGCAAACATGGCCTGTTGGGGGGTACTTGAGGACAGGGTTGAGAAGCACTGAACTAAAATCAAGCTGAAGACAATCCTATTCTAATTGTGGATATTTGAGGGAAATCAAAATTGATTTTTTTTTTTAATTATTTATTTTTTAGGTTGGGCTTTGTGTCCCTTTTCTTAACCACTTGCCTACTGGGCACTTAAACCCCCCCCTCCTGCCCAGACCAATTTTCAGCTTTCGGTGCTCTCACACTTTGACAATTACTCAGTCATGTAATACTGTACCCAAATGAATTTTTTGTCCTTTTTTTTTTTTTCATACAAATAGAGCTTTCTCTTGGTGGTATTTGATCACCTCTGGGTTTTTATTTTTTGCGCTATAAATAAAAAAAAGACCGAAAATTTTGAAAAAAAACGCATTTTTCTTAGTTTCTGTGATAAAATTTTGCAAATTATTTTTTCTTCATAAATGTTGGCTACAATTTATACTGCTACATATCTTTGGTAAAAATAACCCAAATTAGTGGATATTATTTGGTCTTTGTGAAAGTTAGAGAGTCTACAAGCTGTGGTGCAAATCATAAAAAATTGATCACACTTGATGTACTGGTTTTCTCATTTCTTGCGACCCGAACAAGTCAGGACAGTACAAATACCCCCCAAATGACCCCTTTTTTGAAAGTAGACATTCCAAGGTATTTAGTAAGATGCATGGTGAGTTTTTTGATGTTGTCATTTTTCCCCACAATTCTTTGCAAAATGAAGATTCCCCCCCCCCCCACAAATTTGTCATTGTAATAGGTTATTTCTCTCACATGGCATGTATATACCACAAATAACGCCCCAAAATACATTCTGCTACTCCTTCTGAGTATGGGGATACCACATGTGTGGGACTTTTTCACAGCCTGGCCACATACAGAGGCCCAACATGCAGGGAGCACCATCATGTGTTCTAGGAGCATAAATTACACATCTAACTTGTTGACTACCTATTACACTTTTGAAGGCCCTCGAGCACCAGGACAATGACACGTGACACTGTCGTGGCACTGATGACAGATGGCACTGATACGTGGCACTGATGACACTGACGTGGCACTGATGACACTGACGTGGCATTGATGACAGATGGCACTAATATGAGGCACTGAAGACAGATGGCACTAATACGTGGCACTGATGACATTTGGTACTAATACGTGGCCCTGACAGATGGCACTAATACGTGGCACTGATGACACGTGACACTGATGACAGATGGCACTAATATGTGGCACTAATGACACGTGGCAGTGATGACAGATGGCACTGATGACAGATGGCACTAATACGTGGCACTGATGACAGATGGCACTAATACGCGGCACTGATGACAGATGGCACTAATACGCGGCACTGATGACAGATGGCACTAATACGTGGCACTCATGACAGATGGCACTAACACGTGACACTGATGACATGTGACACTGATGACAGATGCCACTGATACGTGGCACTGATGACAGATGGCACTAATATGTGGCACTGATGACAGATGGCACTGGGGACAGATGGCACTGGGGACAGATGGCACTGGGGACGGATGGCACTGGGGAGGGATGGCACTGGCGACAGATGACAGTGGGGTGGGATGACAGATGATGCTGACGACTTTTTTTTCCGTTTCTTTTTTTTTTACACTCACAGCTGCAGCGGTTCGCTCTCCCTCCTCACACGCTGTCTCTGTGTGAGGGGGGAGAGCCGGCGATGAGAGATGATTTCATATGTTTACATATGAGATCATCTCTCATTGGCACCGCCGATCGCACTGTAAACGGCCGCTGTGATTGGCCGTTTACAGCGATCTGTGACTGGCTGTATCCAAGGGACACGGCCAGCACAGAACTTCCCTGATGCATGCCCGCGGGAACGCGCATCGCGGAAGTAAACAGTTGGACGTCCAGGGACGGCCACCCGGCAGGTAGCGTCCGCGCTGCAGCCGTCTTTTGGCTATAGCGAGTCCAGGTGGATACAGAGAATTTTACCCCAATTCATTTTTTTAATTTAATTTTTACCGAGGAGATGTTGGCGTCAATTGTTACCCAGTGCAACCTGTATGCACAGCAATTTATTTAGCAAAATCCCACATCATATTATGCCCGTCCCTATGAGTGCAGAGACCTGACAGTGGAGGAGTTCAAGGTTTTTTTGGGCCTCACATTTAATATGGGGCTCACCAAAAAAAACGAATTCCGTTCCTTTTGGTCAACCCACCCCCTCCACCACATGCCGCTCTTCTCCGCGGTAATGCCAAGAACCAGGTATCTGATGATAATGAGGTTCCTACATTTCAGCGACAATACCCAGTGCCCTCCCCGAAATGATCCAAATTATGATAGGCTTTACAAAATTCCGCCAATATTAAATTATTTTTCTGAAGTATTCCCACAGCTGTTCACCCCGGACCAACACATATGTGTGGATGTGTGCTCTGGTTAAATTTAGCGGCAGGCTTAAAATTAAGCAATTTATCCCTAGCAAAAGGGCCTGCTATGGGGTGAAGGTGTACAAACTATGTGACCGAGCCACAGGGTACACATATTCCTTCATAGTGTACGAAAGGAAGGACACCCAGCTGCAGCCCCCTAATTGCCCGGACTACTTGGGATCCAGCAAGAAAGTGTGACCCGGAGGAGAAAATTGGACGGAGGGTCGGCATGACTATGGGAGGAATAGGTCTGAAAGGGTTAAAGTGTTCACTGAGGTAGTTTTGGTTAGGGGGTGGCTTACCTTATTGGTGCAGCAGGTCAGGTGGTCAGGGTGGAGCCGGAAAAAGGGGCTTGGGTGGTTGCACAGGCTGTTGGGTAATCATTTGGGAAGATTTCTTGGTGAAGAAGTTCCCTCCCTCCCGCCCTACATTTAGTTGGGGTGTATATAAAAAAAAAAAAAATTGTAAAAAAAATAAATAATAATAAATAAATAAATAAACAAATAAATAATAAATTATAAAAAATATATATATATATATATATATATATATATATATATATATATATAATTTAATAATACATATATTTCTTTTACATCCGTCACAACAGCTGGCAGGTCAGGGGGTCTTTGGGGGGTTAAGAATTAGAACAGAATGTTGAAATTTGGGGGACCCATACAGGGTATGGGGATCCCACCGTGGTTGCTTGTTGGTGGTTCTCCCAGGACTTAGGTCCCATGGGAAAGAAATTGGAAAGTCGCAATGTCTTCGAGCCGGCTGGGGCACAGCTGAAGACACAGTGGTTATTGATCAAAATGGGACCCCAAAGACCCCCTCCTGGTGTTAATATTGTTCTGTTTGATTGTTATATAATTTGTTAATAAAGGGCTGTTGTGGCCATTTACAACCCATGTCACGCAGCGTTTGTGTGGTTATTATTATATTGTTAAAGCGGTTGTATACCTATATTTGTAACTTTTACCTACAGGTAAGCCTATAATAAGGCTTACCTGTAGGTAAAAAAAAATATCTCCTAAACCTGTAAGGTTTAGGAGATATTCCCCTCGCAATGAGCCGCTAACTGCAGCGGCGCATGCGCACAGGGGACTCTCGGCTGACAGCCCGGCAAACTCCGGAGCTTGCCGGGCAGAAGTCTCCCGCGCGCATGCGCGGGAGTGACGACATCGCGGCTCCGGCCACTCACAGTGCCGGAGCCGCGATACCCGGAAGACACGCCGAGGGGAGATGTCGGCTCCCTCGGCGTGGACCAGGTGAGATGCCGGCGCCTCGTTCTAAGGTAAGTATCTCATAATGAGCTAGTATGCGGTGCATACTAGCTCATTATGCCTTTTCCCTTGCAGGTGTAAAAAAAAAAAAAAAATGACAGCGGGTATACAACCGCTTTAAGATAAGTGTAAGACCGTAATTGACGAATCCTATAGTCAAGTTGTTTGGGACCTCATATACCCCCTACTCGACAAAGGATACCACCTATATGTAGACAACTTCTACACTTCTCTGCCCCTGTTCCACAACCTTCATCGGAAGAAGACGCCAGCATGTGGCACCATAAAAAAGAATCGGAAGGGCTTTCCTCAAAGTCTTGTTAATAAGAAGTTGAGAAAAGGAGAAACGGCAAGTCTGCGTAACAAAGAGATTCTGGCAGTGAAGTGGAGGGACAGAAGGGATGTGTACATGTTGTCTTTCATCCACAATAACACCTATGTGGAAATCCCCAGAAGGAATGGCCCCATCCAGAAACCAACATGCATCCATGAATACAATTTGTTTATGGGAGGAGTCAACTTCAACGATCAAATGTTGGAACCATACCTTGCCACAAGACGGACATACCATTGGTACAAAAAAGTAGCAATTTATTTTTTTCAATTGGCCATATTCAATTCCTATATCATTTACCGCAACTCCACCTAAAACCCCCAACCCTTCCTTGGCTACCAGGAGGAAATTTACACTGCCCTTATATTCCCGAACGGCCCACCAGAAAACATCCAATCAGATGTTGTTATTCGACTCTCCGAACGCCACTTTCCAGATAAACTCCCTCCCAAACCAACAGGCCAAAGACGTCAAAAAAGATGTAAGGTGTGTACCAGAGCAGGAGTCAGAAGAGACACATCTTATTATTGTCCCCAATGTCCTTCCCAACCAGGCCTCTGCATAGGTGAATGTTTTCGCCGTTACCATACTTCACTAAATTATTAGTGAAGTATGTAAACGTAATCCTCAGTTCCTGCCTTCACACCCCTTATGCCACTGCCTGCTCTGTAACTGACCCTGGCTTGTTATTCGACCACGCTTCTGCCTGCCGATTTTGTACTTACCACTGCCTGATCTGGAACTGACCCTGGACTGTTATTCGACCATGCTTCTGCCTAACGATTCTGTACATACCTCTGCCTGATCTGGAACTGACCTTGGACTGTTTGACCATGCCTCTTGCCTGCCTCTTGGACTGATCTTGTACCCTGCAACTGGACTAGTGGAATTCAACACAGGGGTCTCACATATGTGAGGAGCTCCAGAATAGTTTTTCTGGATGAAGAAAACAATTTTCTTTGTTTTCTCATTCCTAGATTAGGGTCTGGAGACTCGGAGGCTTCAAAGAGATTTGGGTGGGAGAAGCCTTTACCCCTGTCCCCATTCTGTCCTGAACGAGGCCCTACTTCTGCCTGCTGCCTGTAGGACTTACTGCCGTCATGCCTCTGTTTGTCGCGCTGACCACAGCACATGGATCTCTGTATGTGGCCAGGCTGTGTAAAGGTCTCACACATGTGGTATTGAAATACTCAGAAGGAGTGGCAGAATGTATTTTGGGGTGTCATTTTTGCTATGTAAATGCTATGTGTTGGAAATATCTTATAAACCGACAACTTTGTGTAAAAAAAAAAATGCGTTTTCATTTTTTTCCACATTTTCCAAAAACTTCTGGAAAAAAATGAACCGTTCAAAAGACTCATTATGCCTCATAGATTATACGTTGGGGTGTTAGCTTTACAAAATCGGGTCCTTTTGTGGGCGTTTCCATTGTCCTGGTGCTCCAGGGCCTTCAAAAGTGTAATAGGTGGGTGAGAAATGAGATGTGTAATTTATGCTCGTAGAACGCCTGAAAGTGCTACTTCAATGTTAGGCCTCTGTATGTGGTCAGGCTGTGTAAAAGTCTCACACATGTGGTATCTGTATACTCAGCAGGAATAGCAGAATGTATTTTGGGGTGTTATTTTTGCTATGTAAATGCTATGTGTTGAAAATATCTTATAAACGGACAACTTTGTGTAAAAAAAAATGCGTTTTCATTTTTTTCCAAATTTTCCAAAAACTTCTGGAAAAAAATGACCCGTTCAAAAGACTCATTATGCCTCATAGATTATACGTTGGGGTTTAAGCTTTCCAAAATGGGGTCATTTTGTGGGCGTTTCCATTGTCCTGGTGCTCTAGGGCCTTCAAAAATGTAATAGGTAGTCAACAAGTTAGATGGGTAATTTATGCTCCTTGAACACCTGATGATGCTCCCTGCATGTTGGGCCTCTGTATGTGGTCAGTGAGGAAGCACTGGTGATTTTATCATCCAATCATGTAGAGGCAAAGATGCTGTTTTTTTTCTTTTCCTTGCATGTCCCCCTCGGATCTCCAGCAACTGCACTTCTAGTGCAAAGTGGATTTACCTTTTAGTAAATAAACCCCAAGATACATAATAATTTGGGATGTTCATGGCAAAATGCTAGAGTGCAATTTCCTGAATGGGGAAACTATTTGGATTGACCTGTGTGTCCCCAAGGACATACATTGGTAGGGTTTTAACCTCACTTCCTGTTTGGCTATGTGACAGGAAGTGAATAATTTTGAATGAGAAATTGGCAAAATTTGGGAGGTGTCTTCACCCTATCAGGTGTGTAGGCATCCCCCAAAACTTCTAATCCCTCTGCAGTCTATCCCCAAGCAAAAATAAGAAAGGATTTTAATTAGTTTAACTTTGCAAAGACACATCCCTAAGTTTAATTGTGATGCATGTTAATGGCCCATGTAGACCTTTAATAGAAAGTCATCAGTTGCCTCTAAACATTATTTTTGGCCAGTCCTAGAAATCTGCATCTGTTTTTCTATTAACCACTTGCTGTCTGTGCTATAGCCAAATGACGGCCACAGCGTGGACCTGAATTTCTGGGAGGCTGTCATAGGAAGGGCTCCCCGTGTGCTCCCTGCAGGGCGTGCAGCGTGCACTGAGACCCGGGTTATCACAGATCGAAGTATGAGCTGATCCCAGCCCCTTACCATGCGATTAGCTGTCAGCCAATGACAGCTGATCACATGATGTAAATTAAAACTCAGTAATTGTTTATTTTTTCTCCTCACGCTGACACCATGAGGATAAAAATAAAAGCTGATCACCGGCTTAGGTGCAAGGGACATTGGTCCCGAAGAGACAATTCTGCCTCATCTGTGCCTGCCAGTGCCACCTATCAATGCCCACCAGTGGTCCCAAGCAGTGCTGCCTATCAGTGCTGCCTCATCAGCATACATCAATGAAGGAGAGAAATTACCTGTTTGCAAAATTTTATATCAAAATATCCAAAAATATACAAAATTATTTTTAAAAATCTGTCTTTTCTTTTTTATGAAAAAAAGAAAAAACCCACAGAGGTGATCAAATACCACCAAAAGAATGCTCTATTTGTGAGAACTTTAAAAAAAAACATAGAAAACCATTTGGCTAAATATGACCGCGCAATTGTCATTAAAAGTGCATCAGCGCTGAAAATTGTTCTGGACAGCAGGGGGGTCAAGTGCCAAGTAAGCAAGTGGTTAATTTCCATGCCAAATATGGATTTCTGTAATAAAGATGTGTGCCCGCTGTGTATACGGCATGTGCGTATGGGCGTAAGCAAGTCGCACACATATGAACGGTACTCATTGTAAATCATAGGGTAGAACTTGTGATGCAACTTTTCAATCTCTGGTGGCATGACAAGTTGCAATAGTGGAAAACAAGCCGAAAAAGCACAATGTAAATCACGCAACTTTGGGGTTGAAATAGTGGAAAGAGAGCATTAGGCTAAAGCGGTAATAGGAAGATGCACTGTAAGAATTACTTCTAATTATATAAAACCAAACAGGCTCTTGCACTGAATCTAATTTATGGAAGATCTAACTGATTGGACAGTGTATGGTGACCTTTAAAGATATGAAAACTTGAATTTTTGGTGTTTAAGCCCCATACACACAATGGGACTTTGTACAAACTTTCCCGTACGTATTTGTACATAGGGCGTTGAGCTTAGGGTTCTTTCACACGGATGTGTCCGTGCACGGAGCCCGCTCTGCTCAGTTGGGGATCGCTCAGTGGATCCCCGCTGAGCAGGCAGATGACAGGTTTGTCTCTGCACACTGTGCAGGGACGGACCTGTCAGAGTGCCGCTCTCCTCTATGGGGGATTGGATGATGACGGACCGTAGAGTCCGTCGTCACCCGATCCGATCCGCAGACGGATGCAAAAATAGGTTTTTCCTCCGTTACACTTTTTCGGATTGGAGTGGGTCGGATGTCAGCGGACATGTCACCACTGACATTCGACCCACCATAGAGGTCTATGGAGTGTCCGTTTACTCCATAGGCCTTAGGCCCCTTTCACACTGGGGCGGTGCAGGTGGCAGTGGTAAAACGGTGCTATTTTTAGCGCCACTTTACACGTGGTATTCGGCCGCTAGCGGTTTTAACCTCTGCTAGCGGCCGAAAAGGGGTTTATATAAATCCGCCCGCAAAACGCCGCCGCAGCGGCATTTTGCCGGCGGTATAGCCGCGCTGTCCCATTGATTTTAATGGGCAGGAGCGGTTTATACACCGCTCCAAAGGTGCTGCTAGCAGGACTTTTTTTAGGCCCCTTTCACACTGGGGCATTTTTAGGCGCTACAGCGCTAAAAATAGCGTCTGAAAAATGCCCTAAAGAAGCAGCTCCATTCACTCCAGTGAGGGCTTTCACACTGGAGCAGTGCGCTGGCAGGGCGTCACAAAAAGTCCTGCCAGCAGCTTCTTTGGAGCGGTGAACTCACCGCTCCTCCCCATTGTAATCAATGGGGCAGCGCTGTGATACCGCCGGCAAAATGCCGCTCCAGCTGCGTTTTGCGGGTGGATTTAATCCCTTTTTGGCCGCTAGCAGGGGGGTTAAGCCCGCCCCACTAGCAGCCGAATAACGCCGCTAAAACTACAGTAAAGCGGCGCTAAAAATAGCGCCGCTTTAACGCAGACACCCCCACCGCCCCAGTGTGAAAGGGGCCTTACTGTCCTGCTAGCGCACCGCTCCAGTGTGAAAGCCCAATTCACACTGGAGTGAATGGAGCCACTTCTTTAGGGCGTTTTTCAGGCGCTATTTTTAGTGCTATAGCGCCTGAAAAACGCCCCAGTGTAAAGGGGCCTTAGGCCCCTTTCACACGGACAGATAGAATTGTGCTTTTAATTGTGTTTTCTACTGCAGCTAAACGCACACAATGCTTTTCTATGGCCCCATTCACACACTGCGTTTTGATTACAGGGTTTGGTGCGGATAGAAAAAAATAGAACTGACTGCGTCCAGGAGCAATTTAGCACAGCTATCCGCACATAACCGCAGTGTCAGCTGCAGATAGCAGCGCCGAACTGGCTCGCTCATTAGGAAGGCTACTTTCACACTGAGGAGCTAAATATAGCGCCGCTTTACCGTCATTTTAGCGGTGCTAGCGGTCGGTTTTAGCCCCCAGCTAACAGCCGAAACAGGGCTAAAACCGCCCGCAAAGTGCTGCTGCAGCGGTGCTTTACAGGCCGGGTTTGGGGCGCTCCCCCATTGTTTTCAATGGGAAGGGGCGCTTTAGGAGCGGTAAATACACCGCTCCTACATCGCTCCAAAGATGCAGCTTGCAGGACTTTTTAGACCGCCCTGCAAGCGCACCGCTCCAGTGTGAAAGCCCTCGGGGCTTTCACATTGGATTGCATTGAGCGGCTCTTTTAGGGCGCTTTGCAGGCACTATTTTTAGCACTTTAGCGCCTGCAAAGCGCCTCAGTGTGAAAGGAGCCAAGGAAAAAATGTTTTTTCCTTTCCCAATGAGCGACAAGCACGGGGATCCCCGCCAATACCAGGCACTGTGGTATGAATCTTGAGGGAGAACTCCATACCAAATTTTACATAAAAAACCGGCATGGGTTCCCCTCCAAGAGCATACCAGGCCCTTCGGGCCTTTATACAGATGCACCTACCCATCTCACTTTCATGGTTTATGATTTATGAACCATCACACCCTAACACGTTATTTGTTAAGACTACGCTATTTATTTCACTCATGATATTTTCGCTGGCATGAGATTGCCACAATAATTAGGATACATTAGCAACAACACATTGCATCTCAATAGAACTGTATTCTTTTAATATATTATATTTAATTAAGAACCAACACATCTGTAATTATATAGGTGGGGATGAGCCTATTGGGGATTATGATTACTATTAAATAAATAGAAATACTCAACCATTTATTGGAATATATTCCAGGTGCCTTCCATCCCCTTCCCCTCCATTGTTTCAATTACGTGTGACTCCTTGCAAGCCTCCTGGTGTTGGCACCCATCTGGAGGGGTGGGAATTGACTAATGAGGACCCCTGAATTAGTGTTTCTACTTAGGAATCTCTGAATATGTGGCACTTTTTTGGAATCCATTTTTTAACCACTTGACGACCGCCGCACGACGATGTACGTCGGCAGAGTGGCACGGGCAGGCAAAAGGGCTTACATGTAAGTCCTTGCCTTCCCGCAGGTGGGGGGTCCGATCGGAGCCCCCCCTGGTGCCAGCGGCGGTCAGATTCAGGTCAGGGGCGATCAAAGGTGAGGGGGAGGCCACTCATTCGTGGCTCCCCCCTCGCGATCGCTCCTGGCCAATGACAGACTTCCTCTGCTTCTGCAATGTAAACAGAAGCGGAGGAAGTGATGTCACCTCTCCTCGGCTCGGCAGTTTCCGTTCCGGCGCCGAGGAGAGAAGACTGTAATGTAAGTGCACCAAACACACACACACACACACAGTAGAACATGCCAGGCACACATTACACCCCCTTTTACCCCCCGATCCCCCCCCGATCACCCCCCGATCACCCCTCCCCCCTCCCCCCCTGTCACACTGACACCAAGCAGTTTTTTTTTTTTAATTACTGCATGGTGTCAGTTTGTGACAGTTAGTGTGTTAGGGCAGTTATTGTTAGCCCCCTTTAGGTCTAGGGTACCCCCCTAACCCCCCCTAATAAAGTTTTAACCCCTTGATCACCCCCTGTCGCCAGTGTCACTAAGCGATAATTTTTCTGATCGCTGTATTAGTGTCACTGGTGCCGCTAGTTAGAGACGTAAATATTTAGGTTCGCCGTTAGCGTTTTATAGCGACAGGGACCCCCATATACTATCTAATAAATGTTTTAACCCCTTGATTGCCCCCTAGTTAACCCTTTCACCACTGATCACAGTTACGGGTGACGCTGGTTAGTTCGTTTATTGTTTATAGTGTCAGGGCACCCGCCGTTTATTACCGAATAAAGGTTTAGCCCCCTGATCGCCCGGCGGTGATATGCGGCGCCCCAGGCAGCGTCAGATTAGCGCCAGTACCGCTAACGTCCCCGCACGCAGCATACGCCTCCCTTAGTGGTATAGTATCTGAACGGACGAAATATCTGATCCGATCAGATCTATACTAGCGTCCCCAGCAGTTTAGGGTTCCCAAAAACGCAGTGTTAGCGGGATCAGCCCAGATACCTGCTAGCACCTGTGTTTTGCCCCTCCGCCCGGCCCAGCCCAGCCCACCCAAGTGCAGTATCGATCGATCACTGTCACTTACAAAACACTAAACGCATAACTGTAGCGTTCGCAGAGTCAGGCATGATCCCTGCGATCGTTAACAGTTTTTTTGGTAGCGTTTTGGTGAACTGGCAAGCACCAGCGGCCTAGTACACCCCGGTCATAGTTAAACCAGCACTGCAGTAACACTTGGTGACGTGGCGAGTCCCATAAGTGCAGTTCAAGCTGGTGAGGTGGCAAGCACAAGTAGTGCCCCGCTGCCACCAAGAAGAAGACAAACAGGCCTGTCGTGCCCATCATGCCCTTCCTGCTGCATTCGCCAATCCTAATTGGGAACCCACCACTTCTGCAGCACCCGTAATTCTGTTGCTGTCAAGATAAGTAAATCAGTGCTGCAGCTGAATGGCGTACCTGAAAATAAAATAATGGTTAACAATAAAATACAGTAAACAGTAAAGTATAAAAGAATTACATACCTGAAAAGCAAACATGATAAAAGATAGTAACAATAAAACATTGCAGTTAAAAAATACAGTAAAACAGAGCAGAACAATAGAGAGAGACCAATAAAGAGAGAATTGAGAAAGAATAAAACGTCAACTATTTTTGACTTTTTTATTTTATATATATATTTTTTTTTCAACTGTTTTTTTTTTTTTTTTACACTTTTATTTGTAACTGTAATGGTTGTAATGGTTCCAGGTTTGGGTCTCTCAAAATGCGATGGCATCTTTGGAAACCCTGTGTAAGTAAGTCCTAGTCTGTGCAGTGCTGTACCCTACACTAATATTACACTAGTGTGTGGTAGCGTTCAAAACATTCACTGATGCAGAGACCAGGTTTTTCAGGACAGGAGGGACAATAGCGGGTGTCATGCCTAAATCTGCGCTTGCTACAGACACGACATCTTCTTTGGGTGATTGATTGGTTGGGGTACCAGGGAGAACATATGGAAAATGTCTCCCATGCAGCCGGCTCACTGCATTTACATTGGGAAGTTGGGCCACAGCACCGTCTGGAAACAGAAGGGCTGTGATGATCTCTTCCTGGAATTTAAGGAAGGATCCAGTTCGTCCTGAAGCTTTGTATAGCACATAAGCATTAAGCAGAGCCAATTGGAATAAGTATACAGAGACTTTTTTGTACCAGCGGCTGACCTTATGGGCAATTAAGTACGGCGCCATCAACTGGTCGTTGAGGTCCACCCCTCCCATATTAAGGTTGTATTCGTGGGCACAGAGGGGGTTCCCCACAACACCAGTCGCCATTTGCATTTGGACCGTCGTGTCCACGTGAAGGGAGGACAGAACGAAAACATTCTTATTATCCCTCCACTTCACAGCAAGCAAATTATTAAATTTCAAGCAGGCTCTCTCCCCCAGCCTAAGTTGGGAATCTACAAGCCGCTGGGGTAAGCCCTGGCGATTAGATTGCACGGTGCCAAATGCGCCAATTCCATGATCAAACAAGTGACTAAAAAGTGGCACGCTTGTGTAATAATTGTCCACATACAAGTGGTACCCCTTTCCGAATCAGGGTGACACCAAGTCTCACACAATCTTACCAGCGCTCCCTATGTAGTCTGGGCAGTTCTTCAGCTCTACGTAACTATCTCTTCCCTCGTAAACCATAAAACTATATGTATAGCCTGTTGCCCTGTCACAGAGCTTATAAATATTAACCCCATATCTGGCACGCTTGCTGGGAAGATACTGTTTGAATGACAAGTGGCCAGAAAACTTAATCAGGGACTCATCAATGCAGACAACTTGATCGGGAGTAAACAAGGCTGCAAACTTTTGGTTGAAGTGGTTTACGAGGAACTGACTCTGGCCTAATATACCACGCCTCTGCCTAACGCTAAACTGTACCTACCTCTGCCTGCTCTAGAACTGCCCCTGGACTGTTTGAACATGTCTTTTGCCTGCCTCTTGGACTGATCTTTTACCCTGCTATTGGAGTAGTGGGATTCATAACACAGGGGTCTCACATATGTAAGGGGCTTCATAATTGGTTTTCTGGATGAAGAAAACTAATTTTCTAGTTTTTTCATTCCCGGATTAGGGTCTGAAGACCGGAGGCTTCAAAGAGATTTGGGTGGGAGAAGCCTATACTCCTGTCTCCATTCTTTCCTGGCCTGATACTTGTACTATGGACCGTGTTCCTAATTACTACCGAGACCAATATTTTTGCACTGCTGGCAATATCTCTACCTGCACTGACCCTGGACTGTATATGAACAGTATCCCTGCCTGTACTGACTATGGACAATATTCTAGTCTGCTTCTTGGACAATTCCGTTCGCTGTCGCTGACCACTTCCCTGCCTCCTGCCTGGATCAGTGCTCTCCTCTTGTGGACAACTGCACTACTAAAACCACAGGTAATCTTTTGTTTACCCTTTGCTCAGCAGAATGTATTTTGGGGTGTAATCCTAGGTATGTACATGCTATGCGTTAGAAATATGAAGGGCCTTCAAAAATGTGATAGGTTGTCAGGAAATCAAATGCGTAATTTATGTCCTTAGAACACCTGATGGTGCTCCTTGGATGTTGGGCTTCTGTATGTGACCAGGCTGTGGAAAAGTCTCACACATGTGGTATCGCCATACTCAGAAGGAGTAGCAGAATGTATTTTGGGGTGTCCTTTTTGCTATGTACATGCTATGTGTTCGAAATATTTTATAAATGGCCAACTTTTTGTAAAAATAAAATGCGTTTTTCATTTTCTTTACACATTTTCAAAGCACTTGTGAAAAAAAATGACATGTTCAAAAGATTCAATTTGCCTCATAGATTATATGTTGGAGTGTTTGCTTTCCAAAATGGGGTCATTTTGTGGGTGTTTCCATTGTCCTGGTGCTCCAGGGCCTTCAAAAGTGTAATAGGTGGTTGAGAAATGAGATGTGTAATTTATGCTCGTAGAAACGCGTAAACGTGTTGGGCCTCTGTATGTGGCCATGTGGGATCACCATACTCAGGAGAAGTAGCAGAATGTATTTTGGGTTAAAATACCATCAAAACAAAGCTCTATTTGTGTGACAAAAAGGACAAAAAATTCATATGGGTACAGTGTTGCATGACTGAGTAATTGTCATTCAAATTGTAAGAGTGCCGAAAAGCTGAAAATTGGTCTGGTTAGGAAGGGAGTTTACGTGCCCAGTGGGCAAGTAGTTAAAGTGATAGTAAAGTCTTGTTTTTTTCTGTTTAAAAGTAACAAACATGTTATAATTACCTGCTTGGGGCATTGGTTTTGCACAGAGCAGCCCAGATCCTCTTCTCGGGTTCCTCACCGGCGCTACTGTCCCCTCCCTGCTGCCGAGTGCCCCCACAGCAGCTTGCTATGGGGGCACCCCAACCGAGCCGTTGCTGTGTGTGACCATTCAGATATGAAGTCATGACTTGGTCCCTCCTCCTCACTCTCCTCATTGGCTCACTGACTTTGATTGACAGCAGCAGGAGCCAATGGCGCCCACTGCTGTCTCAGCCAATGAGGAGGGAAAGTCCCAGACAGCCGAGGCTCTCGTGCAACATCACTGAATCGAGATGGGGCTCAGGTAAGTATTAGGGGGTTGCTGCAAACAAAAGTTTTTTTTATAGAGCATATAATGCGTGAAGATAAAAAACCTTCTGCCTTTAGAACCACTTTAAGATTTCTACTAAGATGTTTGCCCGTGCAGACTCTGTCGTTTGAAGTTGTGTTCTAAAAACACCTTCCTAAAATTATGTTCTGTAGTAAACAAATTTCGGCAAACTTTTGGAGTAATCCAGGACAGTAGAGATTTGTTTTATAGCTTTAACAGTCCTCTATTTTGAATTAGCTTTCTCCCTTCTTTTTTCAGAAACATATTTTTGAATGCAAAGTTAATACTCAATTTTAAGATGTGTAATTTACTGTAGGATGCAGAGAATCCACATGGCATTACCTTTTCTGCCAATAATTAGCTATCTGCCTTTTTAATTTAGAAAAATAAATAATGATTAACAAATAAATCCTCTTATTTCAGTGTGCTAATCTTTAATCTGTATTAAATGATGTTTGTAAAATAAGGATATTATGTAGTAAAAAATTAGGAATTGTTGGATATATACACCTTTCTTTTTAAAAATGCAGATATTTAATAGAAATAAATTAACTATAAACCATTACACATTCTCTTAACAGAGGTTTTCAGTTGAAGAAAAATGATAGCATTTTCTAAGTATGGCAACTATTC
Source organism: Lithobates septentrionalis (assembly GCA_037952835.1). Classification (NCBI taxonomy): domain Eukaryota; kingdom Metazoa; phylum Chordata; class Amphibia; order Anura; family Ranidae; genus Lithobates; species Lithobates septentrionalis. The sequence goes on along the minus strand of JBBDGP010000638.1, from coordinate 1,625,153 downwards.
ATATCTAATAAATGTAGACAAAAGGATTTTAAAATATGTCTGTTTATTATGCATCTGACAGCTATTAGAGACAAAGAGCCACTGATGATATATGAAATGTTATGTGGGATGGCACCCACTTCCTCTGCAGTCAACATCATGAACTGTAATTGTTACTACATAGTTTCATGTTCTGTTTTTATATTTCTTTTTCTTTGGCAATATTTTTTTTCCCCAAGTAAAGCACTAGTTGCAACAGCTAAAGCTGTTATTTAGATTTGCACAGCATCACCCCAGTGCATGTAACTGTCAGGATCACTTAGTGCTCCTGCTCCTCATTCCAGCATCCGGGTGTTGGCTGTTGTATCCCCCCCCCTGTCTGTGTTCACCTGCAAGGTGATTGATCTGGTCAGTCACCTGATAAAAGCAAACTGAACACTCTATCCCTTGCTTGATATGATAGAGACAGAGTTACCTGCATTGGTCCTGATCAAGCCTCCCATTTGTCTGCCCTGCTTTGCTGTTGGATTTCCCTGTGTATGACCTGGGCGTTTAGTCTCCCTGCAGATGACCCAGTCAGAGGGTCAGTTGAAGCCTTTTTCAAAGCCTTATGTTTACTGTATGATGATCCTGACCTTGCCCATTCAGCTGAAGCTAACCTTGGGTCATTATGTCAGGATAAACGCACCGCTGAACAATTAGAGTTGCCACCTCATCCCTTTAAACCCGAACACCTTTGGATTACACAGGTTCTGAGACTAATTTAATGCAGATAAGGCACAAAGTGAGTTTAATTACCACCTTAATCAGCCACAGAACCTGTGTAATTCATGTGTGTTCGGGTTTAAAGGGATGAGGTGGCAACCATATGAACAATACTGTTCTGATTTCCGCCACTGGGCACCTGAATCAGGGTGGAATGACCCAGCTCTAAGAAGCCAGTTCAGGTTAGGCTTATCAGACTCCATCAAAGACTCCTTAGTTCACTACCCTGAACCAAAGTCATTGAATGAAGCCATGCAAGTAGCCATCCGTATTGACAGGCGTTTACGGGAAAAGCATACCGAGGGGTTTGTTTCTTTGCCCCCCCCCCCCCCCCGCAGTACGCTCCCCACCTCTTCTTCTTTTCCTGAGCCCTCTTAACCTCTCCAGGAGGATGAGCTCATGCAAATTGGTGCTACCCATTAATCCCCTGAGGAAAAGGCTAGAAGGAGATCTCAGGGACTTTGCTTATATTGTGGCAACCACGGCCACTTTGTCGCTGACTGTCCTAATAAGACGAGAAAGGCCAAGGGAGTCTAGTGTTGATGGGGTCTGCTTCTATAGATCATACTGTGTCTGTTTCCCTCAGAGATAAATTATTTGTTTCTGCCAAGTTTTCTCATCACCTCTCAGCTTTCATTGATTCTGGTGCTGTTAGCAATTTCATTGATAGGGACCTAGCACACTGTCTACAGATTCTGATGACTAAGGTGCACAGACCCTTCTCAGTCTTAGCCGTTGATAACTCTCCCTGGTCCATGGGCCTAATGACCTTGTGCACTGTACCTATTGCCCTGACCTTTGGGGAATTTCATAAGGAGACAATCAGCTTCTACTTGATCTCATCTACTGCTTATCCCCTTATCTTAGGGTATCCCTGGCTTAAACTTCACAACCCACACATAACTGGGTTGCAAAGGAGATTGGGTCCTGGTCCCAGACCTGCATCCAGAATTGCATTAAAACCGCTGACCAGTTGCCCATGTATAACTCTTGTGTGGCCAGTGCAAGTCACCTGCCTTTATTACAGTCCTATTCAGATCCTGATCATGACAATGTTTCCAAATGTGACTACAGTTTACATAACCATGTGCCTTTATATGACTCTGTTATAACAAAAGACGTTGACAAGTCTATTGAATTCTTTACAGGTCACCTCTCCAGCCAATTGCCACAGCCTGAACCCTCTCCTTCTAGAAACCAAGCTTATCCGTTGTCTCGTAGCCTTGAGCCCTGTTTAGAAACTGCCTCTAATGCAGCGTACACACGGTCGGCCTTTTCGACCGGACTGGTCCGACAGATGCCGACAGACCAAATCTGGTGGACAATCCGATCATGTGTGGGCTTCACCGGACCTTCAGCGGACTTTTCCAGTCGCAAATCTGACGGACTTTAGATTTGGAACATGCTTCAAATCTTTGCGTCGTAACTCCGCCGGACCCAGAAATCCGCTCATCTGTATGCTAGTCCGACGGACAAAAAAACGACGCATGCTCATAAGCAAATACGAAATGGAAGCGCTCGGTCTGGTAAAACTAGTGTTCGTATTGTAGGTAGCACATTCCTCACGCTGCAAATTCTGTGATCGTTGAATGCAGCGCTTAATTGTCTTCTTTATAATGCTAGTAGAACGAAGTTGTTCCTATTCACACAGAGTTCTCCCAAACTGATTTCTGGATTATTTCTCTTGATCTCATGAATGATATTGTATTTGTTTTAAAAGCCATATCTCCATACTAATGTTTACACAATTTTTTTTGGAGTAAGGGCCCTTTCACACTGGGGCGGGGGCGGGGGCGGCGGTAAAGCGCCGCTATTGTAAGCAGCGCTTTACCGTCGGTATTCGGCCGCTAGCGGGACTTTTTTTCCCGTCCTGCTAGCGCACCGCACCAGTGTGAAAGCCCTCAGGGCTTTTCACACTGGAGACAAAGCAGCGGTTCTTTCAGGTCGGTTTGCAGGCGCTATTATTAGTGCAATAGCGCCTGCAAACCGCCCCAGTGTGAAAGGGCCCTAATCATTTATTTTTTATTTCATCAAGATCTTATTTTATGATTTGTGTCAAAATTATTTTCTCTTTATCTCCCATATATATATATATTTTTTTGGTTTGTAAAGTTACCACAAAGAACCATTTTTTTTTTTTTCCAAAATTTTTTTTTTCCCTTAAAAGTTTTTATTCAAGTCAATAAAGAAAGGGTATACAAAGAAAGCATTACAGTAACTTGATAAAGTCACAAAAATGACATCAAAATGGGTTTACAGTCTTAGGAAATCATTTAGTTGAACAGCCTGGGATGAGTCAACCGGGAACAAACAGGTATAATATCCAGAGCGTCGTTAGGTGGAGGATCTCTTTTTCACTTTCACCTCCCCCCTCCCCCTCTCGGGGCAACCAAGGATAGGAGGTAGTATAGGGGTTTGCTCCAGCTCATTGATATAGACGTAGTGTAACCTAAGATGGCGTATGGAGTTACAACAGGATAAGCACAGGGAGGGAGGGTATGGGGGGTATTCTATAGGTGTCGGTCGAATTCAGGACACTCGACCTCAAGGGAGAGAAGGGAATATGTTGAAACAGTGTGTGGAGAGGATGAAGGTGAGGAGCATGAAGAGAAAGGAAGAGTGAAAGAGGGGGAGGAGAGGGCACAAGGAGGAGCAGGGAAGGAGAAGGTAGGAAGGGCAAGGTCGGGGAGAAAAGGGAGGGGGGGAAAGGGAGCAAATGCAGATGTAGTTGGTAGATCATTCTCGTGTGGACCCGCCGCCCAGCTCCCCCCGTTACTTCCAGTAAACTAAGGGGGCCCGGGTTTGCTTTTGCAAGACTATTCTATGTAAAATACTGGCGGTTTTGGTCAGATGTTGTAAAATGATTCCAACATGCCCAAGTAAATGTGAATTTGTGTAATCTGTCCTGGGCGATATGAATTAGTTCTTCCATGTTTTTTATATGGGAGACCCTTGACAACCATTCCCTAATCGTCGGAGCGTTTATAGAACGCCAATGATTCGGTATGCAAAGCTTAGCTGCATTTACCATATGTGAAAAAAGAAAGAAGAAAGGGGTAGGGGAGCGCTAAAAAAATTATTATGTAAATCAAAAAGACTAATAATTGTTCAATATAACCGACAGATACATTCAAGTGATGAATACCAGCCTGCTTGAGTGAAAAAGTTTTGAATAAACAAAATCATTAACCTAAAAGCAAAATATATATATATGTGTTCAATAGTGATCTTAACACATAATCAAAAAGAAATATTCAATATATCAAATATAGAATAAAGTAAAGAGTCCATCAAAAACTCAAAGGTTGATTGTGATGAAATCCTGATGTGAATCTTGATATCAGAAAACGTGAGCAGCAAAATCCCTTCACCATCACTGAAAACAACACACCAATGTGCTCATGGGAATAGGTGTACGCTTACCAGATGGAGTTGACCAATTTAATTAAAAAAAGGTCAAATAGGTAAAAAGTAAAAACAAAGCATAGCCAAATAGCTACTCACATAGAAGGTGCCATCGCCCGGCACTGAGGCTAAGAAGCGTATCTTCCGCGCGAACCACGGAAGCCGGATGTGATGTAGTTGCGTGACCAAGTACTTGGTCACGCAACTACATCACATCCGGCTTCCGTGGTTCGCTTGTCCGTCGAAGGTGGAACGCACGCCGTTGCCGCGACCATTCGGGAATCCCTCCACACAGAGCTGATTTTCCCACTCCAAAAGATACGCTTCTTAGCCTCAGTGCCGGGCGATGGCACCTTTTATGTGAGTAGCCATTTGGCTATGCTTTGTTTTTACTTGTATTTTTAAATAAATGGTGTTACACTATGTTCGGTTCCTCTCCATCTATTTTATATCCCATGCTTGAGACCCTGTGATGTGAGGACAAGAGTCTGGTTTATTCCTCTCCATTGCAGCAAGCATTATCTTGCTAAAGCCTATTTGACCTTTTTTTAATTAAATTGGTCAACTCCATCTGGTAAGCGTACACCTATTCCCATGAGCACATTGGTGTGTTGTTTTCAGTGATGGTGAAGGGATTTTGCTGCTCACGTTTTCTGATATCAAGATTCACATCAGGATTTCATCACAATCAACCTTTGAGTTTTTGATGGACTCTTTACTTTATTCTATATTTGATATATTGAATATTTCTTTTTGATTATGTGTTAAGATCACTATTGAACACATATATATATATTTTGCTTTTAGGTTAATGATTTTGTTTATTCAAAACTTTTTCACTCAAGCAGGCTGGTATTCATCACTTGAATGTATCTGTCGGTTATATTGAACAATTATTAGTCTTTTTGATTTACATAATAATTTTTTTAGCGCTCCCCTACCCCTTTCTTTTTTCACATGTATGCATCAATGATTTCATTCATTTTTGTTTAGGGTGTAGCTGCAATATTTATCACCTATTACTTATATTTTGTGGCGCGGAATCACTCACTTATTCACTGCATTTACCATATGCATGGCTAACGATTTGTAGTAGTCTTTTTTCGCTAAAGATGTGTGATGAAGGAGGAACTGTGCAGGAGAGTAATCCAGGTTGAATGTAGTAACATGGGCTATAAGGCTATGGACCTCTCTCCAGAAGGGTTGTAATTTCTCGCTATGTGGAGCATGGTGTGGAGCATGGTGCTTTCTCACATCGCCAACATATGTTAGGGATGGTGGGGGAAAATTTGTGGAGGCGGGATGGAGTCCTATACCATCTGGTAATCACTTTGTAACAATTTTCTTGAATTGCAACATTCAGTGAGCCTTTGTGGCTGTATTCATACACAGTGTTCCATTGCTCTTTGGTTAAAGGTGCTTGTAGATCTCCATTCCACGCTATTTGTGAAGGGTGTGGTTCGTGTTTGGTCTCCTCGTTGAGGAGGGTATATAGGAGGGATATAAGGTGTCTCTGTGGTGTTTTGCGGTGGCAAAGGTCTTCGAAGGGTGTGAGTTGTCTCCTCCAGGCGGTTTGGTGGGCGTGGGTCATGAGGAAGTGCCGTATTTGCCTGTATGACCAAAAGGGGAAAGTGGTGGTCTTAGACATGGCATTTATTTTCTCTAAGCTAGAACATCTTCATAGGGCCATTCTTGGCGAAGGAAATGCTAGGAATCACCTGGAGGAAAAGCAGGGTTACCTCTTATGCCGCGTACACACGGTCGGACTTTTCGGCTACAAAAGTCCGACGGACGCCGACGGACCAAGTCCAGCGGACAATCCGATTGTGTGTGGGCTTCCCCGGACTTTCAGCGGACTTTTCCAGCCGCAAATCTGATCTTTACGTCGTAACTCTGCTGGACCCAGAAATCCGCTCGTCTGTATGCTAGTTTGTCGGACAAAAAAACTACGCATGCTCAGAAGCAAAAACTAAACGGAAGCACTCGGTCTAGTAAAACTAGTGTTCGTATTATAGGTAGCACATTCCTCACGCTGCAAATTCTGTGATCGTTGAATGCAGCGCATTTAATGTCCTCTTTAATAATTCTATAAGAACTAAGATGTTTTGCTGTTCCTATTCACACAGAGTTCTCCGAAACTGATTTCTAGATTCTTTTTCTCTTTGATCTCATGAATGATATAGTATTTTTTTTAAAAGCCATATCTCCATACTAATACTAATTTTTACACTTTTTTGGGGGGGGGGGGGGAGTCATCTTTTATTTTAGATTTTATCCAGATTTTTTTTTTTATGATTATTGTCGAATTTTATCTTTATCTTTATTTTTTTTGTTTTTGGGTTTTTAAAATTAACCACTTCAGCCCCGGACCATTATGCTGCCTAAGGACCAGAGGACTTTTTCCAATTTGGCACTGCGCCGCTTTAACTGCTAATTGCGCGGTCATGCAATGCTGTACCCAAACAAAATTTGCGTCCTTTTCTTCCCACAAATAGAGCTTTCTTTTGATGGTATTTGATCACCTCTGCCGGTTTTTTTTTGCGCTATAAACGGAAAAAGGACGAAAATTTTGAAAAAAAATGATATGTTCTTCTTTTTGTCATAAAAAAAATCCAATAAACTCAATTTTAGTCATACATTTAGGACAAAATGTATTCTGCCACATGTCTTTGGTAAAAAAAATGTCAATAAGTGTATATTTATTGGTTTGCGCAAAAGTTATAGCGTCTACAAGCTAGGGTACATTTTCTGGAATTTACACAGCTTTTAGTTTATGACTGCCTATGTCATTTCTTGAGGTGCTAAAATGGCAGGGCAGTACAAACCCCCCCCAAATGACCCCATTTTGGAAAGTAGACACCCCAAGGAAATTGCTGAGAGGCATGTTGAGCTCATTGAATATTATTTTTTTTTGTCCCAAGTGATTGAATAATGACAAAAAAAAAAAAATTACAAAAAGTTGTCACTAAATGATATATTGCTCACACAGGCCATGGGCATATGTGGAATTGCACCCCAAAATACATTCAGCTGCTTCTCCTGAGTACGGGGATACCACATGTGTGGGGACTTTTTGGGAGCCTAGCCGTGTACGGGGCCCCGAAAACCAATCACCGCCTTCAGGATTTCTAAGGGCGTAAATTTTTGATTTCACTCCTCACTACCTATCACAGTTTTGAAGGCCATAAAATGCCCAGATGGCACAAACCCCCCCAAATGACCCCATTTTGGAAAGTAGACACCCCAAGCTATTTGCTGAGAGGCATGTTGAGTCCATGGAATACTTTATATTTTGACACAAGTTGCGGGAAAGTGACAATATTTTTTTTTGCACAAAGTTGTCACTAAATGATATATTGCTCACACAGGCCATGGGCATATGTGGAATTGCACCCCAAAATACATTTATCTGCTTCTCCTGAGTATGGGGATACCACATGTGTGGGACTTTTTGGGAGGCTAGCCGCGTACGGGGCCCTGAAAACCAATCTCTGCCTTCAGGATTTCTAAGGGTGTAAATTTTTGATTTCACTCTTCACTGCCTATCACAGTTTCGGAGGCCATGGAATGCCCAGGTGGCACAACCCCCCCCCAAAATGACCCCATTTTGGAAAGTAGACACCCCAAGCTATTTGCTGAGAGGCATGGTGAGTATTTTGCAGCTCTTATTTGTTTTTGAAAATGAAGAAAGACAAGAAAAAACATTTTTTTTTCTTTTTTCAATTTTCAAAACTTTGTGACAAAAAGTGAGGTTTGGAAAATACTCACTATACCTCTCGGCAAATAGCTTGGGGTGTCTACTTTCCAAAATAGGGTCATTTGGGGGGGGGGTTGTGCCACCTGGGCATTCCATTGCCTCCGAAACTGTGATAGGCAGTGAAGAGTGAAATCAAAAATTTACGCCCTTAGAAAGCCTGAAGGCGGTGCTTGGTTTTCGGGGTCCCATACGTGGCTAGGCTCCCAAAAAGTCTCACACATGTGGTATCCCCGTACTCAGGAGAAGCAACAGAATGTATTTTGGGGTGTAGTTTCACATATTCCCATATTGAGCAATATATCATTTAGTGACAACTTTGTGCAAAAAAAAAAAAAAAATTGTCTCTTTCCCGCAACTTGTGTCACAATACAAAATATTCCATGGACTGGACATGCCTCTCAGCAAATAGCTTGGGGTGTCTACTTTCCAAAATGGGGTCATTTGGGGGGGTTTTGAACTGTCCTGGCATTTTATGCACAACATTTAGAAGCTTATGTCACACATCACCCACTCTTCTAACCACTTGAAGACAAAGCCCTTTCTGACACTTTTTGTTTACATGAAAAAATTATTTTTTTTGCAAGAAAATTACTTTGAACCCCCAAACATTATATATTTTTTTAAAGCAAATGCCCTACAGATTAAAATGGTGGATGTTTCATTTTTTTTTCACACAGTATTTGCGCAGCGATTTTTTAAACGCATTTTTTTGGGGAAAAAACACACTTTTTAAAATTTTAATGCACTAAAACACACTATATTGCCCAAATGTTTGATGAAATAAAAAAGATGATCTTAGGCCGAGTACATGGATACCAAACATGACATGCTTTAAAAAATTGCGCACAAACGTGCAGTGGAAACAAAATAAATACATTTTTAAAAGCCTTTAAAAGCCTTTACAGGTTACCACTTTAGATTTACAGAGGAGGTCAACTGCTAAAATTACTGCCCTCGATCTGACCTTCGTGGTGATACCTCACATGCATGGTGCAATTGCTGTTTACATTTGACGCCAAACCAACGCTTGCGTTCGCCTTAGCGTGAGAGCAGGGGGGGACAGGGGTGCTTTTTTTTTTTTTTTTCTTTCTTTATTATTTTTTTGCTTTTTTATCTTATTTTTAAACTGTTCCTTTCATTTTTTTTAAATCATTTTTATTGTTATCCCAGGGAATGTAAATATCCCCTATGATAGCAATAGGTAGTGACAGGTACTCTTTTTTGAAAAAATTGGGGTCTATTAGACCTTAGATCTCTCCTCTGCCTTCAAAGCATCTGACCACACCAAGATCGGTGTGATAAAATGCTTTCCCAATTTCCCAATGGTGCTGTTTACATCCGGCGAAATCTAAGTCATGAAATGCTCGTAGCTTCTGGTTTCTTAGGCCATAGAGATGTTTGGAGCCACTCTGGTCTCTGATCAGCTCTATGGTCAGCTGGCTGAATCACCGGCTGCATTCTCAGGTTCCCTGTTGAGACAGGAGAGCCAGAAAAAAACACGGAAGACGGTGGGGGGGGGGAATTCCCTCCCACTGCTTGTAAAAGCAGTCTAGAGGCTAATTAGCCACTAGGATTGCTTTTACATGAAAGCCGACCGCTGGCTGAAAAGAATGATACCAAGATGATACCTAAACCTGCAGGCATCATTCTGGTATAACCACTCAAAGTCGTGAATGGCGTACCTGAAGACATAAAAATGGTTAACAATAAAACACAGTAAACGGTAAAGTATAAAAAATGCATACCTGAAAAGCAAACATGATAAAACATAACAATAAAACATTGCGGAATAGAATACAGTAAACAAGAGCAGAACAATAGAGAGAGAATAGAGAGAGAGAGAACAATAAAACGACAACTATTTTTTTTTAAATTTTATATATATATATATATATATATATATATATATATATATATATATATATATATATATATATACACTACCGTTCAAAAGTTTGGGGTCACCCAAACAATTTTGTGTTTTCCATGAAAAGTCACACTTATTCACCACCATACGTTGTGAAATGAATAGAAAATAGAGTCAAGACATTGACAAGGTTAGAAATAATGATTTGTATTTGAAATAACATTGTTTTTACATCAAACTTTGCTTTCATCAAAGAATCCTCCTTTTGCAGCAATTACAGCATTGCACACCTTTGGCATTCTAGCTGTTAATTTATTGAGGTAAGCTGGAGAAATTGCACCCCACGCTTCTAGAAGCAGCTCCCACAAGTTGGATTGGTTGGATGGGCACTTCTGGCGTACCATACGGTCAAGCTGCTCCCACAACAGCTCAATGGGGTTCAGATCTGGTGACTGTGCTGGCCACTCCATTACCGATAGAATACCAGCTGCCTGCTTCTGCTGTAAATAGTTCTTGCACAATTTGGAGGTGTGTTTAGGGTCATTGTCCTGTTGTAGGATGAAATTGGCTCCAATCAAGCGCTGTCCACTGGGTATGGCATGGCGTTGCAAAATGGAGTGATAGCCTTCCTTATTCAGAATCCCTTTTACCCTGTACAAAGCTCCCACCTTACCAGCACCAAAGCAACCCCAGACCATCACATTACCTCCACCATGCTTAACAGATGGCGTCAGGCATTCTTCCAGCATCTTTTCATTTGTTCTGCGTCTCACAAACGTTCTTCTTTGTGATCCAAACACCTCAAACTTGGATTCATCCGTCCACAACACTTTTTTCCAGTCTTCCTCTGTCCAATGTCTGTGTTCTTTTGCCCACCTTAATCTTTTTCTTTTATTGGCCAGTCTCAGATATGGCTTTTTCTTTGCCACTCTGCCCTGAAGCCCAAAATCCCGCAGCCGCCTCTTCACTGTAGATGTTGACACTGGTGTTTTGCGGGTACTATTTAATGAAGATGCCAGTTGGGGACCTGTGAGGCGTCTGTTTCTCAAACTAGAGACTCTAATGTGCTTATCTTCTTGCTTAGTTGTGCAACACGGCCTCCCACTTCTTTTTCTACTCTGGTTAGAGCCTGTTTGTGCTGTCCTCTGAAGGGAGTAGTACACACCGTTGTAGGAAATCTTCAATTTCTTTGCAATTTCTCGCATGGAATAGCCTTCATTTCTAAGAACAAGAATAGACTGTCGAGTTTCAGATAAAAGTTCTCTTTTTCTGGCCATTTTGAGCGTTTAATTGACCCCACAAATGTGATGCTCCAGAAACTCAATCTGCTCACAGGAAGGTCAGTTTTGTAGCTTCTGGAAGGAGCTAGACTGTTTTTAGATGTGTGAACATGATTGCACAAGGGTTTTCTAATCATCAATTAGCCTTCTGAGCCAATGAGCAAACACATTGTACCATTAGAACACTGGAGTGATAGTTGCTGGAAATGGGCCTCTATACACCTATGTAGATATTGCACCAAAAACTAGACATTTGCAGTTAGAATAGTCATTTACCACATTAGCAATGTATAGAGTATATTTGTTTAAAGTTAGGACTAGTTTAAAGTTAGCTTCATTTAAAAGTACAGTGCTTTTCCTTCAAAAATAAGGACATTTCAATGTGACCCCAAACTTTTGAACGGTAGTGTATATATATATATTTTACACTTTTTTTTGTAACTAACTTCTATAACTGTAACCGGTTCCAGGTTCGGGTCTCTCAAAATGCGATGGCATCTTGGGAGACCCTGTGAAAGTGTGCCTAGTCTGTGCAATGCTGTACGCTACGCTAATACTCAACTAGTGTATGGTAGCGTTCAAAACATTCACCAATGCAAAGACCAGGATTGTCAGGACAGGAGGGACAATAATAGCGGGTGTCACGCCTATATCCGCGCTTGCTGCAGACACAACATCTTTTTTGGGGGGGTTCGTTGGGTAGGGGTACTCGGGAGGACATAAAGAAAATGCCTCTCATGCAGCCAACTGCATTTGGTTGGGGATGTGAATGGGGGAAGTACGGGCGCTGCCTAAGTGGTGGGTTCCCAATTAGGATTGGCGAATGCAGCAGGAAGGGCATTATGGGCACGACGGGCCTGTTTGTCTTCTTCTTGGTGGCAGTGGGACACTACTTGTGCTTGCCACCTCACCAGCTTGAACTGCACTTATGGGACTCGCCACGTCACCAAGTGTTACTGCAGTGCTGGTTTGACTATGACCGGGGTGTACTAGGCCGCTGGTGCTTGCCAGTTCAACAAAACGCTACCAAAAAAACTGTTAGCGATTGCAGGGATCAGGCCTGACTCTGCGAACGCTGCAGTTATGCGTTTAGAGTTTTGTAAGTGACAGTGATCGATCGATACTGCACTTGGGCACGTGGGCTGGGCTGGGCCGGGCGGAGGGGCAAAACCCAGGTGCTAGCAGGTATCTGGGCTGATCCCGCTAACTGCATTTTTGGGAACCCTAAACTGCTGGGGATGCTAGTATAGATCTGATCGGATCAGATATTGATCCGTTCAGATACTACACCACTAAGGGAGGTGTACGGTGCGTGCGTGGGTGTTAGCGGTACTGGCGCTAATCTGACGCTGCCTGGGGCTGGTGCTTGCCAGTTCACCAAAACGCTACCAAAAAAACTGTTAGCGATCGCAGGGATCAGGCCTGACTCTGCGAACGCTGCAGTTATGCATTTAGTGTTTTGTAAGTGACAGTGATCGATCGATACTGCACTTGGGTTGGCTGGGCCGGGCGGAGGGGCAAAACGCAGGTGCTAGCAGGTATCTGGGCTGATCCCGCTAACACTGCGTTTTTGGGAACCCTAAACTGCTGGGGACGCTAGTACAGATCTGATCGGATCAGATATTGATCCGTTCAGATACTATACCACTAAGGGAGGCATATGCTGCGTGCGTGGGTGTTAGCGGTACTGGCACAAATCTGACGCTGCCTGGGGCGACGCATATGACCGCCGGGCGATCAGGGGGCTAAATATTTATTCGGTAATAAATGGCGGGTGCCCTGACACTATAAAAAATAAACGAACTAACCAGCGTCACCCGTAACAGTTATACGGTGATCAGTGGTGAAAGGGTTAACTAGGGGGCAATCAAGGGGTTAAAACCTTTATTAGGAAGTATATGGGGGTCCCTGTCGCTATAAAACGCTGACGGCGAACCTAAATATTTATCTCCCTAACTAGCGTCACCAGCGACACTAATACAGCGATCAGAAAAATGATCACTTAGCGACACTGGCGACTGGGGGTAATCAAGGGGTTAAAACTTTATTGGGGGGGTTAGGGGGGTATCCTAGACCTAAAGGGGGCTAACAGTAACTGTCCCACCACACTAACTGTCACAAACTGACACCATGCAGTAATCAGAAAAAAAAAAAACTGCTTGGTGTCAGTGTGACAGGGGGGGGGTGATCGGGGGGGATCGGGGGGTAATCGGGGGGGGGGATCGGGGGTGTAATGTATGCCTGGCGTGTTCTACTGTATGTGTGTGTTTGTGTAACTCACATTCCAGTCTTCTCTCCTCGGCGCCGGAACGGAAAATGGGGAATCGAGCCGAGGAGAGATGACATCAAACGGAAATCGAGCCGAGGAGAGATGACATCATTTCCTCTGCCTCTGTGTACAATACAGAGGCAGGGAAATGATCCCATTGGCCAGGAGCGATCGCGAGTGGGGGCCACGAATGGATGGCCTGCCCCTCACCACCGATCACCGGGGAGGATTTGCTGGCAGGCAAGGACGTACCTGTAAGCATCTATTCATAAAAGAGTCTAGAAATCGGACACCATAATTTTTTAAAGCAGGTGACAAACATATTTGGCCACTACTGTCAATTGATATGTATACATCATTTTTAGGAGACAATTATTTTAATCAATTATAACATCTAGTTAACATCATTAATATTAGGACAGTAAATATTTTGGAAATTAATTTACCTGACTCCAGATGGTCACATCCGGTTCTTCCAGGATGGAAGACCTAGCTTGGTCCTCATCAGCCTCTGTTGGGGTGGAGGGAAGGGTGCATGGAAGAGTGCATGGAAGGGTGGAGGGAAGGGTTGAAAGTGATGCCCTGGCTTCAGTCTGGTCATCAAGAAAACGTAGTTTTTTGTAGTACCACAGCCTGGGTACATATACATCATCTGCTGATGCTCCTGATCTCAGGGAATTCTGGATCTTGTTATGCCCCCTCTTATACATGTTCCTCAAGATCCCAATTTTCGATAACAACATCTCCATCGTTGCTTCTGGGATGTACGTCTGGACAAATGTCAGAAGTTTCTCCAGCGTTGACTTCCTTACATGCTTAAGATAATATTGAGGGTGTTTGACCTCCCACAGATTTCTCATCTCTCTGTATTGATCGATAAAAGCCGACAGAAATTCAGGCTCCTTAAATTTTGCATTCATAATTTCTGTATAAGATAAAGACACAAGACAAAAAACACTTATGTTTCTGCTAAACCCTCATCATCTTATCCCAACATAGGCCTCATCAATCTGTCAAGCCATTTAGGCTGCTTGCTACAAAGTTTTTACCAAATTTCAAAATTTAAAATTACCTTCGTTTTCTAGCGTCCCGGTCCACTATCATCTACGCACAGAACGTACGTACTACAGAATACGTAATAACGTTTTATACACTGCGCATGCGTAAAACTCCGCCTGCTTTGCCCGCCCCTGACATTCTTTTTCTTTACGCATATTTTCAGCCCCTTGTCTTTACGCACAGAACGTACGCACGACACATGCGTAATACCTCTCTTTTTACACTGCGCATGTGTAAAACTCCGCCTGCGTCGCCCGCCTCTGATGTTCTATTTTAACTAATATTCTCCGCCCCTTGTCTTTACGCACAGAACGTACGTACGACACATGCGTAATACCTCTCTTTATACACTGCGCATGTGTGAAACTCCGCCTGCGTCGCCCGCCCCTGACGTTCTATTTTAACGAATATTCTCCGCCCCTTGTCTTTACGCGCAGAACGTACGTACGACACATGCGTAATACCTCTCTTTATACACTGCGCATGTGTGAAACTCCGTCTGCGACACCCGCCCCTGATGTTCTTTATTAGCGAATATTCTCCGCCCATTCTTTCTATGGTGCGTAGTGGGATGAACAATGGCGGAGACACATCAGGTGTGTACTACCTCAGGTAGCGACGAAAGCCCAGAGGCCGGAACGTCACGATCTGGGAAGCAGAGATTTAAGGCCTCCAATATGTCCTTTAAAGAGATGGTGGAAATGGTGGCAATTCTGAGAAAAAATGACTATGATGGGAAGTATGGACCGTACGCCCGGCCTAGTTTTAGAAAGCCAAAATAATGGCGAAGGTGGTGAAGACATTACATCTTTCTTTTGGGGTACAGCGCTCAAAAGATCAGATTAGGAAAAGATGGTCCGACCTCAAACTCCGGGAGCCGGATCAGTACAGATAGGTCCGTAAAGTGCTGAAAAAAAGTAAGTACTTGTCGTGTGTTCATATTCTGTTTATTACCTTGTATACTGCTCCATGTGCTTTTCTTTAACCACTTGCTTACCGGGCACTTAAACCCCCCTCCTATCCAGACCAATTTTTAGCTTTCAGCGCTAACGCATTTTGAATGACAATTGCGCGGTCATACAACGCTGTACCCAAATGAATTTTTTATCATTTTTTTCCCACAAATAGAGCTTTCTTTTGGTGGTATTTGATCACCTCTGCGGTTTTTACTTTTTGTTAAAAAAATGTAAAAACCAGAATTTTTTTTTAAAAAAAAAATTTTTTTTTTTATATTTTGTTATAAAAAATTTTTAACGGGTAATTTTTCTCCTTCATTGATGTACGTTGATGAGGCGGCAGTGATGGGCACTGATAGGTGGCAGTGATGGGCACTGATGGGTGGCAGTGATGGGCACTGATGGGTGGCAGTGATGGGCAGCACTGACAGGTGGCACTGATTGGCACTACAGGTGGGCATTGGTAGGTGGCACTTGTGAGCATTGATAGGTGGCACTTGTTGGCATTGATAGGTGGCACTGTGGGCACTGCTAGGTGGCACTGTGGGCACTGCTAGGTGGCACTGTGGGCACTGCTAGGTGGCACTGTTAGGTGGCACTTTTGGGTGGCACTTATGAGGAATTTTTTGTGCTTCCTCTTTGGGACCGATGTCCCTGGCATCTGAGCCGGTGATCGGCTTTTTTCTCTACTCGCGCTGTCAGCGCGAGTAAAAAAAAAACCGATTACCGATCTTCCTGTTTACATCATGTGATCAGCTGTCATTGGCTGACAGCTGATCACATGGTAAGGGGCCGGGACCGGCCCCTTACTCAGATCGGTGATCAGCCGAGTCTCAGTGACTCGGTGATCACACCGCGCCCGGCGCGCGCCCTGCAGGGCGCGCGCAGGGAGCGTGCACAGGGGAGGCCGTCATATGACGGCCTCCCGGGAATGTAGGTCCGCGCTGTGGCCGTCATTCGGCCATAGCGCGGATGTCTAGTGGTTAATGTACGAGTTTATATCGTTTGAAACGATCTTAATAAACCTTGTTACATATATACAGACCTATATCTTTTATTAATGTATCTATCTATATTTTATCTCTCTCTCTATCTCGGCTCTGCCGAGTCCCTGCAGTCTCAGCGCCATATTTGAATTTACACATGGCTGTGTATGTCGGTGGCGATCGCGGCGACCACACAAGACTGCACTGGGGCAAGGCTGCACTGGGGCAAGGCTGCACTGACAAGGCTGCACTGGGGCAAAGCTGCACTGACAAAGCTGCAATGGACACTGGGGCAAGGCTGCACTGACACTGACAAGGCTGCAGATGGACACTGATGAGACTGCAATGATGGGCATTTTAATGTAAAAGTTTTCTTCCTTAAAATTCCCTCCTAAACTTGGGGTGCGTGTTATACGCCGGCGCGTGTTATACGCCGATAAATATGGTATATATATATATATATATATATATATATATATATATATATATATATATATATATATATATATATATATATACACACACACACACACATCTATCTATCTATCTATCTATCTATCTATCTATCTATCTATCTATCTATCTATCTATCTATCTATCTATCTATCTATCTATCTATCTATCTATCTATCTATCTATCTATCTTTATATTTAGATATAGATCTAGATAGATAGATATCTAGATATCTATCTATCTATCTATCTAGATATGTCTTCAGAAATTGGAAAAATGTATTAAACTAGGAACTCTACACAAAAACAGACAATTTGTACACCACTTCACTACAATGTTTTAAGATTACTATGTACTAAAATATCTGTGTGCTAAGTATATATTTTTTTTCATTCACATAGGGGAGAAAAGACAAGATGAACCCAGTCCCCCCCAACCGCAACACCATAATTGGGATATCAGCCCAAGCCCCACTGAGGATGTGGAGGAAGGAGAGGTGGCCGACATGGGCACCCCACCAGGTGAGTGTCTGACACACCAGCTTACGGTAATCTATGTATGGCTGCATATTTTGTAAATAACATTTTCTACTCTATTTTAGGTGATCTGGTTGTGCTTGAATCAAGCAACACCGCCACCCCCGAGGATGTTTCGGAAGTAGGCGACATGAGCACCCCACCAGGTCACTGTCTGAGACACCAGCTTATGGTAAGGTAATCTATGTATGGCTGCATATTTCTAAACACATCTTTTTCTTTCTCGGACATCACGGGACACAGAGCCACAGTAATTACTGATGGGTTATATAGGTATCACTAGGTATTGGACACTGGTCACACCCTAATCAGGAAGTTCAACCCCCTATATAACCCCTCCCCTTTCAGGGATACCTCAGTTTTTACGCCAGTGTCTTAGGTGTTGGACGAGCAAAGATGTCCTGTGCTGAAGCTCCAAAGGGAATATCCTATATCCTATACTGGGGCAAACCAGGCGAACCGGATCCATTCAAAGTGTCTTTTATGGCCGAATTGGATGGTACCCGGGCCTCGTGTCCGAAGAAACGAGGTTTTACCTGTAACGCTTCTCTTTTTAGAGAGCTGGACCCCGCAGATCAGAAAATGGCTTTAACCTTCTAATTTCTGGCTGGGTGCTTTACAGGGCCAGAACTGCAGGATCCCCCTACTCGTAGGGGGCCCCAGTCTCTGACGGTTTTTACAAACGGAGCCCACCGTGAGAGGTGAAGATTGGGTCTGTGTATACAGAACCCTGCGGCTGGATAAGGTAAGAGGAGATTCCACAGAATTTTTGAATTCTAGTGGGTTTTCTCCTTTAAGGTAAATGCATGCTATGCCTATTGTGACCACCGGGGGCTGCGAAGAGCACAAACCTTCTCATGCTTGATTCTGTCTTAGCATTCGCTGCACAGGCTCTTCCGCTGGCTCCAGGTAAGATGGTGGGGTTTTTTTCTCAGCTGGGATGTTCCCCCCAGGCTAGGGAGAGGCTTAGGTATGCTGTAAGGCGGTTTTAGACCGCACTGTCAGCCGCTGCCGCCGCCGAAGCCGCCGCTGCCGAAGCCGCCATTGCAATATAGGGCCCATCACTGCCGGCCTTCTCCTTCTTCCCCCACCCCCAGTCTTCCTTCAGGCTTGTCAGGAAGGGTCGGCTCGCGCGGGAAGCGCTCGTTTTTCAAAAGGCAGGGGGGGGGGGGTCAGGGCGTCAGCACAGCGTCAGCGTGCTCAGACGCAAACAGTGCCAGAAAGCAGGGCTATTTAAAGCACACTATACAGGTGCTCTGAGCTTTGGAGGGACACAGAGCTGACAGTCGCATATAAGGTGGGACACAGGCATTCTCCTAGGCTGCATTTACTAAGGTAACACCGGACTGGGCATTTGGTAGCAAGGCTTTGCCGGACTACATCGCTCAGCAGTCAGTGTTAATTTTTTGGATACCTCACATCTTGTTGCTTTGCACTATGGGTAGAAGAGGTTCAAGTGCCCCCAGAACCAGAGACACTAGGGGATCTCGTTTAGGTTCTGAGGACCCCCTGTCTGCTACATCCTGCCCTCCTGAGGGGCCAGGGACGGCTAGCCAGGGAGAGCCGTTGAGGTTAGGGGCTACACCTGCTTCCGGCACTTCAGCCCCTGTATACATTACACAAGAGGTTTTTTCCTCAACCATTACTGGGTTAGAGGAAAGATTAATGGCTGTGATTACATCTTCACTCAGTGGAAGAAAACGCACTAGGCCGTCCTCTGTTTCCCAAGACCCTCAGACAGAGGAGCTCTGGGATAAAGGAGACGAATCCCTTTCAGAGGATCGGGATGGGACGGATGATACCTCTTCGGAGGAATCAGGTGGAGAAGGACCCTCTGCGACTTCCCAAGAGGAGAAAGTCTTAGTGCAGATCCTTACTGGATTGGTCCGCTCCACATTTAAGTTGCCCGTGCCTGAGTCTGTTAAGGAATCTTCATCTTCTTTGGGGTCGCTGAAACCTTCACAAACAGCACATGCTTTTCCTGTTCATAATTTACTTGAAAAGCTCCTTTATTCTGAGTGGGATCACCCAGATAAGCGTTTTCTTCCGCCGAAAAAGTTTTCTACACTTTATCCTATGGAAGAAAAATGTATTAAGAGGTGGGGAATGCCGGCCATTGATGCGGCAATTTCCTCTATAAATAGTAGTCTGACATGTCCTGTAGACAAGACTCAGATGCTCAAGGATCCTGTGGATAAAAAGATGGAATTCTTATGGAAAAATGTTTTTTCCTTAGCAGGATCAGTGGCCCAACCTGCAGTAGCAGCGATTGGAGTCTGCCAATACTTAAGAGACCATGTTAAGCAGGTCATCAAAGTATTACCTGAACAGCAGGCCCAGGGGTTTGCTAACCTTCCTGCGGCCTTATGTTATGTTGTTGATGCCATCAGAGATTCTATCGTGCAAACCTCTCACCTTTCACTTGGGTTGGTGCATATACATAGAATCTTATGATTGAAGAATTGGTCAGCCGAAGCACCATGTAAGAAGCTCCTGGCTGGGTTTCCCTTTTGTGGTGAAAGGTTGTTTGGAGAAGACTTGGATAACTATATCAAGGCATTCTCTTGTGGGAAAAGCACTCTCTTACCTGTTATAAAGAAGAGTAAGCGTCCCTCTTTTAAACGGACTCTTTCCCCAGCGCCAGGGGCATCAGCCTCCAGGCAGTCACAACGGCCTCCTCCGTCTGGGGCAAGAAACAAGAGTCAACCCCAGGAACAAAAGAAGTCCTGGGGGAAGAAGTCTTCTAGTCAAGACACTAAGGCCTCTTCATGAAGGGGCGCCCCCGCTAGCTCGAGTGGGGGGGAAGACTGCTGCAGTTCTCAAGGCTCTGGCAGGAGGACTTCCAGGACAAATGGGTAATCTCCACGGTAACCTTAGGGTACAGACTGGAGTTCCAAGAATTTCCCTCTCCTCGTTTCCTCAGATCAGGTGCTCCCAGAGAACCAGAGAAGAAGCAGTCGCTCCCTCTAGCGATAGAGCGACTTTTGTCGCAAGAGGTCATTATGGTGGTTCCCACAAAGGATCAAAGATTGGGCTTCTATTCCAACCTTTTTATGATCCAAAAACCAAATGGGGGTGTCAGACCCATTTTAGATTTAAGAGATCTGAATCGATTCCTAAGGATACAGTCCTTCCGTTTGGAATCAATTCGGACAGTAGTCTCCACCCTGCAGGGAGGAGAATTTTTGACATCAATAGGCATCAGAGATGCAGGCCTACCTGTGCCCATTTTTCCTGCTCAGCAGAAGTGTCTGCAGGCAAAGATCACTGCTCTAAGGGAGCTGATTCTGACAGTCAGGACCAAGAAGGGTCTTTCTGTCCGCCTTTGTATGAGGCTGCTGGGGAAGAAGGTGTCTTCATTCGAAGCAGTTCCCTATGCTCAGTTCCAGTTAGGACTGCTGCAACACAGTATTCTGTCGGCCTGGAACAAGAAGGTTCAGGCATTAGACTTTCCAATGCACCTGTCGCATGCGTTGCGTCAGAGCCTCAGTTGGTGGCTCATACCCGAAAACCTGCAGAAGGGGAAATCCTTTCTACCGGTTGCCTGGGATCCTCTTGCAGGCGGGACGGATGCGTTGGTGATTCCATGGCATCGGTTCTCACTGATTTATGCATTCCTTCCTATTCTGTTACTGCCACGGGTCCTTCGCAGGATCAGGCAGGAAAGGAAGTCGGTACTTCTGGTGGCCCCCGTTTGGCCCAGAAAGACTTGGTAGGCAGAAATAGCAAGGACGACGGTGGGTTCCCGGTGGACCCTACCGCTACGCCCAGACCTGTTATCTCAGGGTCCAGTGTTCCATCCTGCCTTACAAACGCTAGATTTGATGGGTTGGCTATTGAGACCCACGTTCTGAAAAGTCGTGGGCTTTCAGGTCCTGTCATATCTACCTTGATCAATGCAAGGAAGCCAGCTTCCAGAATGATTTATCATAGAGTCTGGAAAGCCTATGTTTCCTGGTGTGAATCCAGAGGTTGGCATCCCAGGAAATATGTCATAGGTAGAATTCTTGATTTTCTACAATTAGGATTAGAGACGAAGCTGGCCTTGAGTACCATCAAGGGCCAGGTCTCGGCCTTATCAGCATTCTTTGGTCCAAAACTTTATGCAGGGGGTGATGCATCTTAATCCTCCGGTTAAGGTGCCCCTAAACCCCTGGGACTTGAACTTGGTTCTATCGGTGTTACAGAAACAGCCTTTTGAACCAATACGTCAGATTCCTTTGATCTTGCTGACGAGGAAACTAATTTTTCTGGTAGCCATCTCTTCTGCTAGAAGAGTATCAGAAATAGCAGCTCTTTCCTGTAAAGAGCCTTACTTCATTATACACAAGGATAGAGTGGTACTGCGCCCTCATCCTAGTTTTTTACCGAAGGTGGTTTCAGATTTTCATCTAAACCAAGACATTGTTCTGCCTTCCTTTTTTCCAGATCCCTGTTCTTCGGAAGAAAGGTCACTACATTCTTTGGATGTAGTAAGAGCAGTCAAGACCTATCTGGAATCAACTGCTCAACTGCTCAGATTCGCAAGACGGATGTCTTGTTCGTGCTGCCAGAGGGTCCCAATAGAGGACAGGCAGCATCAAAAGCGACCATTTCTAAATGGATTAGACAATTGATTATTCAAGCTTACGGTTTGAAACGGAAGGTTCCTCCGTTTCAGATCAAGGCACATTCCATAAGGGCTATTGGTGCTTCTTGGGCAGTGCATCACCAGGCCTCTATGGCTCAGATCTGCAAGGCCGCAACCTGGTCTTCAGTTCATACATTCACCAGATTCTATCAGGTGGATGTGAGAAGGCATGAGGATATCGCCTTTGGGCGTAGTGTGCTGCAGACAGCGGTACAGGGTCCTCAGGTCTGATAGCACCCTACTGGGTTGCGATTCCCCCCCCTCAGTTGGCATTGCTTTGGGACATCCCATCAGTAATTACTGTGGCTCTGTGTCCCGTGATGTCCGAGAAAGAAAGTAGGATTTTTTATAACAGCTTACCTGTAAAATCCTTTTCTTTCGATGGACATCATGGAACACAGAGGTCCCGCCCCTCTTCTAATACACTTATATTGCTTTTGCTGCAAAACTGAGGTATCCCTGGAAGGGGAGGGATTATATAGGGGGTTGAATTTCCTGATTAGGGTGTGACCAGTCTCCAATACCTAGTGATACCTATATAACCCATCAGTAATTACTGTGGCTCTGTTTAGCACAGACAGTGCACAATGACTAATTGGTCAGATAATGGCCTGGAATGGGGAGATTGATTTAATGCGGAATCGGCTGGATCGTATGCAGCAGGAAATGAAGAACATGATCGATGTTTTGGGGAGAATCGAAATGCCCTTTTTCAACCAAAAAAACATCGATCATGTTCTTCATTTCCTTGTTTGCTGACCCCATTCTGGGCCTTCTCTTTTCTCTTGTAAAAATGATATGCCTGTTTTCCCAAAAAAAAAAAAATAGAGGCCTGTTTAAAAAAAAAAAAAAAAAAAAAAAAAATTGAGACCTGTTTCTATAAAATAAAAAACTTAAAAAAATTAGAGGCCCGTTTAACCACCTCAATACAGGGCACTTTCACCCCCTTCCTGCCCAAGCCATTTTTCAGTTTTCAGCGCTGTCGCACTTTGAATGACAATTGCGCGGTCATGTTACACTGCACCCTAATGAAATTTTAATCATTTTTTCCCCACAAATATAGCTTTCTTTTGGTGGTATTTGATCACCTCTGTGGTTTTTATTTATTGCGTTCTAAACAAAAGAATAGGGACAATTTTGAAAAAACACAATATTTTTTTACTTTTTGCTATAATAAATATCCATTTTTTTTTTTTTAAACAAATTTTTTCCTCAGTTTAGGTCGATACGTATTCTACATATTTTTGGTAAAAAAAATCGCGATAAGCGTATATTGATTGGTTTGCGCAAAAGTTATAGCGTCTACAAAATAGGGGATAGATTTATAGCATTTTTATTTATTTATTTATTTTTTACTAGTAATGGCAGCGATCTGCGATTTTTTTTTTCGTGACTGCGATATTGCAGCAGACATATCGGACACTTTTGACACATTTTTGGGACCATTCACATTTATACAGCGATCCGTGCTATAAAAATGCATTGATTACTGTGTAAATGTGACTGGCAGGGAAGGGGTTAACACTAGGGGCGATCGAGGGGTTAATGTATGACCTAGGGAGGTGATTCTAACTGTGGTAGGAGGGGACTCACTAGGGGAGGAGACCGATCGGTGTCCCTTAGTACAAGGGACACACCATCGGTCTCCTCTCCTCTCTGACAGGACGTGGATCTGTGTTTACATGCACAGATCCACGGTCCTGCTCTGTTACCCGGCAATCGCGGGTGCCCGGCGGACATCGCAGCCGCCGGGCACGCGCACCGGTTCCCGAGCGACGCAGCAGGCACACGCGTGCCCCCTAGTGGCTCGGGAGGGCGATCACGTCATATGACGTCCGCCCAGAACAACAGGAGCCTCGTCCCGCCGTCATATGACGGTGGGCGGTGGCTTAGTGGTTAAAAAATAAAAATAAAAAATTTAAGGCCTTTTTAACAAAAAAAAATAAAATAAATAAAAATAAAAAAGGGACCTGTTTGTTAAAACAAAAAAGAAAAGAAAATATTGTAAAAAAAAAAAAAAGGCCTAATTATATTGTTAAAAATTTCTAAATCTAGATATATTTTTGACTATCAAAAATTTTAACAAACGCATAAGTCAATGTACACCGAATATTAAAAAATCTGTGTAGTAATTAACAAAATGTGTGGTTTCTTCTTTCAATGCTCAGTATCAGTTTGTTTAAAGTTAAAATAGTTGCTTACAGTGACAATGGTGCTTATTTAATAAATGAAAATACACTTGGCACTACAAGTGCTCTACGATAACCTAGGAGAAAGCCAAAAAGAAAGGCAAGCAATAAATATAATTCAAGATTTGATCAAGATTTTTTATTTTGACAAATGAAATATTCTGGGGCATTGCAATGGCCCCCATACCCATAAAATAATCTACATATTGATCACGAACTTGACGGGCACTTTGGGGGGCCAAGCCAGTATGGACAGTATCCAGGCCCGTCAGATTGTCACTTATAATAAGACCGGCCTCAGGCCCAACTGGCAAAATATAATTTGGGGAATGTTTGTTCAAAAAGTTGTGCAGGATGCAGCACGCTAAAATGATGTAATTAAGTTTGTATTCCGCAAGGTTTATCGATGTCTGAAACAGGCAGAACCGGCTGGCCAGAATCCCAAAAGCATTCTCAACAACTCTTCTCGCTCTGGCCAGCCGGAAATTAAAAACCCTCCTCTCCAGGGTAAGGGTCCTTTGGGGGAATGGCCTCATGAGGTGCTTGCTCAGAGCAAAGGCTTCATCTGCTATGAAGACAAAGGGGAGTCCTTCCACGTTATCCGCATCAGGTGGCAATCTCAGGCCACCACTCTGGAGATGCTGGTAGAACTCCGTCTGGGCAAATACTCCTCCATCCGACCATTCTTCCCAATGCCCACATACAGAAAGTCATATTGTGCCGACACCACTGCCATTAAGACAATACTATGGAACCCCTTATAATTAAAATAGTATGACCCCGAATGGGGTGGTGGCACGATGTGGACATGTTTCCTATCTATAGCCCTTCCACAGTTGGGAAAGTCCTAACGGGTGGCAAAATGGGATGCCACAGTCTGCCATTCCTGTGGCGTTGAAGGAAACTGGGGAATCAAACATGAAACCAAAAATCAGTAATTTTGAAAAGAACATTGCAAGAGCATTACACTTAAAACAATATTGCCCAGCATCAGTATAACATTAAATAATTGAAATCTTCTTTAATAAATAATATGGAAAGGCACACTTATCAGATTGCTCACCCCCTCTGATGGCACATTGTTACATTTTAGGGGGTGGTGAAATTAGAAATTAAGTTTAAGGACACGCAAGGTTTGATTGACTAAAGGCTACAAGACTGCGCAGTTTGAAAAGTGCAGTTGTTGCACTCTGCAAGTGCAGTTGTTCCACAGCTTAGTAAATGAGGTAAGGTAAAAAGGCTTCATGTTGCAAGGAGTACCCAATCACATGCAAGGGAAATTAATCCAAATACTTTGTGGCTTGCACATGATTGGATGATGGAAATCAGCAGAGCTTCTGCTCATTTACTAAAGCCCTGGAGAAAAGGCACTTGCAGAGTGCAAATGCATTTTGCAAAGTGCAACATATATTTGCTTTTTTAAAATCAACACCACAGAACATTATAGCAAATTATTAGGGAGGGAGGGGATTGGAAATCGAGTTAATGACACACACACTATTTGGATGGAGTTTAGGGGGGGGAGGGGATGGAAATCAAGTTAATGACACACACACTATTTGGATGGAGTTTAGGGGGGTGGGAGGGGATTGGAAATCGAGTTAATGACACACACACTATTTGGATGGAGTTTAGGGGGGGGATTGGAAATCGAGTTAATGACACACACACTATTTGGATGGAGTTTAGGGGGGGGGGGGGTTGGAAATCGAGTTAATGACACAAACACTATTTGGATGGAGTTTAGGGGGGAGGGTATTGGAAATCGAGTTAATGACACACACACTATTTGGATGGAGTTTAGGGTAAAAAAACTACAATGCAGCTGACAAAATACATTCAAAGTGAGTAGACTAGGTGGATATGTGCCCAGCATTGCATGCTGGGGAGGTTAGTGAAGGCAAATATACATGCAGGACAAAAAAAGAACATGAAAAAATTACAGCATGCATGAGGACAAAAAGGGGACATTCACACTATATTGCATTGATGGTAAGTAGTGTTTGAGTTAAGAAATACATTACATTATCAAACATTAAATAAAATAACAAGTGATGCTAATAAAGGATAAAATTCTTACCTTAATATACTCCTTCTGCAGGACCTGAATGATGGCAGAACAGGTCTCTGGGATAATGATCCTTAGAGCCTGGGGGGAGATGCCTGTCGAGAACTTAAGGTCCTGCAGGCTTCTCCCTGTCGCCAAGTACCGCAACGTGGCGACTAGCCTCTGCTCCGGAGTGATGGCTTGCCTCATGCAGGTATCCTGCCTGCTGATATAAGGGATGAGCAAAGCCACCAAACGGTCAAAAACGAGGTCCGTCATCCGGAGAAAGTTCCTGAAATCCTCAGGATTATTCTCACGGATCTCACGGAGCAATGGCATGTGACAGAATTGGTCACGCTGGAGCAACCAATTCTTAGTCCATGAACTCCTCCTCGCCCTGTTCATGGACTGGTCTTGGGCTGAAGAATGAACTACAGCACCAAGCACATACAATGCACAAGCTCTACGACGAGTATGTACAGGTACCATGGCTTCAAAAACGGTCGGCTGGTCAGAACGCACTTAACAGAATGTACTGAAGAACAGCAAGGCCTGTGAAGAGCGACCTGAAAATCAGCAACGAGCAGACAATATAAAACAAAGATTGCTCAATGCCAACTGACCAAACGCACTGAAAAGCAGATACAAACTTCACAAGCACAGACTGAACAACAGTTAAAACGAACTGAAAAATACGAGTCTCAAAAGCGCGAATCGTCTCTCACCAAACTTCTACTAACACAAGATAAACACGAGATTAGCAGAAGGAACCCAAAGGGTGTCGTACGGCTATTGAACTTCCGTTTTATAGTCTCGTCAGACTTGGTGTACGTCACCGCGTACTAGGCTGTCGGACTTTTGTGTGATCGTATGTAGGCAAGTCCGTTCGTTAGAAAGTCCGCCGCAAGTCTGCCAAAAGTCCGTCAAAAGTCTGTCGGACGGGCCGTCGGAATTTTTTTAGCTGAAAAGTCCGACCGTGTGTATGCGGCATTATTGTAGTTAGGGGTCCCGGGAGTGTCCCAGATTGTGAGGCTCGTTTAAAGGTTGAGAGAGAGGATTATATAAGCGGATGTGATGAGATGTTTGGTGGCCAGTGTTTGGAGGGTATCCAGGGGAGCAAGTGGAGAGAAGTGAATGTGAAAGACTTTTCAAGATTTACCCATTTCTTTTTACATGCATGTATGTTCCAGTCAGCTATTCTGGTAAGGTGGCATGCCGTGTAATACTTATATAAATCTGGTAATCCAATACCCCCTTTGGTTTTGTGAGTGTTAAGCGGGAATATTTCATACGCGGTGAGGAGTTTTTCCATATGAAGGCGGAACAAGCTTTCTGATAGCTCGCAAAGAATTTTGGTGGTAGATGAATCGGTACAGATTGAATTAAGTACAGAATGCGTGGGAGGATTATCATTTTGATTAGAGCTGAACGGCCAAACCAGAAGATGTTCAATCCCATCCAGTCCTTCAGGTGTTTTTGCGCTGTGAGAAGAGCGGTGTGGAAATTCTTTGTGTAAAGGTCTGACAGACAGGATGGGATTTGAATTCCGAGGTATGTGATCGCTTCCTTCTCCCACTTAAAGGTGAAAGAGTCTTGACAGTGGGTTAATTCTTGTGGAGGGAGGGATATGTTTAATGCCTGTGACTTCGCATGATTGATCTTGAGATTGGACAGATTACCGAAGGTTTCAATATCCTTAAGGAGATTGGGAAGCAAGGTTCGGGGGGAAGTTAGTGAAAGCAGGATGTCGTCAGCGAAAGCAGAAACCTTGTATTCCCTATCTTGCACAATCACACCCTGTATGCTGGGATTGTTCCGTAGCCTATTGAAGAAGGGTTCAAGAGTATATATATTAGGGGGGACAGGGGGCAGCCCTGGCGTGTACCATTGGAGATGGAGAAGACGTCCGACAGGCGGCCATTGACCTTTACGGCCGCAGTGGGGCCGGAATACAGGGACATTATGTGTGCTAGCATGCGAGTTTCCAGGCCCAGGGCTGAGAGTACTTCACGCATGTAGTCCCAGGCCACCCTGTCGAACGCCTTCTCCGCATCCAAGGAGAGAAGAAAGCCTTGTGATTTTGAGGATGTCAGCCAGTGATGAATGTTTAAGGTGCGTATGGTGTTATCCCTGGCCTCCCTACCAGGGACAAACCCCACTTGGTCTGTGGAAATAAGGCTAGGTAATAGGGGAAGTAGCCTATTAGCAAGAATCTTCGTGTAAAGCTTGATGTCCACGTTTAGGTGGGAGATTGGCCTATAGCTGGCTACTTGGGCGGGATCTCTACCTTCCTTCGGGATAACAGATATATGGGCCGACAGCATTCTACCTGGGGGCATAAGGGGGTCTGCTAGTGCGTTAAAGGTAGAGAGAAGCTTTGGAGAAAGAACATCAGCGAACAATTTGTAGTACTGGAGGGTGAAACCGTCCGGTCCTGGGCTCTTGCCCGGTTTCATTTGCTTAATGGCAATCTCCAATTCTTCAGATAATTTACAATATTTTGTTGCGCTAGTTGACGACAGCTATGGATAGGGGTGAGCAATATACAAAGGGATAGTAAGTTATATAAAATTATTAAGAATAGATAATTAAAAGATATCAATTATATAACAGTCATGTGTCAGTTACAATACATTTATATGATAAAAAATGATAATTAATAATAATAATAGAAAATAAAAAATGGTAAAAAGAGTCCAGGGATGGTGCTGGGTTGATGAACAAAAGTCCAGGCATAAAAACTGGGATGAAATGAGTGGAGAGGGGGGGGGGAGGGGAGAATGCAGAGTATAGGTCTATGACCTCAGGGGGAGAAATGCAGATACAAACACAGGAGGCAGCATGCTTGAAGGGCAGAATTCACCTTTGGAGGGAGATAAAAAGGAAGAAGAGCAGCGCCGACCTAAGTGTAGTACTGTAGCATAAACATTTTATTACAGGTTAAATGCACTCACTCAGAGTAAGGTAGATACAGGCACATCAAGTAAAAAATCCGTCCGGGAGGCTGTGTGGTGGGCAGCAGGGCTCCACAGGGGGCGATCCTGAATGCTGGAGTGTGTTACACTTGTCTCCTTGTCCCGTCTGACGGCGCCGGTGGTAACCAGTGTCACAGGCTGGGTTGAGACAGGCACAGCGTGGATCGTCTGTTCCTAGTTGTATTTCCCGGGTATCAGTGACGCTGGGGGCGTGCACTCGTTCGGAGCATGCGTGCTCCTTCATCAGGCATAGCGTCCATTCATTTTGGAAGAGGTATAAGAAGGGCGGGCAGGCCAGTTGCATCATTGGCTCCGCCTACCTCGTATTAGGCTTAAGGGAACCGTAGGATGGGGTGGACAGTGTTGAGGAACATGATGACAGAATAGGGGGTGGAGAGTGGAGGAGACGAAGAGGAAATAGCAGGGGAGGTGAAGAAGTGTGTTGAGGGAGGGGGGAGGGGGGGAGGAAAGGGAGGGGGGAGGGGGGAGGAAAGGGAGGGGGGAGGGAGAGAACAGCAGAGGGACGTGATAACATGGATATGTGCTTGTTAGAAGGCAGTTGCTATGAGGTGGATGAAGACGGGATGAAGAGTGGGAGGGTGGGATGGGGTGAGATCATGGCAATGGGATGACGAGGATAATATGTGGAAAAAAGGGAAAATTAGAAAATTGGAAAAAATAGAAGTAAAGGATAAAAAATATAAGAAAAATATATATATGTAGTGAAAATAAAAATAAATGGGAGTGATGATGGGATGAAGATGGGAGAAATAGGAGGATTTTTTTTAAAATAGTGGGAGTTGTGGGCTTATAAATGGGTAGGGAATTGTATATAATAAAATATATGAAAAATGTAGAAAAGAAAGAATGTATATAGAAAA
Organism: Lithobates septentrionalis; assembly: GCA_037952835.1. Lineage (NCBI taxonomy): Eukaryota > Metazoa > Chordata > Amphibia > Anura > Ranidae > Lithobates > Lithobates septentrionalis. Next base: position 1,595,118 of record JBBDGP010000638.1, on the reverse strand, counting down.
ATATACATATAAAAATATACATAAAAAAGATGTACATAAAAAAAATATAAAAAATATATATAAAGATAAAAAAATATATAGAAAATACATAAAAAAACATATATATATATATATATATATATATATATATATATATATATATATATATATATATATATACATATACATATACATATACACATACATACATACACATACGCATGCGTTGGTTGGAACCAGGACATGTATGGGCACATGCCGTGGTGGGTGTGGGTTTCTAGTGGGATTATAGGGGTAGAATCTTAGAGTGGAAGAATTATAAAGGGGGGGGCAAAGGGGAGGAGACACATGAAGGTATAGAGGGGTGTTTTTGTTGGGGGGGGAGATGTGGGGTGTGTGTTGGGGCTGTGAAAGAGGGGATCTGGGCATGATTGAGGATGGATTTTTAGAGGACTGGGTTGACTTCTATTTCTTCATTCAGGCCTCCAGGCGCAAGGGCGTCAAGGGTATATATCCAAAAAGTTTCTCTTTCACAGAGACGTTTGAAACGCTCTGTGGGGGGGAGGGTCCTGGGTATTTGTTCGATGACCCATACTAGTATACCATTGGTGGAGCCTTGGTGGTACTCTTTGAAATGTCTGGGGATGGTTAGATTAAGGTTTTCCTCTATAGATCTGCGGTGTTCGCCAAATCTTTTCCTAAGTGTTCGGATGGTTCGACCAATATAGAGTAGGTTGCAGGGGCAACGGATGCCATAAATTACAAAGTCTGAGGAACAATTGAAAAATTCTCTGAGTTGGTAGGTGTTTCCTTTTGTGGTGAAAGATTTTTGGCGATGGGGGACAAATTTGCAGGTGAGACATTTGATCTTTTTGCATTGATACATGCCGTTTAATGAGAGGAAGGTCCGAGATGGGGTGGGTCTGTTACGTGTAGTTTTAAGCTTGCTTGGGGCAATAAGGCTTTTTATGTTTCTGGCTTTGCGGTATGTGATCTTGGGTACAGTGTGGATGGATGATTTTAGCATGGGATCCTCCAGTAGAATGTCCCAGTGCTTTTTGAAGATTCTTTCCATTTTTTTGTATTTTGAGTGAAATTGGGTGATGAACCTGGTGGTGTGGGGCTGGGAGGGGGATGGTGGGTTGGGTTGGTGGTTCTGTATGGAAGGGAGACTCATTTTCTAGAAAATTGGCGAAAGCTTCTTCTATTAGATCCGGGGGGTATCCTTTTTCTAGGAATTTGGTTTTGAAAAGGTTGCCTTGTCTGATGTACTCGGAGTTGTGGGTGCAGTTGCGTTTTAGGCGGTTGAATTGGCTTTTTGGGATATTAGAGATCCAATCCATCTGGGGTGATGGCAGCTTTGGTAGTGTAGATATGAATTGCCTGCTGTGGGCTTTATGTAGTTTTTTGCATAGATCGTATTTTCGGTGTGGCAGAGCTCAAGGTCCAGAAAGGCCAAACTCTCTGGGCTGCATGTGGATGTGAAGGAGAGGCCTAAGTTGTTGGAGTTGCAATAAGTTACAAAATTGTCAATGGGTGGTCCGGTTGTGTCCCATATGATGATAATATCATCTATATATCGACCCATGTATATGATGAATTCGGAAAAAGGGTTGTTGTTCCAGATGAACAGATGTTCCCAAAGGCCCATGGTGAGGTTGGCGTAGCTGGGCGCAAAATTGGCGCCCATTGCCGTCCCTTGGGTTTGGAGGTAGAAGTTGTTGTCAAATGAGAAATAGTTGTGGGTCAGGCAGAATTGGGTGGAGTCTATGATGAAGTCTGCCTGTGTAGTTTTGATGGATGGGTCTAAGGATAGGAAGTGTTTAACAGCTCGAATACCAACGTCATGGGGAATGGAAGTGTACAGGGAGTTGACATCTAGGGAGACCCATTGATATGTGGGTTCCCAGGTGTAGTTTTTAAGGATGTCTAGGAGATGGGTACCATCACGGATGTATGTGGGTAGGTTTTGTGCTAATGGTTGTAGGAAGTGGTCAATGTATATGGGAAAAAAGCTGGTGACGCTTTCCATGGCAGCTACAATTGGTCGACCTGGGGGATTGGTTGGATCTTTGTGTATTTTTGGGAGATGGTAAAAATAGGGAGTGTTATAGTATGATCTGGATAGGAAAGAGGCTTCGGCTTTGGTAATTATGTGGTCGTTGAGGGCTTGCTTTACGAGGGTATCAGCCTCCATGGAAAAACGGGGAAGTGGGTCACTGGCGAGGTGGGTGTATGTGTTGGTATCCGAGAGTAATCTGTGGGCTTCACCAAGGTAGGCCTCACGATTTTGGATGACAATGCCACCCCCTTTGTCTGCAGATTTGATGATGATGGATGTATTATTGGTTAGTTTTTTGAGGGAGGTAGTTTCTTGGGGAGTGAGATTATTATTTGGACGTTGGGAGGAGATGGATTTGCACATTCGCTGTATGTCCGAGAATACGACTTGGTAAAAACTCTGTATGTAGGGGCCTTTGGCGTGGCTGGGATTGAAAATGGACTTGGGTCGGAAGGGAGTGTGTTTTATGGGGGGTGAGTCATACAAATATTGTAGGAGATGGGGAGTATCTGGAACAGTGGAATCTTCATCGAAGTTATAGAGTTCCTCTAGGATCGCTAGACACGGATCCTCCAGATCATGTTCAAAGGGGGGTGTGGATGTAGTGGTGTTTGGATTTATATTGTCTTGATTGTCATTTAATTTCTCTTTGTGGGCTTTTATATTGAAGAAGCGTTTGACTGTGAGGTCGCAAATAAATTTGTTTAAATCCACAAATAGAGTGAATGGGTTAGGTTGTGTGGTGGGTGCAAAGTTTAGGTCTTTGTTAAGTAAGGAGATTTCTTCAGGAGTGGGGAAATGGGAGGAGAGATTGAAGATTTTTATAGTTTGGCAATCTTTTCTTTGGGCTTTGTGTTTGATTCTTCTACCCCCTCGTCTGCCTCTTCTAGTTTTCTTTTTAGGACAGAGAGGGGGGTTTTGGCTAAAAAAGACTGGTCAGTGGTTTGTGGGAGTGGGTCCATACGGTGGCCTGTCTGTGGTTGGGAGGCAGTGGCATCTTGAGTGTTGAGTTTGAAAGAGTACATAGATGGGTTAGGGGGATCTGTTGGGGATTGGGTGCTGGATGTGCCATGGGGGGCAGTATTGTGGTTGGGAGGGGGTTTGGCAGAGGGTGGTGAATGAGAGGTCTCTATGGAGGGGATGTCTGAATTGGTGGTGACCACTGTTGTGGTTGTGGGTCTGGTATTAGTGGGAATAGTGGAAGTTTGTTTTTTGTTGTCAGACTGGTTAGCTGGAGGAGTTTTATTGGGTTTCCTATATCTTTTGGGTTTGGGCTGTAGTGGAGGGGGGTGATGTTCATATGGCGATGGCCGGGGATGAGTGGGGGGGGGGCCTGATGGGTGGGGGGTATATGGTTGTCCATATATATATATATCCATATATCCTGGCGAGTGAGGGGCAGCCTGGTGCTATTAAGCTGGACTATGTCTCAGGAGAATATCAGGATAGCGTTTAGGATTCGGGTGAATTTACTTAATGGGTCGGGGTACCTCATAAAAGTGGATTCTGTCGCAGTGGAGCAGACTGTATTGGAGATCGCAGCATCAAGGTTTGTTTAGGTGTCGGCTGTCCAGATGTCCAGGGCATCGGTACGGGCAGGAGGAATCTGGAAGAGATGTCTCATCCACCTGGTTTTGTAGGCTCCTCAATTCCCAATCCTTCAGATGTAACGGGTGGAGGTAGGACGGGGATACGTCTACTAGAAACGATCTTGGAGGAGCGTCCAGCCCTATGTAGCAGAGTAAGACAAGGCAAAAAAAAAAAAAGAGGGGAGGGAGGGGGACAAAAAAGCAAGAGAGGGTGGGATAGGTGGTTAATAAGCTGCCCTTACAGGCATGTGTTAATCCATAGCTGAATGGAGAGATATTTCTTTATGCAGCAAGGCGGTCTCTCCTCATGGATGAGGACGGGGGAGATCCCGAGCTGCGCTGATAGAGATCCCGGCGGGATGAGCGGGCGTTCGGTGAGGGCTGATCTGCTCTTTGTTTGTGGGATCTCTGGCATTGAGCTTTCGGTGATGGGTTCAGTGAGACAGGGAGCCATGGTTCTGAGGGAAAATAGAAGGCGTACCACTCGGGAAGTTCTACGCGTGGGAGATCGAGTTGTTCGCAGAACATCTGGAGGTCTTCTGGCGTACGAAGAATTGCAGAGCGCCCTCTGGTGGATGCCGACAAGGCAAAAGGGAATTTACAGCGGTACTGTATGTTTCGTGTGCGCAGTGTCTGCAATAGAGGGTGCAGGGCTCTCCTGTTCTGCAGCGTGATCTGTGATAGATCCTGAAAAGGTTTTATCTCCGCGCCATTGTAGAGGATGCGTCCTCTTTCTCTTGCTTTACAGAGGATTTCCTCCTTCAGTGGAAAGCTAACAATACAGCAAATCACATCTCTGGGTGGTTCATTGTCTTGGGGTTGAGGGCGCAAGGCACGATGAGCTCTTTCCATCTCTATAGGAGAGTCAGCAGGGCGATCAATCGGGTCATTAAAGATTGTACAGAGAGTTTGCTGAAGATTGCTTCGGTCGGCATTCTCAGGGATACCCCGCACTCTGACATTATGCCTTCAACCTCAGTTGTCGAGGTCCTCGATATGTCTGTGTAGGTCAAGAAGGTGGGGTAGCTGGGAGTCATAAGTATTTTGTACCTGACGAATAGCTGCAGCGTGGGTCTGGGTCGTCTGTTCCACTTCCCCAATTCGATGCACTGCTGCTTGTATGTCCGATCTAAGATCAGCGATGGCAGCTGTGAAAGTGTTCTTAATATCGGAGGCAACCTTCTCAAGGTCGAATAGGCTTGGAGGTTGTGAGCGGTCCACGCTGGGCATGGCATCCCCCGCCGTCAGGGCACCGGGATCGGTGGTAGGCGAGTGCGGTGTCCGAGCCTGCAGGGCCGCGTGTGCAGACATGCGCTGGGTCCGTAAAATCTCCGGTATGTTTCTGCTGAGCTGTGTCCCGGAGTCCACAGCAGCGTGGGAGGTGGAGGAGCTCCGGGTGGTCCTGTTCATGGTATTTTGTGAGGGTTTTGGCAGTGTCAGCTTCCCACTAGGCTAATCTCTTTCCCCGGGTAGCAGAAGCTAGTGGGCTAAGCTGCCATCATAGTCTCTGTCCAGGCCACGCTGTTTTTTTCATAAATTTACCCCAAAGAACCTTTTTGGTATATGTTTTTTATGGTATATTTTTTTTGGTTTGTAAAGTTACCCCAAGAACATTATATTTTTTTGGGGGATTTTGGAACCTCAAGGAGGTTGTTGTCCCTTGTTAATTTGACATTGTCTATAAAAAAAATGATGTAAATTAAAACACATAAAGTATTTTCATAAAACTAAAATATTCATTTATTTATAGTAAAAAAAATAAAGATGAAGTCAACGCTGGAGAAACTTTTGGAATTTGTGAATACTTTAGGCCCCAGGGCACACATCAAGTCTGTGTAATCTTGAGGACTCCATATAAGAGGGAGCACAATCTGGTCCAGGAATCCCATAGATCAAGAACAGCAGCAGATGACATATATGTCCCCAGGCTGTGGTCCTAGGCCAGCCTGCTTCTTCTGTCAGGCTGAACCCAGGTCATCACTTTCTTCTTTTCCCTGCAGCCTTCCCTCCACGCTGTCCTGCTCCCTTCCCTGCAGCCTTCCCTGCAGCCTTCCTTGTGTGCTGTGGCTCTGGTGGTTGACTTGTGGCAGGAGGAGAAGGAGGAGGAGGAGGGGCTTGCTCATATATCTGGCTATTCTCAGTTAGCTGGCCCCTCAGCCCCTTGTAAAAATAGCATCCGAAAATATTTTTCACACAGGAGGCGTTGGCCCCACTCCATTTGCAGCAACCTGCTGGCTAAATAACAGCCATAGGCCTCTTCAGCTTCCCTTTTTGTATGAAGACGGGGGGGAGGCACTTGGGATTCTGTGAGGCTCCAACTGGGCCCGGCCACCTCCTGGCTGACACTGGGGCCGGCCACCTCCTGGCTGACACTGTGCCCGGCCTCCTCCTGGATGACACTGGGCCCAGCCTCCTCCTGGCTGTCCCTGGGCCCGGCCTCCTCCTGCCTGCCACTTTCGACACCTTCCTCCTGGCTGAGCTCATCCTGTGTATAAAAAAGGCATATTTATAGTTTTTGGTTCATCAATGACACACAATTTTCTTATCATGACTTGCAAATTCAATGTTAATACATATATAAGAGTATAGAAATCTGACGCCAGCATTTGTTAAAGCAGGTGACAAACATTTTTGGCCACTACTGTCAATTGATATGTATACATCATTTTTAGGATAAAATCCTTAATCAATTAGAACATCTAGTTAATATCATTAATATTAGGACAATAAATATGTCTAAAATGAATTTACCTGACTCCAGATGGTCACATCCGGTTCTTCCAGGATGGAAGACCCAGCTTGGTCCTCATCAGCCTCTGCTGGGGTGGAGGGAAGGGTGCATGAGTACATATTTCGCAAGATCCCAATTTTCCTTTCCAAAATCTCCACGGTTGCTTCTGGGATGAAAGTATGCACAAATGCCAGAAGTTTCTCCAGCGTTGACTTCCTCACTGGTTTGATGCAATATTGAGGGTGTTTGACCTCCCACAGATTCTTCATCTCCCTGTACTTCTCAATAAATGCTGTCATAAATTCTGGGTCCTTAAATTTTGCATTCATGTTTTCTGTAAAAGATAATACACAAGACAAAAACACCAATGTTTCAGCTAAAGCCTCATCATCTTAACCCAACATAGGCCTCATCAATCTTTAAGCAGTATAGGCTGCTACATAGTTTACTAATAAAAATAAAAATGACCTTTGTTTCTGGTGTTCCGTTCCTCTATCCTCTACACACAGAACGTACGTACGACACAATGCGTAATAAGTCCTTATACACTGCACATGGGTGAAACTCCGCCTGTGTCACCCGCCCCTGACGTTCTTTTTTAACGCATATTCTCCGCCCCCCCTTGTCTCTACGCACAGAACGTACATACGACACATGCGTAATAAGTCCTTATACACTGTGCATGCGTACAACTGCACCTGCGTCGCCCACCCCTGACGTTCTTTTTTAACGAATATTCTCCGCCTCTTCTCTCTATGGTGCGTAGTAGGATAAACAATGGCGGAGACACATCAGGTGTGTACTACCTCAAGTAGCGACGAAAGCCAGGAGCCCGGAACGTCCTGATCCGGGAAGCGGAGATTTAAGGCCTCCAATATGGCCTTTGAAGAGATGGTGGAGATGGTGGCAATTTTGAAAAAAAAGATTATGATGGGAAGTATGGACCGTACGCCCGGCCTGGCCCGGCCTAACTTCCGAAAAGCAAAAATAATGGCGAAGATGGTGAAGACCTTCGTTTTTGGGTACGGCGCTCGAAAGATCAGCTGAGGAAACGATGGTCTGACCTCAAACTCCGGGAGCCGGATCAGTACAGACTGATCCATAAAGTGCTTAAAAAAAGTAAGTACTTGTCGTGTGTTCATATTCTGTTTATTACCTTGCATACTGCTCGTATGAGGAGTAACGTAACGTAGGAGTTTAGACCGCTTTAAACGATCATAGTAAACACCGTTCTATATATATATATATATATATATATAATATATATATATATATATATATATATATATATATATATATATATATATATATATATATATATATAAGAACATACATACATACATACATATATAGATATATATCTATATCTATATATCTATATATGTATGTATGTATGTATGTATGTATGTATCTCTCTCTCTCTCTCTCTATATTGTACAGGACGCCGTGGCTGGGTCCTGGAAGGACGCTATGTTTCCCTCTGTTTGGACTGTGGTCCCTTTAAGGGAACAAAAAGGGTTAACTCACCTGTCAGAGGAAGTGAGTTTAAAACAAGACAGGAAGTTAGAGAGGGGTGTGGAGGAGTGTAGAGGAGAATGTGGATGGTGGATGGTGTTTTGGTGTGCAGCAACAAAAGTGAATAGCAGTGTCCTGCCTGGAAGTCTTCTGCCAGGGGAAGCTACCTGCAACAGAAACTAAGGACTGTTTAACTGCAATAGCAGTTCTGGACTGTGCAAGTCGGTGAGACTGAAAACTTTTTCTTTTGTTTTTGCTGCTGTAAAGCTATTTAAGTTCAATAAATCTCCTTTTGAGTGAAAAGCCTGTGTCCTGCGATCTAGCTGGTCCCCCAAATGTTACAAGTGGTGCTCGAATGCGGGCAGGACAGAATAACAGGCATTTTTCTTGCTGTTTTTTTTTCTTTTTTGTGTATTGGACTTAAAACTGACATTTAAAAGGGACAGTACAGTGGATTTATGTCCTGGGTTAAAGCCGCACAAACCCTGAAAGCTGAAGCAATGGAGGAGCTAATTAAACAGCTGTCCTTGGCTAATATACAAGCGCAGACTCGCCATGAGGTACAGCAAGAAAACACTCGCCTGTTGGTGGCCCAGTTGGCAGCCCAGCAAGCGACCCAGCAAGAGGTTATGCAGGTTTAAGTGACTGCCTTAAAAGAAGTAGTGCAGCAGCTTTCTCAGGGCCGTGAGCAAGCGGCTGTTGCCCCTGGCAACCAGGTGACTGTGAGGGCAAGCCATTTTTTGCAGAAGTTGTCCCTGAGTGATGATGTAGAGGCATTTCTTGCTACATTTGAGAGGACGGCAGAGAGAGAAGGGTGGCCCCAGGACCAGTGGGCCGGCCTAATTGCTCCTTTCCTAACCGGAGATCCTCAAAAAGCCTACTTCGACCTGCCACCTGATCACGCTAAAGACTATCAAAAATTAAAAGCAGAAATACTGGCTCGTTTGGGGGTAACTACAGCTGTTCGGGCCCAACGAGTGCACCAATGGAAGTATTGTCCAGATCGTCCACCACGGTCTCAAATGCATGACCTGGTGCAACTGGTAAAAAAATGGCTGCAACCCGAAATGTTGTCTGGCCTCCAAATCGTGGAGCGGGTCGTGCTGGACCGATACCTAAGGTCACTGCCAGACGACCTTCAACGGTGGGTCAGCCATGGAGACCCCAAAACAGTGAACCTCCTTGTCGAGATGGTGGAGCGGTACACGCCCTACCAAGCGCCAAGGACCCAGTCTGCCACGGCCTATTCGTTTGACTGCTGCCCTTCGAAAGGACGTTCCCCGGAGCCCTGGAACCAACACCCCGGAAGGTCAAGAGTCACTCCCGATACCTTCTCAGCGACCTGTTCCTGTTCGGAGAGGAGGGGATGTACAATGTTGGCAATGTCATTCCTGGGGCCATACCCGGGCCCACTGCAAGAGGAGCCCATGGAATGCGGGGTTCTTCGGAGGGGGTCTTTTTATGCCCATAAAGCATGTACAACACATATTGATCTTGGAGAAGAGAAATTCGAGTGTGAAGTCCAAGTGAACCACCTCCCTGCCCGGGCTTTGCTGGACTCCGGAAGCATGGTAACCCTGGTCCATCCTAGAGTCATTGGGAAGATAGGTCCGGTAAGAAAAACTTTACGGGTGGTGTGCATTCACGGGGACACTAGAGAGTACCCTCTCATCTCGGTGACCATCTCCACAGCATGTGGCACTGGTACTCAAGAGGTGGGGGTGGTAAAGAACTTGGTACATGATGTTATCATAGGACGAGACTGTCCATTATTTGCAAAACTGTGGGGACAAGGAGAACTACCTGACCGGTCCAGAGACTGGGGAGAAACTAGTCCCTCTGTTCCTGCTGTTGAGAGGAATAACCCTGAAGGGCTGAATGTTCCTAATGTGGATCCAGTTGATGAAAATGGTAATGATTTGGTTAATGGTGATGAAAGTAGTGCTGATATTATTAAGGACGTCAAAATGTGTGGTTCACAGCCCTACCTGAACACTGAAGAGGTGGGGGAACCTTCCCCACTTCAGGTAATGCTGGGGGAAGAGGATGAGGAAGTGGCCGTTACCCCTGCCCTGCCGGATTTGGGTGTTCCGCAGGGGGCATTTGGTACTGCCCAGATGCAGGACCCAACTTTGGCCCATGCACGGGAACAGGTTGTAGTAATAAATGGGGTTCCCCAAGAGCCAGGTGCCAATGAGCGGTGGCCACACTTTGCAATATGTAATGAATTGCCTTATCGGGTTACCAAAGTGAGAGAAAATGTGGTAGAGCAATTATTGGTACCCCAACAGTATAGACGCAAGGTCCTGGACCTGGCCCATGATGATGTTTTAGGGGGACACCTGGGAGTTGAAAAAACGGAGGCACGGATCACCGACCGGTTTGACTGGCCAGGTCTGAAAGCAGAGGTAAGGAGATACTGTACCCCTTGTCCCACCTGTCAGTTGACCGCTCCGGTGACCCACTTCCGGAATCCTTTGGTCCCTCTGCCCATAATTGAGGTCCAATTTGAAAGGATAGCCATGGATATAGTGGGTCCCTTGGTGAAGTCAGCTCGAGGTCACTCCTACATACTGGTGATTCTCGACTATGCCACCCGATATCCTGAGGCGCTACCCCTTTGGAATACCTCCTCTAAGGCTATTGCCCGGGAATTATTCCAGTTGTTTACACGGACTGGTTTTCCCAAGGAAATACTAACGGACCAGGGCACCCCGTTTATGTCGAGGGTTATGGCCGATGTGTGCAAGCTCTTCCGGATTAAACAGCTGCGCATATCGGTCTACCATCCCCAAACGGATGGGTTAGTAGAACGCTTTAATAAGACCCTTAAATCTATGCTTAAGAGAGTTGTACAAAGGGATGGGAAAGACTGGGACTGTCTGTTACCAGCTCTCCTGTTTGCTATCCGGGAAGTGCCCCAGGCCTCCACTGGGTTTTCGCCCTTTGAGTTGGTATATGGGCGAGGAGACCTCGCGGACTACTGGATTTTGTTAAAGAGGAATGGGAAAGTGAACCTAGTCAGCATAAGAGTGTTCTTGAAAATGTTTCCCAAATGCAGGAGAGGATCCGAACTGTGTTGCCACTAGTCAAGGAACATTTACAAAAAGCCCAGGAGGCTCAACGACGAGTCTATAATAGAGCTGCTAAAATAAGGAACTTCCAAGTAAGGGATCGAGTAGCGGTGTTGATTCCCACTGTGGAAAGTAAATTCTTGGCCAGGTGGCAAGGCCCTTTGAAGTTGTAGAAAAAGTGGGAGAGGTAAATTATAAAGTCCACCAACCGGGTAAGAGGAAACCCTATCAAATATACCTTTTAAACTTGTTAAAGCCCTGGACAGAGAGGGAACCAGTGACCTCCCTGGCTAGTGCAAGATTGGAGCCTCGGGTTGGGGTGGAGAGTGTCCAAGTAGCAAACACCCTGTCTAAAACCCAAAGTCAGCAGGCAAAGGAGTTCTTGCAGAGAAATAAAGAAAAATTTTCAGACTTGCCAGGGCTCACGAGTACCATAGAGCATGATATCATCACGGAACCAGGAGTCAAAGTTTTTGTCCGGCCCTACCGCATCCCAGAGGCCCAAAGGAAGGCTGTTTCAGAGGAAGTGAAGAAGATGTTAGACCTAGAGATTATTGAGGAATCGCAGAGTGAGTGGTCGAGCCCGATTGTGTTGGTACCGAAGCCCAACGGGACTCTGCGATTCTGCAATGATTTTCGGAAACTTAATGAAGTTTCACGGTTTGATGCCTACCCCATGCCCCGGGTAGATGAGCTTATTGAGAGACTAGGTCCAGCCAGGTATATCACTACATTAGACCTTACCAAGGGATATTGGCAAATCCCGTTGACTAAGGCTGCTAGAGAGAAAACTGCTTTTTCTACCCCAGAGGGGAGTTTTCAGTACAAAAGGATGCCTTTTGGATTGCAAACTGCTCCAGCCACATTCCAGCGAGCAATGGATAGGATTTTATAACCTCACCAGAAGTATGCCTCAGTGTACTTGGGCGACATAATCATTTTTAGCAGCGACTGGGAATCACACTTTCCCAAAGTCCAGGCAGTGCTGGACTCTCTTTGGAAGGAGGGGTTTACAATAAACCCTGAAAAATGTGCTTTGGTAATGGAGGAGGTGAAATACCTGGGCTATATCGTGGGTAGAGGGGTGGTGAAATCTCAGGTCAGCAAGGTAGAGGCTATACAGAGTTGGCCCCGTCCCCTCACAAAAAAGCAGGTACGTGCATTCTTGGGCATGGTGGGATACTACAGGAGGTTTGTACCCAACTTTGCCACGTTGGCGGCTCCATTGACCGATCTGACTAAGGGTCGGAAATCGGTCATGGTGGAGTGGAATGCAGACACTGAGAAGGCCTTTTTGGAGCTCAAGTCGGCACTGTGCCAACACCCTGTCCTGGTAGCACCCAATTTTTCAAAAGAGTTTGTTGTCCAAACTGATGCTTCCGATGTAGGATTGGGAGCGGTGTTGTCACAGGTTATTAATGGAGAGGAACACCAGGTAGTCTTCCTCAGTAGGAAGTTAACACCAGCGGAGAAAAACTACGCTATAATTGAACGAGAGTGTCTGGCCATTAAGTGGGCTCTGGAATCCCTCAGATATTACCTTTTGGGGAGGAAGTTTAGGCTGATTTCTGACCATGCCCCTTTAACATGGTTGAGACAGGGTAAAGGGAATAATGCCAGGGTTACTCGGTTCCTGGCACTCCAGGAATTTAAATTTGTAGTGGAGCATAGGCCCGGGAGACTGCATCAAAATGCAGATGCCCTCTCCCGAGTCCATTGTTTGAGCTCCACTGTTGCCTCCACCTCCATGGCATTGGGGCACAGGGGGGGGATATGTACAGGACGCCGTGGCTGGGTCCTGGAAGGACGCTATGTTTCCCCTCTGTTTGGACTGTGGTCCCTTTAACCACTTCAGCCCCGGAAGGTTTTACCCCCTTCCTGACCAGAGCACTTTTTACAATTCGGCACTGCGTCGCTTTAACTGCTAATTGCGCGGTCATGCAATGCTGTACCCAAACGAAATTTGCGTCCTTTTCTTCCCACAAATAGAGCTTTCTTTTGATGGTATTTGATCACCTCTGCCGTTTTTATTTTTTGCGCTATACACGGAAAAAGACCGAAAATTTTGAAAAAAAATGATATTTTCTACTTTTTGTTCTAAAAAAAATCCAATAAACTCAATTTTAGTCATACATTTAGGCCAAAATGTATTCGGCCACATGTCTTTGGTAAAAAAAATGTCAATAAGTGTATATTTATTGGTTTGCGCAAAAGTTATAGCGTCTACAAACTAGGGTACATTTTCTGGAATTTACACAGCCTTTAATTTATGACTGCCTATGTCGATTCTTGAGGTGCTAAAATGGCAGGGCAGTACAAAACCCCCACAAATGACCCCATTTTGGAAAGTAGACACCCCAAGGAATTTGCTGAGAGGCATGTTGAGCCCATTGAATATTCATTTTTTTTGTCCCAAGTGATTGAATAATGACAAAAAAAAAAAAAAAAAAAAAAAAATTACAAAAAGTTGTCACTAAATGATATATTGCTCACACAGGCCATGGGCATATGTGGAATTGCACCCCAAAATACATTTAGCTGCTTCTCCTGAGTACGGGGATACCACATGTGTGGGACTTTTTGGGAGCCTAGCCGCGTACGGGGCCCCGAAAACCAATCACCGCCTTCAGGATTTCTAAGGGCGTACATTTTTGATTTTACTCCTCACTACCTATCACAGTTTTGAAGGCCATAAAATGCCCAGATGACATAAAACCCCCCCAAATGACCCCATTTTGGAAAGTAGACACCCCAAGCTATTTGCTTTGAGGCATGTTGAGTCCATGGAATGTTTTATATTTTGACACAAGTTGCGGGAAAGTGACAAATTTTTTTTTTTTTTTTTTTTTTTTGCACAAAGTTGTCACTAAATGATATATTGCTCACACAGGCCATGGGCATATGTGGAATTGCACCCCAAAATACATTTAGCTGCTTCTCCTGAGTACGGGGATACCACATGTGTGGGACTTTTTAGGAGCCTAGCCGCGTACGGGACCCCGAAAACCAAGCACCGCCTTCAGGATTTCTAAGGGCGTACATTTTTGATTTTACTCCTCACTGCCTATCACAGTTTCGGAGGCCATGGAATGCCCAGGTGGCACAAACCCCCCCCAAATGACCCCATTTTGGAAAGCAGACACCCCAAGCTATTTGCTGAGAGGCATGGTGAGTATTTTGCAGCTCTCATTTGTTTTTGAAAATAAAGAAAGACGAGAAAAAAAATTTTTTTTTTTCTTTTTTCAATTTTCAAAACTTTGTGACAAAAAGTGAGGTCTGCAAAATACTCACTATACCTCTCATCAAATAGCTTGGGGTGTCTACTTTCCAAAATGGGGTCATTTGGGGGGGGGTTTGTGCCACCTGGGCATTCCATGGCCTCCGAAACTGTGATAGGCAGTGAAGAGTGAAATCAAAAATTTACGGCCTTAGAAAGCCTGAAGGCGGTGCTTGGTTTTCGGGGTCCCGTACGCGGCTAGGCTCCCAAAAAGTCCCACACATGTGGTATCCCCGTACTCAGGAGAAGCAACAGAATGTATTTTGGGGTGTAATTTCACATATTCCCATGGCATGTTTGAGCAATATATCATTTAGTGACAACTTTGCGCAAAAAAAAATAAAAAAAATAAAAAATTGTCTCTTTCCCGCAACTTGTGTCACAATATAAATTATTCCATGGACTCAACATGACTCTCAGCAAATAGCTTGGGGTGTCTACTTTCCAAAATGGGGTCATTTGGGGGGGTTTTGAACTGTCCTGGCATTTTATGCACAACATCTAGAAGCTTATGTCACACATCACCCACTCTTCTAACCACTTGAAGACAAAGCCCTTTCTGACACTTATTGTTTACATAAAAAAATAATTTTTTTTTGCAAGAAAATTACTTTGAACCCCCAAACATTATATATTTTTTTTAAAGCAAATGCCCTACAGATTAAAATGGTGGGTGTTTCATTTTTTTTTTTCACACAGTATTTGCGCAGCGATTTTTCAAACGCATTTTTTGGGGAAAAAACACACTTTTTTACATTTTAATGCACTAAAACACACTATATTGCCCAAATGTTTGATGAAATAAAAAAGATGATCTTAGGCCGAGTACATGGATACCAAACATGACATGCTTTAAAATTGCGCACAAACGTGCAGTGGCGACAAACTAAATACATTTTTAAAAGCCTTTAAAAGCCTTTACAGGTTACCACTTTAGATTTACAGAGGAGGTCTACTGCTAAACTTACTGCCCTCGATCTGACCTTCGCGGCGATACCTCACATGCATGGTGCAATTGCTGTTTACATTTGACGCCAGACCAACGCTTGCGTTCACCTTAGCGCGAGAGCAGGGGGGACAGGGGTGCTTTTTTTTTTTTTTTTTTTTTTTCTTTATTATTATTATTTTTTTATCTTATTTTTAAACTGTTCCTTTCATTTTTTTTTTTTTTTAAATCATTTTTATTGTTATCTCAGGGAATGTAAATATCCCCTATGATAGCAATAGGTAGTGACAGGTACTCTTTTTTGCAAAAATTGGGGTCTATTAGACCCTAGATTTCTCCTCTGCCCTCAAAGCATCTGATCACACCAAGATCGGTGTGATAAAATGCTTTCCCAATTTCCCAATGGCGCTGTTTACATCCGGCGAAATCTACGTCATAAAATGCTCGTAGCTTCCGGTTTCTTAGGTCATAGAGATGTTTGGAGCCACTCTGGTCTCTGATCAGCTCTATGGTCAGCTGGCTGAATCACCGGCTGCATTCTCAGGTTCCCTGTTGAGACAGGAGAGCCAGAGAAAAACACGGAAGATGTTGGGGGGGGGGGGGGGGGGCATTCCCTCCCACTGCTTGTAAAAGCAGTCTAGAGGCTAATTAGCCACTAGGATTGCTTTTACATGAAAGCCGACCGCTGGCTGAAAAGAATGATACCAAGATGATACCTAAACCTGCAGGCATCATTCTGGTATAACCACTCAAAGTCGTGAATGGCATACCTGAAGACAAAAAAATGGTTAACAATAATACACAGTAAACAGTAAAGTATAAATAATTACATACCTGAAAAGCAAACGTGATAAAACATAACAACAATAAAACATTGCAGAATAGAATACAGTAAAAAAGAGCAGAACAATAGAGAGAGAATAGAGAGAGAGAGAACAATAAAACGACAACTATTTTTATTTTATATTTTTGTTTGTGTTTTTTTTTTTTTTTTTTTTACACTTTTTTTTGTAACTAACTTTTATAACTGTAACCGGTTCCAGGTTCGGGTCTCTCAAAATGCGATGGCATCTCGGGAGACCCTGTGAAAGTGTGCCTAGTCTGTGCAATGCTGTACCCTACGCTAATAGTCAACTAGTGCATGGTAGCGTTCAAAACATTCACCAATGCAAAGACCAGGATTGTCAGGACAGGAGGGACAATAATAGCGGGTGTCACGCCTATATCCGCGCTTTCTGCAGACACAACATCTTTTTTGGGGGGTTCGTTGGGTAGGGGTACTCGGGAGGACATAAAAATGCCTCTCATGCAGCCGACTGCATTTGGTTGGGGATGTGAATGGGGGAAGTACGGGCGCTGCAGAAGCGGTGGGTTCCCAATTAGGATTGGCGAATGCAGCAGGAAGGGCATTATGGGCACGACGGGCCTGTGTTTGTCTTTTTGGTGGCAGCGGGACACTACTTGTGCTTGCCACCTCACCAGCTTGAACTGCACTTATGGGACTCGCCACGTCACCAAGTGTTACTGTAGTGCTGGTTTGACTACGACCGGGGTGTACTAGGCCGCTGGCGCTTGCCAGTTCACCAAAACGCTACAAAAAAAACTGTTAGCGATCGCAGGGATCAGGCCTGACTCTGCGAACGCTGCAGTTATGCGTTTAGTGTTTTGTAAGTGACAGTGATCGATCGATACTGCACTTGGGTGGGCTGGGCCGGGCCGGGCGGAGGGGCAAAACGCAGGTGCTAGCAGGTATCTGGGCTGATCCCGCTAACACTGCGTTTTTGGGAACCCTAAACTGCTGGGGACGCTAGTATAGATCAGATCGGATCAGATATTGATGCGATCAGATACTATACCACTAAGGGAGGTGTACGGTGCGTGCGTGGGTGTTAGCGGTACTGGCGCTAATCTGACGCTGCCTGGGGCTGGTGCTTGCCAGTTCACCAAAATACTACCAAAAAAACTGTTAGCGATCGCAGGGATCAGGCCTGACTCTGCGAACGCTGCAGTTATGCGTTTAGTGTTTTGTAAGTGACAGTGATCGATCGATACTGCACTTGGGTGGGCTGGGCCGGGCGGAGGGGCAAAACGCAGGTGCTAGCAGGTATCTGGGCTGATCCCGCTAACACTGCGTTTTTGGGAACCCTAAACTGCTGGGGACGCTAGTATAGATCTGATCGGATCAGATATTGATCCGTTCAGATACTATACCACTAAGGGAGGTGTACGGTGCGTGCGTGGGTGTTAGCGCTACTGGCGCTAATCTGACGCTGCCTGGGGCTGGTGCTTGCCAGTTCACCAAAACGCTACCAAAAAAACTGTTAGCGATCGCAGGGATCAGGCCTGACTCTGCGAACGCTGCAGTTATGCGTTTAGTGTTTTGTAAGTGACAGTGATCGATCGATACTGCACTTGGGTGGGCTGGGCTGGGCTGGGCGGAGGGGCAAAACGCAGGTGCTAGCGGGTATCTGGGCTGATCCCGCTAACACTGCGTTTTCGGGAACCCTAAACTGCTGGGGACGCTAGTATAGATCTGATCGGATCAGATATTGATCCGTTGAGATACTATACCACTAAGGGAAGCGCATGCTGCGTGCGTGGGTGTTCGCGGTACTGGCGCTAATCTGACGCTGCCTGGGGCGACGCATATCACCGCCGGGCGATCAGGGGGCTAAACCTTTATTCGGTAATAAACGGCGGGTGCCCTGACACTATAAAAAATAAACAAACTAACCAGCGTCACCCGTAACAGTTATACAGTGATCAGTGGTGAAAGGGTTAACTAGGGGGCAATCAAGGGGTTAAAACATTTATTAGATAGTATATGGGGGTCCCCTGTCGCTATAAAACACTGACGGCGAACCTAAATATTTACGTTCCTAACTAGCGTCACCAGCGACACTAATACAGCGATCAGAAAAATGATCGCTTAGCGACACTGGTGACAGGGGGTGATCAAGGGGTTAAAACTTTATTAGGGGGGGTTAGGGGGGTATCCTAGACCTAAAGGGGGCCTAACACTAACTGCCCTAACACTAACTGTCACAAACTGACACTATGCAGTAATCAGAAAAAAAAAAGAAAAAAAAAAAAAAAAATACTGCTAATGTCAGTTTGTGACAGGGGGGGGGGGTGATTGGGGGGGGATCGGGGGGCGATCGGGGGGGGGATCGGGGGTGTAAATATGCCTGGCATGTTCTACTGTGTGTGTGTGTGTGTTGTGCACTCACTTGTCATCTCTCCTCGGCGCTGGAACGGAAACTGCCAGACCGGGGAGAGATGACATCACATCCTCTGCCTGTGTGAAACGACACACAGGCAGAGGAGGATTCCTATTGGCTGGGAGCGATCGCGAGGGGGGGGCCACGATCGGATGGTCTCCCCCTCGCCTCCCGACGCTCCCAGTCAGATGCCGACCGCCGATGGCACCGGGGGGGGGTCCGATCGGACCCCCCGCCCGCGGGAGGCAGATCACGTATGGGTACGTGATTTTGCCTGCCCGTGCCATTCTGCCGCAGTATATATGCGGTAGGCGGTCGGCAAGTGGTTAAGGGAACAAAAAGGGTTAACTCACCTGTCAGAGGAAGTGGGTTTAAAACAAGACAGGAAGTTAGAGAGGGGTGTGGAGGAGTGTAGAGGAGAATGTGGATGGTGGATGGTGTTTTGGTGTGCAGCAACAAAAGTGAATAGCAGTGTCCTGCCTGGAAGTCTTCTGCCAGGGGAAGCTACCTTCAACAGAAACTAAGGACTGTTTAACTGCAATAGCAGTTCTGGACTTTGCAAGTCGGTGAGACTGAAACCTTTTTCTTTTGTTTTTGCTGCTGTAAAGCTATTTAAGTTCAATAAATCTCCTTTTGAGTGAAAAGCCTGTGTCCTGCGATCTAGCTGGTCCCCCAAACGTTACAATATATATATACATATACTTGTTGTTGGGGTGTCTGTATCTGTGAAATGTGGCCTAAAAAAGGTCAAGTATTCCAGCTTGTTTCATAGTGAATTTAAATTATGTCTTCAACTAGGAACTCTGCCCAAACAGACAATTTGTACATCACTTCACTACAATGTTTCATATTACTATTCCTGGACTCAAATATCTGTGTTCTAAGTATTGCTTTGGTTTCATTCACATAGGGGAGAAAAGACTCAGATAAGCTGAACCCAGTGACCCCTGACCGCAACACCCGATTTGGGAAATCAGTCCAAGCCCCACAGAGGATGTTGAGGAAGGAGAGATGGGCGACATGGGCACCCCACCAGGTGAGTGTGTGACACACCAGCTTACGGTAATCTATGTATGGCTGTATATTTCAAGATTAATTTTTTTATCATCTATTTTAGGTGATCTGGTTGTGAAAGGGCAACAAGCAAGCAACAGCACCACCCCAAAGGATGTGTCTGAAGTAGAGTTGGATGAAGTAGGCAACATGTGCACCCCACCACGTGAGTGTCTGACACAGCACCTTACCGTAATCTATGTATGGCTGCATATTTTGAAATACATTTTTTAACATCTATTTTAGGTGATCTGGTTGTGGAAGGGAAAGAAGCAAGCACCAGCGCCACCCCCAAGGATGTGTATGAAGTAGAGGTGGAGGAAGTAGGCGACATGGGCACCCCACCAGGTGAATGTCTGACACACCAGCTTATGGTAAGGTCATCTATGTATGGCTGCATATTTCTAAATACATCTTTTTTTCCTTTAATTTAAGGTCATGTGGAACCTTTCAGCACAGACAGTGCACAACGCCTAATTGGACAGATAATGGCTTGGAATGGGGATATTGATGCCATGTGCACTACGTTAGAACAAATGCGTAATCGGCTAGATAGTATGCAGCATGAAATGAAGAACATGATCAATGTTTTGGGGAGAATCTAAATTCCCTTTTTCACCAACAAAAACATTGATCATGTTCTTCATTTCCTTGTTTGCTGACCCCATTCTGGGCCTTTGATTTTAGGATTTAAATTTTATGCCTGTTTTTAAAAAAATTTAACAAAAAATTTTAAAAACAAAAAATATCTAGAGGCCTGTTTGTTTAAAAAAAAAAATATATATATAGAGGCCTGTTTTGTTTATATAACTTTTTTTTAAAAACAAAACAGGCCTCTATATATATATATATATATATATATATTTTTAGAGGCCTGTTTGTTTAAAAAAAAAAATAAGGAAAAAATAAAAAACATAATTATATTGTCTAAAAATAAAATAAATATATTTTCAAATCTAAAATTTTTACAAACGCACACGTGAATGTGCACAGATGAATAAAAATTCTGTTATTAATCAACAAGATGTGTGGCTTCTTCTTTCAATGCTCAATACCAGTTTTGGAAGTTATTTGTTGTTTACAGTGGCAATGGTGCTTATTTACTAAAGGCAAATGCACTTGGCACTACAAGTGCTCTAGGATAACCTAGGAGAAATCCCAAAAGAAAGGCAAGCACTAAATATAATTCCAGAATTTATCTGATCAGGTTTTTTAAATAAAAAAATATTAGAGATTGTGTAGCATTGCAATGGCCCCCCTACCCATAAAAAAATCAACATATTGATTCCGAACTTGACGGGCACTTTGGGGGGCCAAGCCAGTATGGCCAGTATCCAGGCCCGTCAGAGGATTGTCCATATGTCCGGCCTCCGGCCCAAGTGAAATCATATAATTGGTTGAATGTTTGTTTAAATAATTGTGCAGGATGCAGCACGCTAGAACAATGTGATTGAGTTTGTATTCTTCCATGTGGATAGCTGTCTGAAACAGGCGGAACCGGCTGGCCAGAATCCCAAAAGCATTCTCCACAACTCTTCTCGCTCTGGCCAGCTGGAAGTTAAAAACCCTCCTCTCAAAGGGTGAGGGTCCTTTGGGGGAATGGCCTCATGAGGTGCTTGCTCAGACCGAAGGCTTCATCTGCTATGAAGACAAAGGGGAGTCCTTCCACGTTATCGACATCAGGTGGCAATCCCAGGACACCACTCTGGAGACGCTGGTAGAACTCCGTCTGGACGAAGACTCCTCTATCCGACATCCGGCCATTCTTCCCCACGTCCACATACGGAAATTCATATTGTGCCGACACCACCACCATTAAGACAATACTATGGAACCCCTTATAATTAAAATAGTATGACCCCGAACGGGGTGGTGGCATGATGTGGACGTGTTTCCCATCTATAGCCCCCCCCCACAGTTGGGAAAGTCCCAACGGGTGGCAAAATGGGATGCCACAGTCTGCCATTCCTGTGGCATTGAGGGAAACTGGGGAGTCAATCAAGAAAAAACAAAAATCTGTTATTTTGAACATAACATTGCAAGCACATTACACAAAAAACATTAGTGCCCAGCATCAGTCTAACATTAATTTCAATATTATTTAAAGTCTAAAATATAAAGGCCCACTTATCAGATTCCTCACCCCCTCTGATGGCACATTTATACATTTTAGGGGGGGTGGAAATTTTGAATCAAGTTAAGGACACACAGGGGTTGATTTACTAAAGGCAAAAAGACTGTGCACTTTGAAAAGCGCAGTGGTTGCACTCTGCAAGTGCAGTTGCTCCAGAGCTTAGTAAATGAGGTAAGGTTTCATGTTGCAAAGAGTACACAATCACATGCAAGAGAAATTCAAAAAACATAATTTTTGCTTGCACATGATTGGATGATGGAAATCAGCAGAGCTTCTGCTCATTTACTAAGCCCTGGAGCAAATGCACTTGCAGAGTGCAACTGCATTTTGCAAAGTGCAATATCTATTTGCTTTTAGTAAATCAACCCCACAGACCATTCTGATACATTTTAAGGGGGGGGGGGGGGATTCTTAATCAACTTAACTACACACCATCCATTTGCATAAATTTAAGGGTAAAGTACTACAATGGAGCTGACAAAATACATTAAATTGAATATACTAGGTGGATATGGGCCCAGCATGCATGCTGGGGAGGTTAGTGAAGGCAAATATGCATGCAGGAGAAAAAAAGAGCATTAAAAAATGACAGCATGCATGAGGACAATGGGGACATTCACACTATATATCATGGAAATTAGTGTTGGAATAAAGAAATACATTACATTAAAATTCTTACCTTAATATAGTCCTTCTCCAGGACCTGAATTATGACAGAACAGGTCTCTGGGATAATGATCCCCAGAGCCTGGGGGGAGATGCCTGTCGAGAACTTATGGTCCTGCAGGCTTCTCCCTGTCGCCAAGTACCGCAAAGTGGCGACTAGCTTCTGCTCCGCAGTGATGGCTTGCCTCATGCAGGTATCCTGCCTGCTGATATAAGGGGTCAGCAATGCCAACAAACGGTCAAAAACGGGGTCCGGAGAAAGTTCCTGAAATCCTCAGGATTATTCTCACGGAGCAAAAGCATGTGACAGAATTGGTCACGCTGGAGCAACCAATTCTTCGTCCATGAACTCCTCCTCGTCCTGTTCATGGATTGAGCTTGGGCTGAAGAATGAACTACAGCACCAAGCACATACAAAGCACGAATTCTACGACGAGTACGTACATGCAACATGGCTTCAAAAGAGTCGGCTGGTCAGAATGCACTTAACAGAACGCACTAAAGAACAGCAAGGCCTATGAAGAGCAAGCTGAAAATCAGCAATGAGCGGACAATAAGACACTGAATGAATCAATGCGAACTGACCACACGCACGGAAAAGCAGATACAAACCTCACAAGCACAAACTGAACAACAGTTAAACGATCTAAAAAATACGAGTCTCACAAGCGCGAATCGTCTCTTACCAAACTTCTACTAACACGAGATAAACACGAGATTAGCAGAAGGAGCCCAAACGGTGTTGTAGGAGCTATTGAACTTCCGTTTTATAGTCTCGTCGGACTTGGTGTACGTCACCGCGTACTAGGCTGTCGGACTTTTGTGTGATCATCTGTAGGCAAGTCCGTTCGTTAGAAAGTCCGTCGGAAGTCCGCCAAAAGTCCGTTGAAAGTCTGTCGGACAGGCATCCAGACTTTTGTTGCTGAAAAGTCCGCCCGTGTGTACACGGCATTAGTCCTCAGAAGTCAAGTCCCCTGGATTACCCCTACCTTTGCCTGTCGCTAAACTCCACACACAGCCAGGCTAACTTGTTCGCAAGTTCCACTGTCGCTACACCTGGTGATGCAATTCAGATAGTCGCTACACCTGGTGATGCGATTCAGACAGTCGCTACACCTGGTGATGCAGCCCAGTCGGCCACTGCATCAATTATGTCAGTCCAGCCCATGCCCATTGAACTTCCTGCTTTTTCATATCCTGACTCTCTGGTGATGCCATTCAGACAGTCGCTGCGCTTGGCAATGCGGCTCGGTCGGCCACTGCATCAAATGTGCCGGTCCGGCCCATGCCCATTGTGCCTCCTGATTTTTTCTTATTCAGGGCTTTCTGTAACCTGGCCTCACCCTACTTTTACTACACCCATTCTAACCGGTCTAAGAGGTTCAATACACCCTTTGGATAAACTGCCTCATTTGGCCAGGTGGGGTTTTCAACCTTTTTTTTCAGGGCTCTCTGTATTCCGCTCGTGTTTCAGCTGTCCGGCTTGACCCCTGTGACACGTCCCCTGCTAACCAGCCTGACCTCGTGGATCCACAGACCTCTGCCCAGACTGATGGTCCTTTGCTGGATGTCCAGCTGGTCTTTGAGGATCGGGGGGCCACTCCTCAGAGGAGGGGTAATGTCAGAATCACTTAGTGCTCCTGCTCCTCATTCCAGCATCCGGGTGTTGGCAGCTGCATTCCCCCTGTCTGTGTTCACCTGCAAGGTGATTGATCTGGTGAGTCACCTGATATAAGCAAACCGAACACTCTAACCCTTGCTTGTGATAGAGACAGAGTTACCTGCAATGTTCCTGATCAAGCCTCCCATTTGTCTGCCCTGCTTTGCTGTTGGATTTTCCTGTGTATGACCTGGATCGGATATTGGACTATTCCCTGAACTCAGCCTGCCTTTTACCTGGACTGTCATTGGATCGGATATTCCCTGAACTCAGCCTGCCTTTTATCTGGACAAGACTGTCATAGAACCATGCTATCTGTCTGCTAAACTGCAAGTAGTCTGTTGTTTGCTCTGTTCGCATCTGCCCTGGTGTGGCGGCCAGGCACTATAGCATTGTGTATAAGTCCTGGGAGTAACAAAGTACCGGTAGGTCTGCTTGCCTTAAGGGAAAGGTGGCTGCTATAGGTGAAGCACACAGTAGCTAGCTATAGTGTCTGACCACCTGCATTGGGGTAGACGTGAGATTCGTGACAGTAACTCGCATTACCACAATAATGTGAATAGGCTCTCACTGTTGCTTAGCAGCCCAGTTTTCCCTGTCTGTACTAGGGATGAGCCGAACACCCCTCGGTTCGGTTCGCACCAGAACCTGCGAACGGACCGAAAATTCGCACGAACGTTAGAACCCCATTGACGTCTATGGGACTCGAATGTTCAAAATCATAAGTGCTCATTTTAAAGGCTAATTTGCATGTTATTGTCCTAAAAAGGCTTTGGGGACCCGGGTCCTGCCCCAGGGGACATGTATCAATGCAAAAAAAACCTTTTAAAAACGTCCGTTTTTTCGGGAGCAGTGATTTTAGTTATGCTTGAAGTAAAAAAAAAAAGTGAAATATTCCTTTAAATATCGTACCTAAGGGGTGTCTATAGTATGCCTGTAAAGTGGCACGTGTTTCCCGTGCTTAGAACAGTCCCTGCACAAAATGTCATTTTTAAAGGAAAAAAAGTCATTTAAAACTGCTTGCGGCTTTAATGTAATGTCGGGTCCTGGCAATATGGATGAAAATCAGTGAGACAAACGGCATGGGTACCCCCCAGTCCATTACCAGGCCCTTTGGGTCTTGTATGGATATTAAGGGGAACCCCGCACCCAAATTAAAATAAGGAAAGGTGTGGGGCCACCAGGCCCTATATACTCTGAACAGCAGTATACAGGCGGTGCAAACAAGACAGGGACTGTAGGTTTGTTGTTAAGTAGAATCTGTTTGTAATTTTAAACGGGTACATTTTTAACGTGTTTAGCTCCAGCCAAAAAATCTTTTTTAAGCTTTTTGGAAAACATAGGGAAGGGTTACCACCCCTGTGACATTTGTTTTGCTGTCTGTCCTCCTCTTCAGAAGATTTCACCTCACTTTTTGTCCCAATGACAATGTTTTTTTGAAAATTTGGGTTTTTTTGTGGAACAAGGATTGGAAAGCATCAGTGGAAAGGAGAAATGTTTTTTCCATATTAACATTTACAGGAGAGAATTTCCCTTCCTAGGGGTAGATTTAATCTTACTTCCTGTTGTCTCCTTCCGTTTGCAAGTAGGAGTCGTTTGTAAGTTAGATGTTTGAAAGTAGGGGCCTGCCCTATATACTCAGCAGAAATTTGGGCCTTAGGTGTTGTTGTGGCCTCAACACTGTAAGCCCTCACAGGGCCCTGCTGGGAAATATTAGATCAAGAATTGTAATTACATGCCCCTGTTGAACAGGGGCTGAAAAATTAGGCCTTAGGCACTGGTGCAGTGCCACAACACTGCAACCCCTCACAGATACTCTAGTTGGAACGCAGGAACGAGCCCTGCTGCAAAGTATTGCATCAAAAATTGTAATTACATGCCCCTGTTAAACAGGGGCTGAAAAATTGGGCCTTAGGCACTGGTGGTGGCGCCCAGAACCAAAAATGTTCTTACAAGCTATCAGCGTGATCATTGAGGAGGAAGAGGATAATTACTCAGGATAGTCACTCAGCATCAGCATAGGCAGTCTTTGAAGGGATCTGAGATTTAAAAAAAAAATATTCGGTTACATCAGCATCAGGTGCTTGGTAGCTGGTGGTGATCCAAGACTGATTCATTTTTATGAAGGTCAGTCGATCGACCGAGTCGGTGGACAGACGCACCCTGTGATCGGTTACAAAGCCTCCAGCAGCACTGAATGTGCGTTCCGAAAGAACGCTGGATGCAGGACAGGCCAGTAGCTCAATTGCATACTGTGCAAGCTCTGGCCAGTGATCCATCCTCAAGACCCAGTAACCCAGAGGATTTTTGGTGGGAAAGGTGTCCAAGTCAGATCTTGCCCCTAGGTATTCCTGCACCATGTAAAACTGACGCTGGCGATGGTTGCTGGAACCGATCATACCTTGGGGCTGCGGACCAAAAAATTGTCTGAACGCATCGGTCAGACGGCCACCTTCTCCACCGCTCCTTCTTTGACTGACCGAAGCCTCAGCAACACGTTGTCCAGAAACAGGAGTTTGTAACCTCCCAGTCTCTGGGAATGCGTTGCACAGACCTTTCTGCAAGGCCTCCCGAAGATGTTTCATCCTCTGCTCCCTCTGCGATGGCAAGATAAGGTCCGCAACCTTACCCTTGTAACGTGGATCAAGGAGGGTTGCCAGCCAGTATTGGTCCTTCTCCGTGATACCACGAATACGAGGATCCTTACGCAGGCTTTGCAGGATCAGGGAGGCCATGCAGCGTAGGTTTGCTGAGGCATTCGGTCCGGAGTCCTTTGGGTCACTAAGGACGACATGGTCCGCAGCCACCTCCTCCCAGCCACGTACAAGTCCATGTGTTTCTTGGGACTGATCCCTTAAAGACTGCTGCTGATGCTGAGTGCCAGGCTCCACCTCCATACTGACACAATCTTCCTCCTCCTCCTCCTCGTCCTCTTTCTGTGTGATCGACGGGCACGCAGGAACACTGTCTGAATAAAGGGGGCCTTGAGAGCTAAGGAAGTCCTCGTCTTCCTGCCTCTGTTCTACCTCAAGTGCCCTGTCCATTATTCCAGGCAGCGTGTGCTCCAGCAGGTAGACAAAGGGGACAGTGTCACTGATGCATGCACTGTCACTGCTCACCATCCTCATGGCCTCCTCAAATGGTGACAGAACAGTGCATGCATCCCTGATCATGGCCCACTGGCGTGGGGAAAAAAAACAAGCTCCCCTGACCCTGTCCTGGTGCCATAGTCGCACAGGTACTCATTGATGGCCCTCTGCTGCTAGTGCAGCCACTGCAGCATGGCCAACGTTGAGTTCCACCTGGTGGGCATGTCACAGATTAGGTGGTTCTTAGGAAGGTTAAACTCCTTTTGGAGGTCCGCCAGCCGAGCACTGGCATTATATGACTGGCGGAAATGCACACAGACTTTCCTGGCCTGCCTCAGGACATCCTGTAAGTCCGGGTACCTGCCCAAGAACCGCTGCACCACCAAGTTAAGGACGTGAGCCAAACAGGGCACATGGGTCATTTGTCCCTGTCGGAGGGCAGAGAGGAGGTTGGTGCCATTGTCGCAAACCACCATTCCTGCCTTAAGTTGGCATGGCGTCAACCACCTCTGAACTTGCCCCTGCAGAGATGACAGAACCTCTGCCCCAGTGTGGCTCCTGTCCCCCAAGCACACCAGCTCAAGCACCGCATGGCATCTTTTGGCCTGCGTACATGTGTAGCCCCTTGAACGGCTATGGAGCACTGCTGGTTCCGAGGACAAAGCACAGGAAGAGGCCATGGAGGAAGAAGAAGAGGAGGGGGTGGAGGAGAGAGGTGTGTCACAATCATTAGTAGTGGCATTTTGGAGGCGTGGTGGCGGAACAACCTCCAACACTACTGCACCTTGTCCTGCATCCTTCCCAGCTGCCAGCAGAGTCACCCAATGCGCCGTGAAACTTAGGTAACGTCCCTGTCCATGCCTCCTGGACCATGAGTCAGCGGTAATATGCACCTTACTGCTGACCGCCCTGTCCAGCGAGGCATGGACATTGCCTTCCACATGCGGGTAGAGAGCCGGAATCGCCTTCCGTGAGAAAAAGTGGCGTTTGGGTACCTGCCACTGAGGAACCGCACATTCCACAAACTCATGGAAGGAGGCAGAGTCTACCAACTGAAAAGGCAGCAGTTGAAGTGCTAGCAATTTTGCCAAGCTAGCATTCAACCGCTGGGCATGTGGATGGCTGGGAGCGAACTTCTTTCGGCGGTGCAGCAGCTGGGGCAGGGAAATTTGCCTGGTACAATCTGACGTCGGTGTACCGAAAGCAGATTGCCCACAAGTACTTGGCTGTGACACACCTAATTCTACATCTTCATTCCTCTCAGTGCAGGTCTCAGAGAGGACTGAAGGTATAGTGGGGTTGGAGATCTCAGCTGATGAGGAGCAAGGAGAGGTCCTCTTTGTTCTTTGGTGTGGGTCTTTTAGATACGCTTGCCAACGAACTGCATGGCAGATCAACATATGTCTGGTCAAGCATGTGGTACCCAAGCGGAAGATGTTTTGGCCACGCAAGATACGCTTGAGACATATGTTGCAAATAGCAGTGGTGCGATCTGATGCACTCGTCTCAAAAAAGGCCCACACCAAAGAACTTTTTGAAAAACCCGCAGAGATTGCAGCGCCCTGCACGTGTGGAGCTTTGGGGTGTGATGCAGTCAGTGTGCTGCCCTTAGGCTGGCCCCTGGAGGGCATCCTGCCTCGTTGGTGATGTGCCGCCTCCTCCTCCTCTCTCCTATTAGGCACCCACGTTGAGTCAGTGACCTCATCATCCCCTCCCTCCTCATCACTGGAGCAAACCTGGCAGTATGCTGCAGCTGGGGGAGCATAACTGCCAGATTGCTGTCCTTCTTGGACACCCCCTCTGTCCGTGCTCACGTTACTGCCTTCATCGAGCTCAGTATCATCATCAGAGCCTTCCAAATGCTGGGCATCCTCCTGGACCATGTACCCAACACTGTGGTCAAACAGTTCGAGGGACTCCTCAGGAGGACATGGTGGGGCTAGGGAAGGAGTCACTGATGACATTGAGCCGAGGGAAGAGGCCGCTGCTTTGCCGGACAAAGTACCCTGAGCATGGGCGAGAGAGGATGAGGAGGATGAGGACGGCTTGGTCAGTCTGTTGTGGCTCAACACGGCCAGCTGCCGAAAAAAAGGCCAAGCGTGTCCTACGGCCACGTGCTGATGAGGATGCACCATCTCCACGACCAGCACTAGACACAGAGCCTGCTTGCCCTCTATTGGCTTGTGACTGTCTGCCTCTCTTTCTTGGCCTTCCAGACATACTAATGGCCTGTAGCTGCACTAAGCTGGGATATATATATATATATATATATATATATATATATATATATATATATATATATATACTGATACTGCAGCTAGCAAAATCAACTGCCTGACTGTAGTATGAGAACACCACCAACTTTCTACAGGTAGCTTTAGCTGAACACTGTGCAGAGCTCGCAAAAAAATAACTTGTAGGTTTAGCTGAACACTGTGAGGAAGACGCACCACACTAACTTGTAGTTTTAGCTGAACACTGTGAGCAGGACGCACTACACTAACTTGTAGTTTTAGATGAACACTGTGCAGAGGTCTCACTACACTAACTTGTAGTTTTAGCTGAACACTGTGAGCAGGACGCACTACACTAACTTGTAGCTTTAGATGAACACGGTGCAGAGCTCGTAAAAAAATAACTTGTAGGTTTAGCTGAATACTGTGAGGAGGACGCACCACACTAACTTGTAGTTTTAGCTGAACACTGTGAGCAGGACGCACTACACTAACTTGTAGCTTTAGATGAACACTGTGCAGAGGTCTCACTACACTAACTTGTAGTTTTAGCTGAACACTGGGAGCAGGACGCACTACACTAACTTGTAGCTTTAGATGAACACGGTGCAGAGGTCTCACTACACTAACTTGTAGTTTTAGCTGAACACTGTGAGCAGGACGCACTACACTAACTTGTAGCTTTAGATGAACACTGTGCAAAGGTCTCACTACACTAACTTGTAGTTTTAGCTGAACACTGTGAGCAGGACGCACTACACTAACTTGTAGCTTTAGATGAACACTGTGCAGTGCTCGCAAAAAAATAACTTGTAGGTTTAGCTGAACACTGTGCAGAGGTCTCACTACACTAACTTGTAGTTTTAGCTGAACACTGTGAGCAGTACGTACTACACTAACTTGTA
Source organism: Lithobates septentrionalis (assembly GCA_037952835.1). NCBI lineage: Eukaryota > Metazoa > Chordata > Amphibia > Anura > Ranidae > Lithobates > Lithobates septentrionalis. Next base: position 1,564,983 of record JBBDGP010000638.1, on the reverse strand, counting down.
GCTTTAGATGAACTCTGTGCAGAGGTCTCACTACACTAATGCCCCGTACACACGGTCGGATTTTCCAATGGAAAATGTCCGATCGGAGCGTGTTGTCGGAAATTCCGACCGTGTGTGGGCTCCATCGGACATTTTCCATCGGATTTTCCGACACACAAAATTTGAGAGCAGGATATAAAATTCTCCGACAACAAAATCCGTTGTCGGAAATTCCGATCGTGTGTACACAAATCCGACGGACAAAGTGCCACGCATGCTCAGAATAAATAAATAGATGAAAGCTATTGGCCACTGCCCCGTTTATAGTCCCGACGTACGTGTTTTACGTTACCGCGTTCAGAATGATTGGATTTTCCGACAACTTTGTGTGACCGTGTGTATGCAAGACAAGTTTGAGCCAACATCCATCGGAAAAAATCCTAGGATTTTGTTGTCGGAATGTTCGAACAAAGTCCGACCGTGTGTACGGGGCATAACTTGTAGTTTTAGCTGAACACTGTGAGCAGGACGCACTACACTAACTGTAAATAGTCTAGCTGCCTGACTGTGGTACTAATAGGATCAAAAGAACACCAGCAATTTTCTTCAGGTAGCTGTAAATACTGTAACAAGACAAGCCTGCCTGTCAGTAGGAAGATAACAGGAACGGATGTAGCTAAACTGAATACAGTGTGTATATATATATATATATATATATATATATATATATATATATATATATATATATATATGCAACACCTGGGATGCATATATATACACAATACACTGTAAGTGCAGCTAACTCACTGATTGTCCTACCTAATCTAGCTAACTCAAATGAAATGACACTGTCTCTCTGTCTATCTATGTATCTCAACGCCGGAACACACACTACACAGGGCCGCCGTGTAGGCAGCCTTATATAGTGTGGGGCGTGTTCTAAACCCCCTGAGCCATAATTGGCCAAAGCCACCCTGGCTTTGGCCAATTACAGCTCTCTCTACCGACGACACTGTGATTGGCCAAACATGCGGGTCATAGTGCATGCTTGGCCAATCATCAGCCAGCAATGCACTGCGATGCCGCAGTGAATTATGGGCCGTGACGCGCCACACGAATTTGGCGCGAACGGCCCATAACGTTCGGAATTCGACGAACGATCGAACAGCCGATGTTCGAGTCGAACATGGGTTCGACTCAAACACGAAGCTCATCCCTAGTCTGTACTCAGTCTGGCCACAGGGGTTAGGAGTATCCCTCTGCATACAATACTTTGGTCCCAAGCTATGTGTGTGGTGTTCATACCTCTGGCCTGTAGACATCATTATTTACAGTTCTTTAGGGTCTAAAGATATTACTGTTTTTACAGTTGTTATATGTGTAATAACTTCTAAACTTTGTACAAGATAGTTCCTATTCATATAAACTTAGAGGGCTGCATGTGTTTTAGGATGCCTGAACTTGTATAATGACTTAGGGCTGGAAGATTTCCCCCCTTAATGACCAGGCCATTTTTTGTGATACAGCACTGCGTCGCTTTAACTGACAATTGTGCGAAGCTGTATTCAAATTGACATACTTTTTTTTCCCCATAAATAGAGCTTTCTTTTGGTGGTATTTGATCACCTCTGTGGTTTTTATTTTTTGCGCTATAAACAAAATAAGAGCGACAATTTTGAAAAAAAAAAAACAATATTTTTTACTTTTTGCTATAATAAAAATCCAAATAAAACTATATATTAAAAAACTAATTTCTTGATCGGTTTAGGCCAATATGTATTCTTCTACATATTTTTGGTTAAAAAAATCACAATAAGCGTATATTGATTGCTTTGCACAAAAGTTATATAGTTTACAAAATAGGCAATAGATTTATGGCATTTTTATTATGTTTTTTTTTTTTACTAGTAATGGCGGCGAACAGATCGGACACTTTTGACACTTTTTTGGAGACTAGTGACATTTATACAGCGATCAGTGCAAAATGCACTGATTACTGTATAAATGACACTGGCAGGGAAGGGATTAACACTAGGGAGCGATCAAGGGCTTGAGTGTTCCCTAGGGAGGTGTCTAACCCTGGGGGGGGTGGACTGACTTGGAGTAGAGAGAGATATCTCTGTTCCTGATCATTAGGAACAGCAGATCTCTCTCTACTTCCCTGTCAGAACGGGGATCTGTCTGCCTACATTGATAGATCACATGTTCTGGCACTTTCCCGATATCGTGGGTGGTCGGCGGACACTGCGGCCCCTACCATGTGCATCAGTTCCCCCGCCGTGCGCCTGCTATAGCTGTTTAAAGGGCAAGTGGTTAAAAAGCACCTTGTAACTGCTCTGCCTCCCAGATGACAGGACACGTTTGGTAACAAAGATGTCTCTTCTATCTCTTAATCAGCCTGAACCTTTTCTTCACACTTTGGTGAGCATGCAATGCCTTTTACTGCTTGGCTTTATATGTTTGAGAATTATATACTTGCTGCTAACCAAGAAGCATTACCTCCCCATTAGAGATCATGCTTTAACCCTTTCACTGCAAGGTCCATACGGCGTACGACATACAGCACTGCTTCCAGCTGGCCAGGTCCGTACGCCGTACAGACCTCATTCCTCCTTGTGTTGTGCTTATGGTTACTTCAGTGACCATAAACGTATAGCATAATTGTTCCGCAGACTCTGCTGAACAATCCTATAGCTCTGATTAGCAGATTACAATCCGCTGATCAGTTATTCACCTCAGATGTGCCCTCACCCCCCTCCATGCTGCCGCTTCCCTGTCTCTAGCCTCTCCACTAGGGATGAGCTTCGAGTTCGAGTCGAACCAATGTTACGAATTACGAACGATATGGGCCATTCGCGCCAAATTCGAGTGGCGCGTCACGGCCCATAATTCACTGCGGCATTGCAGTGCATTGCTGGCTGATGATTAGTTAAGCATGCACTATGACCTGCATGCTTGGCCAATCACAGCGCCGTCTGTACAGAGAGCCGTAATTGGCCAAAGCCAGAGTGGCTTTGGCCAATTATGGCTCAGGGGGTTTAGTACACGCCCACACTATATAAGGCCGCCTGCACGTTGGCCCTGTGTAGTGTGTTCCGGCGTTGAGAGAGAGAGATAACGAGAGACAGTGTCATTTGATTTAAGTTAGAGTAGGCAGGCAAGTCAGTTAGCTGCACTTAAAGTGTATTGTACATATATATATATATACACACACACATATATACACACACACATATATACACACACACACATACATATACATACACTACCGTTCAAAAGTTTGGGGTCACATTGAAATGTCCTTATTTTTGAAGGAAAAGCACTGTACTTTTAAATGAAGCTAACTTTAAACTAGTCCTAACTTTAAACAAATATACTCTATACATTGCTAATGTGGTAAATGACTATTCTAACTGCAAATGTCTAGTTTTTGGTGCAATATCTACATAGGTGTATAGAGGCCCATTTCCAGCAACTATCACTCCAGTGTTCTAATGGTACAATGTGTTTGCTCATTGGCTCAGAAGGCTAATTGATGATTAGCAAACCCTTGTGCAATCATGTTCACACATCTAAAAACAGTCTAGCTCCTTCCAGAAGCTACAAAATTGACCTTCCTGTGAGCAGATTGAGTTTCTGGAGCATCACATTTGTGGGGTCAATTAAACGCTCAAAATGGCCAGAAAAAGAGAACTTTCATCTGAAACTCGACAGTCTATTCTTGTTCTTAGAAATGAAGGCTATTCCATGCGAGAAATTGCAAAGAAATTGAAGATTTCCTACAACGGTGTGTACTACTCCCTTCAGAGGACAGCACAAACAGGCTCTAACCAGAGTAGAAAAAGAAGTGGGAGGCTGCGTTGCACAACTAAGCAAGAAGATAAGCACATTAGAGTCTCTAGTTTGAGAAACAGACGCCTCACAGGTCCCCAACTGGCATCTTCATTAAATAGTACCCGCAAAACACCAGTGTCAACATCTACAGTGAAGAGGCGGCTGCGGGATTTTGGGCTTCAGGGCAGAGTGGCAAAGAAAAAGCCATATCTGAGACTGGCCAATAAAAGAAAAAGATTAAGATGGGCAAAAGAACACAGACATTGGACAGAGGAAGACTGGAAAAAAGTGTTGTGGACGGATGAATCCAAGTTTGAGGTGTTTGGATCACAAAGAAGAATGTTTGTGAGACGCAGAACAAATGAAAAGATGCTGGAAGAATGCCTGACGCCATCTGTTAAGCATGGTGGAGGTAATGTGATGGTCTGGGGTTGCTTTGGTGCTGGTAAGGTGGGAGCTTTGTACAGGGTAAAAGGGATTCTGAATAAGGAAGGCTATCACTCCATTTTGCAACGCCATGCCATACCCAGTGGACAGCGCTTGATTGGAGCCAATTTCATCCTACAACAGGACAATGACCCTAAACACACCTCCAAATTGTGCAAGAACTATTTACAGCAGAAGCAGGCAGCTGGTATTCTATCGGTAATGGAGTGGCCAGCACAGTCACCAGATCTGAACCCCATTGAGCTGTTGTGGGAGCAGCTTGACCGTATGGTACGCCAGAAGTGCCCATCCAACCAATCCAACTTGTGGGAGCTGCTTCTAGAAGCGTGGGGTGCAATTTCTCCAGCTTACCTCAATAAATTAACAGCTAGAATGCCAAAGGTGTGCAATGCTGTAATTGCTGCAAAAGGAGGATTCTTTGATGAAAGCAAAGTTTGATGTAAAAACAATGTTATTTCAAATACAAATCATTATTTCTAACCTTGTCAATGTCTTGACTCTATTCTCTATTCATTTCACAACGTATGGTGGTGAATAAGTGTGACTTTTCATGGAAAACACAAAATTGTTTGGGTGACCCCAAACTTTTGAACGGTAGTGTATATATATATATATATATATACACACTGTATTCAGTTTAGCTAGATCCGTTCCTGTTATTCTCTTCCTACTGACTAGGGATGAGCCGAACACCCCCCCTGTTCGGTTCGCACCAGAACATGCGAACAGGCAAAAGCTTTGTTTGAACACGCGAACACCGTTAAAGTCTATGGGACTCGAACATGAATAATCAAAAGTGCTAATTTTAAAGGCTTATATGCAAGTTATTGTCATAAAAAGTGTTTGGGGACCTGGGTCCTGCCCCAGGGGACATGGATCAATGCAAAAATTTTTTTAAAAACTACAGTTTTTTCGGGAGCAGTGATTTTAATAATGCCTAAAGTGAAACAATAAAAGTGTAATATTTCTTTAAATTTCGTACCTGGGGGGTGTCTATAGTATGCCTGTAAAGGGGCACATGTTTCCTGTGTTTAGAACAGTCTGACAGCAAAATGATGATTTCAAAGGAAAAAAAGTAAAACTACTTGCGCCTATTAATGAATTGTCGGTCGGACAATACACATAAAACTTCATTGATAAAAATGGCATGGGATTTCCCCACAGGGGAACCCCGAACTAAAATTAAAAAAAAAATGGCGTGGGGGTCCCCCTAAATTCCATACCAGGCCCTTCAGGTCTGGTATGGATATTAAGGGGAACCCCGCGCCAAAATTTTTTTTTAAAAATGGCGTGGGGTCCCCCCAAAAATCCTTACCAGACCCTTATCCGAGCACGCAACCTGGCAGGCCGCAGGAAAAGAGGGGGGGGACAAGAGAGCGCCCCCCCTCGTGAACCGTACCAGGCCACATGCCCTCAACATTTGGAGGGTGCTTTGGGGTAGCCCCCCAAAACACCTTGCCCGGTGGTTGTGGGGGTCTGCGGGCGGGGGGCTTATCGGAATCTGGGGGCGGGGTCACCCAGTTATGTAACGGGTGACCCCGCCCCCCTCTGACATCATGGGGAAACCCATAGGGAAGTTCCCGTCAAGTCCCTGTGCGTCAGAGGGGGCGGGGTCACCAGGTGGCCCTGCCCTCCGTTATTTAAGAAGTGTAAGAAGACGAGAAGCGTCACACAGCGGGAGCCTCCCATCATGGATGCGGAGCGGCCCGAGAGCGAAGAAGGGAAGGAGATGCCACGGAGGAAGATGTCGGACCAGAACACCAGAGCAAGAAGCAGAGGTTCGGAGGAAGAACCAGAGGAAGAAGAAGATGGAGGAAGAAACCGAAGGAAGATAGAAGAAAGAAGATAGAAGAAAGAAGATAGAAGAAAGAAGATGGAGAGAAGAAGACTTTAAATAAAGGAATTGTCAAAAACTGTCTGTCATTTTTAACATTTTTGACACTTTTTTTGTGAAATGGTAAGAGTACTTTTGTACCCCCTTACCATTTCACACAGGGGGGGTCTGGGATCTGGGGGCCCCTTGTTAAAGGGGGCTTCCAGATTCCGATAAGCCCCCCACCCGCAGACCCCCACAACCACCGGGCAAGGGTTGTGGGGATGAGGCCCTTGTCCCCATCAACATGGGGACAAGGTGCTTTGGGGGGACCTCAAAGCACCCTCCCAATGTTGAGGGCATGTGGCCTGGTATGGTTCAGGAGGGGGGGCGCTTTCTCATCCCCCCCTCTTTTTCTGCGGCCTGCCAGATTGCATGCTCGGATAAGGGTCTAGTATGGATTTTTGGGGGGACCCCACGCCATTTTTTTTTTCACTTTGGGGGTTCCCCTTAATATCCATACCAGGGAAAAAACAAAAAATGGGAAAGGGTGATACCTATAATTGAGGAGTCCCAGACTGGGTTAAGAGTATGGATGCGTGTGGCACACTGTATCACAAACCCTTAGCTGGAGACAAAGCCAAATACCTGCTGCGATAAAAAAATCCGCAGGTGCGCTCCCCTAGACCATGGCATAAATGAAAAAACGAAGGACCAGAGGGTCAAAAAAACAGGTTCAATCAAGCAGGAACACACTGGCTGTAAATATAAATTGGAACAGTTTATTTCAAATTAGATATTAAAACAGTTTCCACCCACGCTATAGTAAATGGAACTAACCTCCACCACTAGAAAAAGTGACATAGTACAAAAAGACAGATTCACCACCTGGTACCCACTACATACATGCCGAATATCCCCATAAATGAAAAAATAATGTGCAGCCAACTGCTGAACCCACTCCTGGGAACAGTATAAGAACATGCAGTGGACAACTCATTGTCAATGGATAAACAAATGGCAAGAACTAGGCTGTATGAAAAAATAGAATCACATGTGGAGAAAGACCTGTGTAGATCCTAACATTTCGTGGAACATGGATAAAAAGTCACTGGGAACTGGATAGGTGAAAGTCATGTGGAAAACCAATGACTGTGAAGATACTTGTAGTGACAATCCTGTTATCTGCCGCACTTTCATGAAGATGTACTTGTCAAGTAAAACAGTCTAGAAAGCGGCATTTTCAAAACCTATGAAATACAGCCAAACACGTACCTTCCGTCCTCTACCCCCTCTGTGATGCAATGTGGAGGAGGGGGGAGGAATTACCAGCTGATCTCAGGATACGAGCAAGAGCCGGCAGGGTGAGGTTAGCCTGCTGCGTTCAGGGGATTCCCCTCGATGGGGGCCACCACGTCCAGATCCAAAGGTCCTCAATAGTCCGGCACTTGTAGGGGACTCCCACTGGCAGACACCAAGTGATCCCTCATGGACGCCAGGCAACGCAGCCGTACGGCGTAGAGAGCGGAAGTGGACCCTAACGGCTCACAGCTGAGACGGGACGCTCAGCAGTCCAGCGCGGCTGGATAAACTGGAAATGGAATGAATCAGTCTCTGGTGAGATCACAGCTGGGAGGGACATATGGAAACAGAAGGGTCAGCATTACCCAGTGTAAGCATACAGCCTGGAACATCCTTGAGACAGCCCGTGCTTGGGGGGAAAAAATTAACGGAAACCATGAATACAGTAGGGGATAAGGAATCAGTCCAGGTGGTGGCTGTCAAGAGTTGGGGCGTCTAGCTGACGCATTTCAATCGGCTTCTTCTTTCTTGCTCGTATCCTGAAATCAGCTGGTAATTCCTCCCCCCTCCTCCACATTGCATTGCAGAGGGGGTAGAGGACGGAAGGTACGTGTTTGGCTGTATTTCATAGGTTTTAAAAATGCCGCTTTCTAGACTTTCACTTGACAACTACATCTTCATGAAAGTGCGGCAGATAACAGGATTGTCACTACAAGTATCTTTACAGTCATTGGTTTTCCACATGACTTTCACCTATCCAGTTCCCAGTGACTTTTTATCCATGTTCCATGGAATGGTAGGATCTACAGAGGTCCTTCTCCACATGTGATTCTATTTTTTCATACAGCCTAGTTCTTGCCATTTGTTTATCCATTGACAATAAGTTGTCCACTGCATGTTCTTATACTGTTCCCAGGAGTGGGTTCAGCAGTTGGCTGCACATTATTTTTTCATTTATGGGGATATTCAGCATGTATGTAGTGGGTACCAGGTGGTAAATCTGTCTTTTTGCACTATGTCACTTTTTCTAGTGGTGGAGGTTAGTTCCATTTACTATAGCGTGGGTGGAAACTGTTTTATTATCTAATTTGAAATAAACTGTTCCAATTTATATTTACAGCCAGTGTGTTCCTCCTTGATTGACCCTGTTTTTTTGACCCTCTGGTCCTTCGTTTTTTCTTCTAATATCCATAACAGACCTGAAGGGCCTGGTATGGACTTTAGGGGGACCCCCACACCATTTTTTTTTCAAATTTTGGTTCAGGGTTCCCCTGTGGGGAAATCCCATGCCATTTTTATCAATGAACATTTATGTGTATTGTCTGACCGACAATTCATTGATAGCCACGAATAGGTTTAAATGACTTTTTTTCCTTTGAAATGTCATTTTGCTGTCAGACTGTTCAAAACACGGGAAACATGCGCCCCTTTACAGGCATACTATAGACACCCCCCAGGTACAAAATTGAAAGTAATATTACACTTTTATTGTTTCACTTTAAGCATTATTAAAATCACTGCTACTGAAAAAAAGGCAGTTTTTAAAACTTTTTTTTTAATTGATCCATGTCCCCTGGGGCAGGACCCGGGTCCCCAAACACTTTTTATGACAATACCATGCATATAAGCCTTTAAAATTAGCACTTTTGATTTCTCCCATAGACTTTTAAAGGGTGTTCCACAGCTTTTGAATTTGCCGCAAACACCCCAAATTGTTCGCTGTGCGGCAAACTGGCGAACAGCCGATGTTCGAGTCGAACATGAGTTGAACTCGAACTCAAGCTCATCCCTACTACTGACAGGCAGGCAGGTGTTTTTACAGTATTTACAGCTACCTGAAGAAAATTGCTGGTGTTCTTCTGATCCTATTAGTCCTATTAGCTACAGTATTTACAGTTAGTGTAGTGTGTCCTCTGCACAGTGTGCACCTACAGCTACCTGAAGAGAATTGGTGGTGTTCTTCTGATCCTATTAGTACCGCAGGCAGCTGCAGTATTTACAAGTTAGTGTACTGTGTCCTCTGCACAGTGTGCACCTAAAGCTACCTGAAGAAAATTGGTGGTGTTCTTCTGATCCTATTAATACCACAGGCAGGCAGCTACAGTATTTACAGTTAGTGTACCGTGTCCTCTGCACAGTGTGCACCTAAAGCTACTGGAAGAAAATTGGTGTTCTTCTGATCCTATTAATACCACAGGCAGGTAGCTACAGTATTTACAGTTAGTGTACTGTGTCCTCTGCACAGTGTGTACCTAAAGCTACCTGAAGAAAATTGGTGGTGTTCTTCTGATCTTATTAATACCACAGGCATTTCAGTATCACAGGCAGCTAGAGTATTTACAGTTAGTGTACTGTGTCCTCTGCACAGTGTGCACCTAAAGCTACCTGAAGACAATTGCTGGTGTTCTCATACTAATAATACTACAGGCAGGCGGTTGATTCTGCTAGCTGCAGTATCAGTGTATATATATATATATATATATATATATATATATATATGTCCCAGCTTTGTGCAGCTACATCTCACTGCAGGCCATTAGTATGTCTGAAAGGCCAACAAGGAGAGGCAGACAGTCACAAGCCAATAAAAGAGGGCAAGCAGGCTTCGTGTCTAGAGGCAACAGTGCTGGTCGTGGAGATGGTGCATCCTCATCAGCACGTGGCCGTGGGACACGCTTGTCCTTTTTTTCGGCAGCTGGCCGTGTTGAGCCGCAACATGCGGAAGACTTGGTAGAGTGGATGACCAAGCCGTCCTCATCCTCCTCATCCTCTCTCACCCAGGCTCAGGGTACTTTGTCTGGCAAAGCAGCTGCCAACGCGGCCTCTTCCCTCGTCTCAGTGGCATCAGTCACTCCTTCCCTAGCCCCACCATGTCCTCCTGAGGAGTCCCCCGAACTGTTTGACCACAGTGTTGGGTACATGCTCCAGGAGGATGCCCAGCGTTTTGAAGGCTCTGATGATGGTACCCAGCTAGAGGAAGGCAGTAACGTGAGCCCAGAATGAGGGGGTGCCTAAGAAGGACAGCAATCTGGCAGTCATGTTCCCCCAGCTGCAGCATACTGCCAGGTTTGCTCCAGTGATGAGGAGGGAGGGGATGATTAGGTCACTGACTCCACGTGGGTGCCTGATAGGAGAGAGGAGGAGGAGGAGGCACATCACCAATAAGACAGGATGCCCTCCAGGGGCCAGCTTAAGGGCAGCACACCGACTGCATCACACCACAGAGCTCCGCATGTGCAGGGCGCTGCTGTCTCTGCTCGTTATTGCAAAAGATCTTTGGTGTGGGCCTTTTTTGAGACGAGTGCATCAGATCCCACTGCTGCTATTTGCAACATATGTCCCAAGCGTATCTCGCGTGGCCAAAACATAACCCCCTTGGGCCCAACATGCTTGACCAGACATGCAGTGGACTCCGGACCAAATGCCTCAGCAAACCTGCGCTGCATGACCTCCCTGATCCTGCAAAGCCTGCGGAAGGATCCTCGTATTTGTGGTATCAAGGAGAAGGATCAATACTGGCTGGCAACCCTCCTTGATCCATGTTACAAGGGTAAGGTTGCGGACCTTATCTTGCCGTCGCAGAGGGAGCAGAGGATGAAACATCTTCGGGAGGCCTTGCAGAAAGGTCTGTGCAACGCGTTCCCAGAGACTGGGAGGTTACAAACTCCTGTTCCTGGACAACGTGTTGCTGAGGCTTCGGTCAGTCAAAGAAGGAGCGGTGGAGAAGGTGGCCGTCTGACCGATGCTTTCAGACAATTTTTTAGTCCGCAGCCCCAAGGTATGATCGGTTGCAGCAACCATCGCCAGCATCTGTTTTACATGGTGCAGGAATACCTAGGGGCAAGATCTGACTTGGACACCTTTCCCACCAAAAATCCTCTGGGTTACTGAGTCTTGAGTAGGGATGAGCCGAACACCCCCCCGGTTCGGTTCGCATCAGAACCTGCGAATGGACCGAAAATTCGCACGAACGTTAGAACCCCATTGACGTCTATGGGACTCGAAATCAAAATCAAAAGTGCTCATTTTAAAGGCTAATTTGCATGGTATTGTCCTAAAAAGGGTTTGGGGACCCGGGTCCTGCCCCAGGGGACATGTATCAATGCAAAGAAAACTTTTAAAAACGGCCGTTTTTTCGGGAGCAGTGATTTTAATGATGCTTAAAGTTAAAAAAAAAGTGAAATATTCCTTTAAATATCGTACCTGGGGGATGTCTATAGTATGCCTGTAAAGTGGCGCGTGTTTCTCGTCCTTAGAACAGTCCCTGCACAAAATGTCATTTTTAAAGGAAAAAAAAGTCATTTAAAACTGCTTGCGGCTTTAATGTAATGTCGGGTCCTGGCAATATGGATGAAAATCAGTGAGACAAACAGCATGGGTATCCCCCAGTCCATTACCAGGCCCTTTGGGTCTTGTATGGATATTAAGGGGAACACCGCACCTAAATTAAAAAAAGGAAAGGCGTAGGGCCACCAGGCCCTATATACTCTGAACAGCAGTATACAGGCGGTGCAAACAAGACAGGGACTGTAGGTTTGTTGTTAAGTAGAATCTGTTTGTAATTTTGAACTGGTACATTTTTAACGTGTTTAGCTCCAGCCAAAAAATCTATTTTAAGCTTTTTTGGAAAACATAGGGAAGGGTTATCACCCCTGTGACATTTGTTTTGCTGTCTGTGCTCCTCTTCAGAAGATTTCACCTCACTTTTTGTCCCAATGACAAATGTTTTTTGAAAATATGGGGTTTTTTGTGAAACAAGGATTGGTGATAAAGCATCAGTGGAAAGGAGAAACGTTTTTCCCATATTAACTCTTACAGGAGAGAATTTCCCTTCCTAGGGGTAGATTTCATCTCACTTCCTGTTGTCTCCTTCCGTTTGTAAGTTGGATGTTTGAAAGTAGGGGCCTGCCCTATATACTCAGCAGAAATTTGGGCCTTAGGTGTTGTTGTGGCCACAACACTGTAAGCCCTCAAAGGGGCCTTGCTGTGAAATATTAGATGAAGAATTGTAATTACATGCCCCTGTTGAACAGGGGCTGAAAAATTAGGCCTTAGGCACTAGTGCTGGTGCCACAACACTGCAACCCCTCACAGATACTCTAGTTGGAATGCAGAAACGAGCCCTGCTGCAAAGTATTACATCAAAAATTGTAATTACACACCCCTGTTAAACAGGGGCTGAAAAATTGGGCCTTAGGCACTGGCGCCCAGAACCGAAAATGTTCTTACAAGCTATCAGCGTGATCATTGAGGAGGAAGAGGATAATTACTCAGGGATAGTCACTCAGCATCAGCATAGGCAGTCTTTGAAGGGATCTGAGATTTCAAAAAAAATTATTCGGTTACATGAGCATCAGGTGCTTGGTAGCTGGTGGTGATCCAAGACTGATTCATTTTTATGAAGGTCAGTCGATCGACCGAGTCGGTGAACAGACGCACCCTGTGATCGGTTACAAAGCCTCCAGCAGCACTGAATGTGCGTTCCGAAAGAACGCTGGATGCAGGACAGGCCAGTAGCTCAATAGCATACTGTGCAAGCTCTGGCCAGTGATCCATCCTCAAGACCCAGTAACCCAGAGGATTTTCGGTGGGAAAGGTGTCCAAGTCAGATCTTGCCCCTAGGTATTCCTGCACCATGTAAAACAGACGCTGGCGATGGTTGCTGGAACCGATTATACCTTGGGGCTGCGGACCAAAAAATTGTCTGAACGCATCGGTCAGACGGCCACCTTCTCTACCGCTCCTTCTTTGACTGACCAAAGCCTCATCAACACGTTGTCCAGAAACAGGAGTTTGTAACCTCCCAGTCTCTGGGAACGCGTTACACAGACCTTTCTGCAAGGCCTCCTGAATATGTTTCATCCTCTGCTCCCTCTGCGATGGCAAGATAAGGTCCGCAACCTTACCCTTGTAATGTGGATTAAGGAGGGTTGCCAGCCAGTATTGGTCCTTCTACTTGATACCACAAATACGAGGATCCTTACGCAGGCTTTGCAGGATCAGGGAGGCCATGCAGTGTAGGTTTGCTGAGGCATTCGGTCCGGAGTCCTCTGGGTCACTAAGGACGACATGGTCCGCAGCCACCTCCTCCCAGCCACGTACAAGTCCATGTGTTTCTTGGGACTGATCCCTTAAAGACTGCTGCTGATGCTGAGTGCCAGGCTCCACCTCCATACTGACACAATCCTCCTCCTCCTCCTCGTCCTCTTCCTGTGTGATCGGCGGGCACGCAGGGACACTGTCTGGATAAAGGGGGCCTTGAGAGCTAAGGAAGTCCGCGTCTTCCTGCCTCTGTTCTGCCTCAAGTGCCCTGTCCATTATTCCACGCAGTGTGTGCTCCAACAGGTGGACAAGGGGGACAGTGTCACTGATGCATGCACTGTCACTGCTCACCATCCTCGTGGCCTCCTCAAATGGTGACAGGATAGTGCATGCATCCCTGATCATGGCCCACTTGCTTGGGAATAAAAAACCAAGCTCCCCTGACCCTGTCCTGGTGCCATAGTCGCACAGGTACTCATTGATGGCCCTCTGCTGCATGTGCAGCTGCTGCAGCATGGCCAACGTTGAGTTCCACCTGGTGGGCATGTCACAGATTAGGCGGTTCTTGGGCAGGTTAAACTCCTTTTGGAGGTCTGCCAGCCGAGCACTGGCATTATATGACCGGCGGAAATGCACACAGACTTTCCTGGCCTGCCTCAGGACATCCTGTAAGCCCGGGTACCTGCCCAAGAACCGCTGCACCACCAAGTTAAGGACGTGAGCCAAACAGGGCACATGGGTCATTTGTCCCTGTCGGAGGGCAGAGAGGAGGTTGGTGCCATTGTCGCAAACCACCATTCCTGCCTTAAGTTGGCGTGGCGTCAACCACCTCTGTACCTGCCCCTGCAGAGCTGACAGAACCTCTGCCCCAGTGTGGCTCCTGTCCCCCAGGCACACCAGCTCAAGCACCGCATCGCATCTTTTGGCCTGCATACTTGCGTAGCCCCTTGAATGGCTACGGAGCACCGCTGGTTCCGAGGACAAAGCACAGGAAGAGGCCATGGAGGAAGAAGAAGAGGAGGGGGTGGAGGAGAGAGGTGTGTCACAATCATTAGTAGTGGCATTTTGGAGGCGTGGTGGCGGAACAACCTCCAACACTACTGCACCTTGTCCTGCATCCTTCCCAGCTGCCAGCAGAGTCACCCAATGCTCCATGAAACTTGGGTAACGTCCCTGTCCATGCCTGCTGGACCATGAGTCAGCGGTAATATGCACCTTACCACTGACCGCCCTGTCCAGCAAGGCCAAGACATTGCTTTCCACATGCCGGTAGAGAGCTGGAATCGCCTTCCGTGAGAAAAAGTGGCGTTTGGGTACCTGCCACTGAGGAACCGCACATTCCACAAACTCACGGAAGGGGGCAGAGTCTACCAACTGAAAAGGCAGCAGTTGAAGTGCTAGCAATTTTGCCAAGCTAGCATACAACCACTGGGCATGTGGATGGCTGGGAGCTAACTTCTTTCGGCGGTGCAGCAGCTGGGGCAGGGAAATTTGCCTGGTACAATCTGACGTCTGTGTACCGAAAGCAGATTGCCCACAAGTACTTGGCTGTGACACACCTAATTCTACACCTTCATTCCTCTTAGTGCAGGTCTCAGAGAGGACTGATGGTATAGTGGGTTTGGAAATCTCAGCTGATGAGGAGCAAGGAGAGGTCCTCTTTGTTCTTTGGTGTAAAACAAAAGGATTCGCCCTGGGACTTTGAATGAAGTGGGTACCGTTTCCGCCAGTAAATATAACAGTAGTAAATACAGTATATGATTTATTCAAGTAAAATTGTTTACATGCATAGATAACACCAACAGTTGCCAAAAAAAAGGATATATATATATAAAACAAGAAATATTGGTACATGGATCTGATAGCAATCATAGTACACGGGCATCATGTACATCATGTGTGTAACATTGTACCTATGATAAAAAAAAGTATATAGTTGGCAAAATGGCACAGTATTGGTTTAAGGGCACAGGGTAGGAGGGGTTATGGGTCCCCATACTCACCACTGAGCTTGACCATGGCTACAGGTGTGCAGCTCCAAGATAGCGGCAGCAGGTGCCTCACCAGGGAGCTGAGGGGGCGAAGTCAGATGGGACCCCACCAGGGGCCAAATGGCGAGCAGGCATGGCATAGGTGTAGTGATGTAACCCAAGAGACCTTGTTAGTTCATAAAGAGTGTAGGCTGTAAACATAAGTATGTTTGTCAGGCATCTAAAGTAATAAAGTAGAATCAATAAGTACTAGCATGGAAATATATATGCATGAAATGAGAGGCCTGGACCCAAAGATGGTAGGGAACATGAAGATGGTAGTAAACATAGGATAACAGAGGGATACTAACAGGTGCAAAGATAAAAAAGAAAAAGGGAGTGAAAGAGGTGGACGCTGATTGTGTAATAGTAGGGTAGGGATGTATCCCTAAAAACCTCATTAGTCCATAAAGAATATAGGCTATAAACATGAGTATGTTTGTCAGGCATCTAAAGTAGTAAAATCAATAAGTATTCGCATACAGATATGTATATATAAGTAAAAGGCCTGGGCCACGGATGGTAGGGACATGTAGATGGTGGAAAACATAGGATAGCAGAGGGATATTAACAAGTAACAAGATGAAAAAGCCAGAGGAGAGAGGGGTGGATTGTGATAGTGTAGTGAGGTGTGTGATATCAAATAAATAAAAATAAATAAAATAAATAAAGCTATGTATGAGGTATGCAAGTATACCTAAAGGTAACAAGTATCAAAAGGTGAAGATGGTAAATACTTGAGTGTGGTGAATTTCTTGAATGTAAAAGTAATGAGACACAGCAGGCAACCTCCACAGCTGGGTGTGTCCTCAATGAAGAGTGAAATTAAAATGCAAGCCAATGTTTATAGCCTATGGGTAGGAAATGCGCCATCTTGGACAACCGATCTATGACTTCAAAGATGGTAGAGTAACCTTCGGAAGGAGGAAGTTTGACGATAAAATCCATTGAAATAATTTGCCAGGGTCTATCCAGAACTGGTAAGGGTCTCGACAACCCCCAGGATTTTGTCCTGCTAGACTTATTTCTGGCGCAGGTTTCAATGTACTTCTTGCAATCTTCTTTCAAACATGGCCACCAAAAGGTACGCTGTAAGAGTTCAGTTGTCTTGTGGGACTCCAAAGTGTCCTGCAAGGGCATGATCATGGCAGAGGCCCAAGGCTGAGAAACTTTCAGGCACAAAGATTTTATTGTTGTGCCAAAAAAAAAAAACATCTTTAGCTTGTACCATCATCCCAGGGGGTGGCAGGATATTAATAGAGGCTTGCCTAATCTGTGACAAGAAATCTTCCTGTAACAAAAGGAAACTTCCGGGAGGAAGAATGGTGTCTGGAGGAGCTGGTTCTTCTGTCATGCCAAACATCCGAGACAAAGCATCTGGCTTAACGTTCTTGGATCCTGGCCTGTAGGTGATGTGAAAAACTAATCTCGTAAGAGTGCCCACCTGGCCTGCCGGGGTTTCAACCGTTTTGCGACTCGCAGATACTCTAAGTTCCGATGGTCGGTGTAGATCAGGATCGGATGGGCTGCCCCTTCCAGCAGATATCTCCACTCTTCGAGAGCAGTTTTAGTTGCCAGAAGCTCGCGGTCTCCTACGTCGTAGTTCGTTTCTGCTGGGGACAACTTGCGATAAAAGAATGCCACAGGGTGCAGTAAGAACTTGACCCCTTGGCGTTGAGACAGAACTGCCCCTACTGCCGTCTCTGAGGCGTCTACCTCTAGGCAGAGTTCAAGGGGAGGTTAAAGACGAGCCAGGTAGACAGCAGGAATCAGGATACAGGTTCACAGGATACTGGATACTCAGGAGCTGAAGACAAAGCAGCACCAGACCAGGTATCAGCTGGACTTAAATAGATTGCTTGCGCGCAAGTGCCGATCGCGCATGAGGATGTGCGACGGCTGCTGTTTGCGCTCCCGTTCCCACATGTGCACATCTATGCGCCAAAGCCCAGTTTCTGTGTGCAACAGGAATGCGCATTCTTCTGTGCCTTAGAAGTATTCTGGGGGAACGAGGTTGTCTGCTGATGGATGCATCCTGACACCTACAGTGTTGTGGCAACACCAACACTTAAGGCCCCAATTTCTGCAGAGTATATAGGGCAGGCCCCTACTTTCAAACATCCAACTTACAAACGACTCCTACTTGCAAACGGAAGGAGACAACAGGAAGTGAGGTGAAATCTACCCCTAGGAAGGGAAATTCTCTCCTGTAAGAGTTAATATGGGAAAAATGTGTCTCCTCTCCACTGATTCTTTATCACCAATCCTTGTTTCACTAAAACCCCCAAATTTTCAAAAAACACTTGTCATTGGGACAGAAAGTGAGGTGAAATCTTCTGAAGAGGTGCACAGACAGCAAAACAAATGTTACAGGGGTGATAACCCTTCCCTATGTTTTCCAAAAAGCTTAAAAATAGATTTTTTGGCTGGAGCTATACTTTAAAAATGTACCAGTTCAAAATTACAAACAGATTCTACTTAACAACAAACCTACAGTCAATGTCTTGTTTGCACCGCCTGTATACTGCTGTTCAGAGCCGCAAGCAGTTTTAAATGACTTTTATTCCTTTAAAAATGTCATTTTGTGCAGGGACTGTTCTAAGCACGGGAAACACGCACCACTTTACAGGTATACTATAGACACCACCCAAGTACGATATTAAAATGAATATTTCTGGCCGGGGGGCGGAGCCGGCAGCCAGAGCGGATGGTAGTGTGAGGAGAGAGCTCTGACACAATGGCTTCTATAGAGCGGCTCACAGCGACACTACAAACTGCAAAATACATCCACAGAGAGGGGAGACACAGAGGAACACAGCGGTTAAGATGAACAAAAGAAAAACGAGAGAAGGACCGAAAAAATTGACCGATTTCTACCCCCTCACGGCCGGCCGAGATTTCCAAGATGGCGCCCGCTATGAGAATAGAAACACAGCATCCCCTGCACACTCCTGCAGCCATCCGTCGCCATCCTCGGGTGAGTCTAATCTCACACAGTATCCACAAACATCCTCACCCTCTGACAGCCCTGTTAAGCAGAAAAGGAGGATTGGGGTGGAGGAGGAGAATCAGGATGAGGCAGGAGCAGAGGAAGACATAATGGAGGAATCATCCTCTCACAGCCAGCAGTTAGATGCTTTTCCTACATCAGGGCAGCCCATCCTGGATACCACGATGAAGGAAATGTTATTAACTCTCAGGGGGGCCCTCCAACAGGACATGTCTGCATTTATGCACACTACAAAAAAAGAACTGTCAGCGTTTGGTAGCAGAGTCAAGTATGTGGAAAAAAAAAATGGAGGAATTTACACTAGCTCATAATGAGCTGGTGGATGCGCACTTTGAGGTAGAAGATGAGATCAAAACTATGCGCCTAAAAATGGCGGACATCGAAGACAGGGCACGCAGGAACAACATAAAGTTCAGAGGGATCTCTGAATCGGTCAAACCGGCAGAACTCACTGCGTACCTCCAAAAGCTCATGACCACGGTTCTGCCGTCTCTGGGGCCTAACGACATAATCATAGACAGAGCCCACAGACTGCCAAAACCCTCCAAATCCCCAGGGATGTCATCGCTAGGATCCACTTTTACCACATAAAAGATCAGCTGATGCGATTTGCCAGACAGCACCCCACGCTCCCTGATCCATTCACCGGAATCGCATTGTATGCAGATTTATCGCAAGCTACACTAACAGCGAGGCACAACTTAGTTCCTATTACTAAAATCTTACGCAATCACAAGATTCTGTATAAATGGGGATTCCCTGCCAAACTGCTGTTGGAAATGCACGGCGAATCGTACGCAATCACTTCACTGGAAAAAGGGATGGATCTCCTCAGAAAATGGCGTCTTCTACCGATGGATGGAGAAGCTGCAGACCCTGACCCATTACTTGACAGACGAAACAACAACCGTCAAAACAGAAGAGGCAAGTAAATGCTACTCGGTTACACGTTCGCCTCGGTAGATGGCTCTTATACACGTGTGGCACTTCTCTCAGGATCAATAACCCCTGTTGCCTTCCAAATCTTCCATGAACCCAGGTGTAGGTTCAAGAAGCAGCCGTTGTTCGGCTAATATGTTTCTTAGTTATCCCCCTTCTTCACTTACAGGATGACACCTGTGACCTGTTCTATACAAACTTTAATGTTTGATTGGTCTATAATGCTGCATAATTCAGCTTGGTTTTTTGTTGACGTTTTTCTTTTTCTTTTTGCTATTCTGACATTTTCTTCAGAATCTTTATTTCAAACCGTACACGTACCCAACATCAGTCCAAGAGCATATTGTTTATTGATCTCTACCACTAGATGGCAGCAGCTTGTACTCATTGAATGGAATGAACCTTAAAATAGTATCACACAATGTGAGAGGTTTAAACAGCTCCTATAAGCGCAGGGCCATGTGGAAATCAGCTCTGGACCTGAAATGTGACATCCTGTGTGCACAAGAAACACACTTCACTAGCAGCAAACCTCCAAAGTGCACGCACAATAAATTTTCCAAAGTATTCACCGCCAATGACACTTCGAAAAAAAATGGGGTATTGATTGCTATTAAGGACACATTAACCTTTTCTTTATTGCAGATTCATAATGACCCCCAAGGACGCTTTATTATTTTGATCGCAGAAATAGATGGGGTCCTCTACACACTGGTAAACTTATATGCCCCAAATGTTAAGCCAATGAAGTTTATCTGTAAGGTTGTTAAACTTGCCAAATCCTTGCAAAAGGGCAATCTAATAGTATGTGGGGATTTTAATATGGTCATGAATGAGGAATTTGATTCCTCCTCGGTGGCTCTGAGGAAGAGGCCCTCTTTAGGTACCTGGTGTCATGAAGAAAGACTCTTTGATCCCTGGTGCTGCCTTAGATCCACCGAGAGGGACTACTCTTATTACTCCATGGTGCACAATAGCTACTCTAGAATTGACTTTTTCCTAACAGATATGTATACCCTGCAGAAAGTGATTAAGGCTGATATCCTCAGCATTACGTGGTCTGATCATGCGCCTGTGGCCATTGAGCTTGAAACTAGCAATAAAACATCCCACAAACCACTATGGCGCAACAATACCTACCTCCTGTCTTGTCCTCACATTAAAGAGGAAATAGAGAAGAAACTTAAAGAATACTTTAGTATCAATTCCAATGGGGAATGCTCCCCAACAATGATCTGGTGTGCTCACAAAGCATACGCTAGGGGTATTCTTATCCAGATTGCTTCAAGAGAAAAGAAAAAGAAATCACATCACTTAGCGAAACTCCACAAAGCTATTGCAGAACTAGAGGCCCAACACAAGGACCCCAGCACCGCATCCCCCAGCATCTTAAAACGCCTTAATTCTTGTCGCGAAGAACTGCGACAGGAACTTGGGGCAGACTACGACCTATATTTCAAAAGGCTGAAACTATCATTTTACTCCCAAAACAATAGGGCAAGCAAACTTCTGGCCTCACAAATTAAAAAAAGACATGCGAAATCCAACATCACTCATATTCAACATCACAGCTCCAATACCACACTCCACAACCCTAAGGACATAGCTAATGCTTTTGGGGACTATTACAAATCCCTTTACAATCTCAATAAAGATCCATCCACCTACCAACCTACAGATAGACAGATAGATGAGTTCCTTCAAAGGAATCCAACTGCCCTCAGTAGACTCAACAATTCTACAAGCCTTAAACTCTCCAATCAATAATGCAGAAATTGAGACAGTTATTAAAACTCTCCCCATGCATAAATCCCCAGGAGCGGACGGTTTTTCCGCTGAGTACTACAAGGCATTCAGCTCCCTGCTTGCACCAAAACTAGTAGATGTTTTCAATAAAGCAGCCAGAGGGGGATCCTTCCCAAGAGAAATGCTCCAAGCAATAATAGTAACACTACCCAAACCCGGCAAAGACAACTCCCACCCCCAAAATTATAGGCCAATTTCCTTACTCAACTGTGACCTAAAGATCTATGCAAAAGTATTGGCCAACAGGTTATTAGAAATTTTGTAAAGGGCAGACAAGCACCGGATGGAACTAGAAGGATGTTAGATCTACTACGATTCGCAGAACTTAATCAATTACCAAGTATTTTTCTTGCATTAGACGCCGAAAAGGCGTTCGATAGGGTGCATTGGGGTTACCTATCAAAAACTTTACAAAAATTTGGAATATCAGGAATGATACATTCGGCAATTATGTCCCTATACTCAAATCCATCCGCCCAAGTCTATACCTCTAGTCTCCTATCTGATCCATTCCTACTATCTAATGGTACAAGACAAGGTTGCCCCTTATCCTCAATAATCTTTTCACTCATTATAGAACCTCTGGCACAAAGCATTAGGTCCAATGCATCCATCAAAGGCATAAATATAGGTAAAGACAGTCATAAAATAGGACTCTTTGCCGACGATATAATGTTAACTTTATCCGAGCCAGCAACCTCTATACAAGAACTTAAAAAACTATTGCATAATTTTAGTAAAATCTCCTTTTACAAAATCAACACAAACAAGTGTTTCACTTTAACACTCAATATACCCATAGAAGAACAAAGCACGATTAAACATTTGTTTCCCCTCGGGGCGTGACCGGATGTCATTGTGAGCGGGTGTGTGTGAAAGCTCCCTCCTAGCTCCGGCTTTCATGCTGCCTAGCCCCATCCCTAGCAGCTCAACCTAGCCCGCTATCTGCCTGCTTACTTTCTGGCTTGCCTTTCTGCCTTTGTGTGCACCGCTCCATCTGACAGCGATTGTGATCTTACCTCCAGGAGTGGGGGCGCTGCCCTGCATTCCGCGCCCAGGCCGCGCTGCAGGTTCCCCCCCGCCGGACTGGTCGCCTGGCAACGCTGTGAAAACTCTCGGTGATCCGGACAGAGACTTGGGAGTGACAGCTGAGACGCTCCGCTTCGGTCCCAGCCTCCCTCCCCTTTCTTCAGCCACAGCTATAGCAGCAGACGCCAGCTACAGCAAAAGACACACACGTGGAGAGAGCACGCAGCTCTGAAAATACCACAGGACAGGTACGAGAACACTTGGGCACAGTTTAAAAGCCCTGGGGCTATAGAGGTGGACTGCATGGTATCCTGTTAAAACTATGCCCTATTATATCTGTTAATACCATTCAGTTGCACAGTAGTTCCAAAGAGAGTCATTGTAAAAGCAAAATAAGGAAGAGCAAGGGGAGAGAGGGAAGAGGAGAGCAGAGAAGAACGTAAAGAGGCAAGGAAATCGCTTGTTAAAGGGGGAAGGAATAAGAGAAGAAAAGAGGGAGGAAAACAAAAAAAAAATAATAAAAAGAAAAGAGTAAAGTCAGAGAAAAGTAAAAGTCCAACTAAGCTCCAGTTGTGGGTTCAAAAGACGTCACGCATATCTCAGAGGGTGGGCTGCAGGGGGGCGGCAGTGGCAGCATCTGGGCATATTAATTAGCAGATAAGGGGCAAACCACTGTTGGAATCCTGCTTTTTTAGCGCCCCCAATGATGACCAGGAAGAAGGGTGAGGAGCCCCAACAGCTACACGAAAACACAACAACACAGGTTGCCCGCTCTGTTAAGGAAAAGGGGAACCTAGCAGCATCAGCTTCTGCGGCCGCAACAACTGCAGCAAAATTAGAAAAGTTTGCACATACCCCTGCACATACCCCCGTTAAAGGTAATCAATTGCCTCACGAGAAGACACAGACAGGCCCGCCTGGGGATCGGAAAAGCGTGGGCAGAATGTCAGCAGCTCCAGCCGTACTACCGGCTAGCACTAAAATTACAACAAATAAAAAAAGTCCAGAGCTAGCCCCCCTGGAGAGAGGAACTGTATCAGCCAGCGGTGCTCCATCTGATCCTAGTATATCTGTTGAACCAGAACCCACACTAAAGGAAGTACTAGCTGCAGTTAATTCATGTAAGGGGTCCCTGAATGATCTGTGTGACCAACTAGGGGGCCTTAAGGTAGAACTACGCTCTATGAGCCAGGAACTTCAGAAAGTTCTAGAAAGGACTACCCTTATAGAAGAAAGATTGAGTCAACTTGAGGACACAGTGTTTCCAATGCAACGGGAATTTAAGAGTATACAAACACAGTTTGAAATGTATAGAAACAAAAGGGATGAAATAGAGAATAGGATGCGCAGATGCAATGTTAGGGTGCTGGGCCTCCCTGAGGGAAGTGAGGGCCCCCGCCCTGAGGTATATATGGAAAATCTGCTTAAGGGGCTATTTGGGTCCGATACTTTTTCACCTTACTTTGCTATTGAGAGGGCGCATCGAATTCCCACCAGGCCTACCGCATCAGGAGGATGCCCCAGACCAATGATCCTTAAGCTGTTCTGCTACAAGGACAAGGTGACGCTAATGCAAAGATCTAGAGAGAAAGGAGATATTTTTCATAACGGCAGTAGGATTTCACTGTACCCCGATTATTCCCCGGACTTGCAAAAAAGAAGTGCAGGCTTTGTGGAGGTGAAACATGCTCTACGGTCTTATAAAGTCCCATACGCTTTGCTATACCCAGCACGACTCCGTGTAGAAGCCTCAGGGACAGTCTATTTCTTCGATGCAGCTGACAAAGCCTCAGCATGGCTTGAGGACCACAAAAAGAACTTATAAATCTAGGAAATCGGGAGAGATGTGAAAGAGGAAAATGATAAAGAGGACAAAACACTGTATTATTAAAAGTTAAACAAGGGATGGGGCTGGGGGGTTGGGGGAGGGGTTTTTTTTTTTTTTTTCAGCATGAGCTGGAGGTGGGGGGGAGTGTGGGTTGAAGAGTGTGAGAAAGTCTCAAATGTGTGTTGATACACGATTAAGGTTGTGGGGTGGTTTGATTTTCTTTTTTATTTTGTTCTTTTGCTTTAGGGCTGTTAGAAAACAAGGGGGGGAGGGAGGGGGGCAGGCGGAGGTTGACGGGTGGGTATGGTTGTTACTAGTTGTGGTACGGAGGTATGCGTTAGAATGGGTCACAATAAAGGCTCCTAGGGCTAGCCGAAATAGGCACGGGAGGGGTAAGGGGAGGTCACGGGGTAAAGAGCTAATTATTCCCCATATGGGACTTAAACACATTAGTAAACAGAAGCAGGGGTGCGGGGAGGGTAACAATTTAAATAAGGGTTTGTGTTACTTATACACGCGTGCGGAAAGAATTGGAGTATTGGGGGCATGGGGGAGACAAGAGGGGAAGGGTATTTGCCTTCTCCCTCCGCCCCTCACGCCCCTAAAATATGGTTCCAGCACTGTTGGTGGACCTAGGAATTACAGAGGAGTCACAACAAATGTTAAGAAATTTGACGTGTTCGGTTAGGGTTTAAAAAGTGGTTTATATTTTATATTGCACAAGATGGTTGTTTCTTATTTTTTATTTTGTGTTAAAAATCTCTCATTTTCTTTCTGATGCTTAGTCTAGTCGGAGTAGGATCGTGGAATGTTAGGGGTTTAGGTGATCCCGATAAGAGAACTGCTGTATTATCAGAGCTGGAGGCCCAGGGTGTTGATCTGATCTGTCTGCAGGAGACGCACTTGACAAATGAAACCAGGATACGAATTGGGGGTAGGAAATTTCAGACGCAATTCCATTCTGTCTACTCTTCCTACTCGAGAGGAGTGTGTATATTGGTTAAAAAAGGGGTATCGTTCACCTGCAGAGGCGTTCGGATCGACACGTTGGGCTGCTATATTTTTTTGCATTGCCTGTTAGACGGTAGAGAATTTGTTATTGCAAATATATATATTCCTCCTCCAAGTAAGTTGGAAATTCTATATTGCCTGTTGGAATATATGGAGAACAAGATAGGGATTCCGTTGATCCTGGTTGGCGATTTTAACACAGTCCTCGATAGTCGGCAGGATAGACTCCCATCTGGTACCCGGACAGTGAGGGCAATGGAGGGTAGGCTTAGGCAGTTTTTAGAGGAAGTGGGGTGGTGTGATCTATGGAGAATTCATAACCCAAACGTTAGACAATACTCTTGTTACTCAGGGACACACCACACACTATCCCTAATAGATCTAGCCATAGGCAATAAGGAAGCGCACCCCCTAGTACATAAAATAGAATACGGCCCAAGAGGACTATCAGACCACTCGCCCTTAAAACTGGTGATGTGCACCGGTGATAGACAAATACATAGGCCTTGGTCAGTAAACCCAGTATGGTTAGAGGTAATAGGGAGCATGGAAGAAATTTCTACTAGTCTAAAGGAGTTTATGGTATGTAACTCAGGTACAGCGGCAGGGGGAGTGGTCTGGGACGCTTCAAAGGCTTTTCTCAGAGGGCTTCTAATTCAGCAAATAGCAAGGGTAAAGCAGAAAACAAGAATGCAGGAAGATCGCATTAGAAATGAGGTTATGGTGCTGGAGAGGCAGTATGTTCTGGGCCCCACTATAGAGCTAGGGGAGCTATGGATTAGGAAACAACAGGAATTTAATGCGGTAATAATGAGAAAAGCTGAAAATAAAAGATTTTTTCAGAGGCAGAGGTTTTTTGAGGAGGGGGAAAGAGTGGGCCGAATGCTGGCCGTAGTGGCAAGTTCCAACTCCCCGACCTCAACAATCTCTGCGATTAGATCCCCAAATGGGGAAATCGTGACGGATCCTGTGAAAGTCAAGGAGATATTCTTTGATTTCTACAGCTCCCTGTACAAGTCAAAACAGCCTACAGCAAGAGGAGAGTTGGATAAACTACTGGAGGGACTGGTATTACCTACCTTAACTACAGTAGATAAAGTTAACTTAGAATCCCCTATAACCCTAGAAGAATTAGGGATGGCTGTGGCTGCTATGCCCAATCATAAGACCCCAGGCCCAGACGGACTCCCCCTGGAAATATATAAATATTATGGGGGGGATCCTGCTCCCCACTCTCTTGAGGACACTAGAGGAGGCGTTTATAGACGGTGGTCTCCCCGCCTCAATGATAGAGTCTAATATTATACTTATTCATAAGGAAGGGAAGGACCAACTGGATGTAGCGTCATACAGAACAATTTCTTTGCTTTGCTCGGACATTAAAATCCTAGCAAAGGTACTAGCAACTAGGCTAAGTAAATGTATTAATAACCTGGTACATCCAGACCAAGCAGGATTTATCCCCCATAGGTCTACCAGTGTCAATATTAGGAGAGCATATCTGAACCTGCAGACCCCAGTTGCAGAAAGGGACGCCAGAGCCATTATGTCCCTGGACATTTCTAAAGCATTTGATAGCTTGGAGTGGGGCTACCTCTGGGGAATAATGGACAAATTTGGGTTTGGCCCGATTTTTATCAACTGGGTAAAAATTTTGTACAGCCGACCATCTGCTAAGCTAAAGATTAACGAGTATACAGACAGTTTGACATTAGAGAGGGGTACAAGACAGGGGTGTCCATTATCGCCCCTCCTGTTCGCTCTGGCAATGGAGCCGCTGGCGGAGGCTATAAGAAGGGCACCGGGTCTGCTGGGTTTTAGGAGGAAGGGTAGCGAAGAAAGAGTCGCACTTTACACAGATGACGTCTTGGTATTCCTGGGGGATATGGGTCCATCTTTGGAAAAAACGATGCAACTGGTAGAAGGATTTGGGAAGGTATCGGGCCTAGTAGTTAACTGGGATAAATCTTCATTGCTACAGATTGACTTAATCAATAACCCCCTCCCTGATGGTCTCCCTGGGTTAAAAGTAACTGATAATATAAAGTACCTGGGAATAGTAATGACTAGGGATCCCAATAACTACATCGGAGATAACTTGGCCCCCTTGCTTGAGAAGTTTAGAAGAAAATGCGATATCTGGTGTCGGCTCCCCCTGTTGCTGGCAGGACGCTCAAACCTGATTAGAATGATCTGGTTGCCGCAACTACTCTATATTCTCCATAACTCCCCGGTATGGATCGGGAGAAAATGGTTCATGAAAATAAACTCTCTATTTAGGGAACTTATCTGGAAGAAGGGCCAGGCTAGGATCAAATTGCAGACATTGCAGCAACCTACCTGGGAAGGAGGATTGGCAATTCCCCATCCGTATGGTTACTATTTAGCTGCTCAAATGCAGCATTTAGGGGGCTGCGAATCCCTGGGCGAAGCAAGCGCTAGCAATAAAATAATGTTAGAAGGTAGCTCACACAGACGTTTGGATGCACTAGAGGCGGGCTCACTCCAGAGAAAGTTGCCAACATATAAATTAGTAAATAAGACCTGGCAGACAGTCAAGAAGATCATGGGGTATAGAGGCATTACTGAGTTCTCACCCATATGGTCTAACGAATCCTTGGGGCAATTAAGGGCTATAGAAAAGAACCCCGTTTGGGAAAACTACGGAATCCATAGATTGGCTCAGCTGTACAGCGACACCAACTTGAAATCCTTTATGGAACTGAGAAGGGAATTCGGAGTTCCATATAATATATTCTATAATTATCTACAGATCAGGCACGCACTGAATACCCAATTTAGGTCCTCCCCTATGAAGCGATGTAAAACACCGCTTCTTAATAAAATAGTTAAAGCAACAAACACCAAGGGGCTGATTGGAGATGTGTATACGCAGCTATTGGACAAGATCCTGGTTCAAGGCGTGCCTCTCGGGTCTAGAGAAGGATGGGAGGCGGATGTGGGGGAGCTGACGGACGCCCAGTGGAAAAAAATACTGGAACTTGGGCAGACAGTGTCCGTCTCTCCGTCACAGAAGGCCTCACACCTCCTCCTTCTACATAGAGCATATTACACTCCTAGAAGACTGTATAGGTTTGGGAGTAGGCCAGACGACAGATGCCCCAGGTGCTATAGGTCAGGAGATCTTATACACATGGTTTGGAGATGTCCAAAATTGGCAAGATATTGGTTGGAAGTGGTCGGGACAATAAACCGTAGATTCAAGGTAAACTTGGAATTAGATGCTAAGGTGTGTGTGCTGGGGTTAGTGGGAGCTAACATAGGAAACACCAGCACAACCACTGCCATAGTAAGATGTCTATACCAAGCGAGAAAGCTGATAGCACAATCCTGGCTCTCAACAAACCCTCCAATTATAGGGGAATGGCTTAAAACAATGGACTCCTTGGTCTGGACAGAAAGGACAGTATACACTAAAAAAGGGAACTACAGTAAATTTCTTGGCATATGGAAGCTCTGGCTCCAGGAGCTGAACATTCGACATCTATTTTGAACTAATTACCCCAGAACCCCTCACGAGTGCGGGGGCGAATAATGCCTCAGATCAGTTAACTCTGGGTGTAGGAACAGGCCTCACTGGGGCTTAGACAGTTGTAGCACGCCGTAAGTTCTAGCGTTAATGAATTTAATCTTTGAGCTGTTTATAAGGGAAGGGAGGGGGGTGGTAAGGCGGGTAGTAGATAAAGGGTGGGTGGGAAGAGTAGGGAAGGAAGGGGTGAAGGAAAAGAGGGGGGAAAAAAAAAAAATAGCACACTGTAAGTTATTACTATTTACATACTTGTCACTGTTTGTATTTACCACAGCGCACAGCAGAAATGCGAGGTACTTAGCTTTATTTTTTGCCTTTGTAATATGTTTCATCGTTTTTGCTATTTGCACCTTAAATACAATATGCTACGAAAAGTATGTAACTATTTTATATTGCTACTAATAAAAAGATTGGAAAGAAAAAAAAACAAACAAACATTTGTTTCCCTGTAATTGGGACCCCCCCTCAATTATATATCTTGGTGTGCAGCTCACCTCCTCTTCCGCTAAACTATATTCCAGCAATTACACTCCTCTACTTGCAAGTGTTGAAGAAGAAATGGTCCAAATTGGTAAACTGCATTTATCATGGATGGGGAGAATAGCTAAATATCAAATGCAAATATTACCTAAACTTCTATACCATTTCAGAACTCTGCCCATACCTCTCCCTCAAACATTCTTCTCACAATTAGCGAAAAATTTAAATAAATTTATTTGGGCAGGAAAAAAACCTAGAATCGCACTGACTCATTTGTATAAACCCAAACACTTAGGCGGAGTAGGTCTCCCAAATGCACACATTTATTACCAAGCAGCTATATTGGAATGAACTCGATATTGGTTCGCATGCCAAACTGACAATAAATGGTCTGAATTAGAACAAGAAATCACTCCCAGCCATAATCTACCAGCCCTGGTGTTAGCTGCTGGTATGCACCATAGACCAATCACTGCACTATACCCTACGGTACAAGCTTCTATAACAGCCTGGTCCTCCTTGCTAAGACAACCATTTAAGGATACTACTATGCAGGAAATACAAATCCCATTAGCAACATATGAATACTTGATCCCAAACATCTCGACCCAAACTTTGAAAAACAGAGGGGAACATTTCCTCACACCTGACCTACAAGGACAGGAAACAATGGAAAGTTATCAACTGTTTCAAATAAAGCACTACCTCAAACATAACAAATCTAGACCACTTGAAATACCCCAAATACTGTGGCACTATCTTATAAACAAAAACCCGGGGAAACACAAGGGAATATCATTATTCTACAAATTCGCTACCCCTCTATACTTACAGGCTAAACTGCCTAACATGAGAAAGTGGGAACAGGACCTCAAAAAGGAATTCCCATTACACCAATGGCATCTAGCGGTGAAGAGTAATAGTAAATCTTCAGCGTGCATAGACCACTGGGATACTGCATAGGTGGTATCTTACTCCCCTACGTATTCACAAAATGAACCCGAGTTCCTCCCCAATATGCTGGCGAAAATGTGACAATACTGGCAACCTTCTACACATATTGTGGAGCTGCAAGGTAATAAAACCTTTCTGGCAGAAAGTAGCTTCCATTATTCAAACAATTACAAATACCACAAGGCCACTAAATCCTGAACTTTCCCTCCTTAGCCTGGGCATAGACAACTTTCCTCATTTCACGAGAAAGGTTGTTATAAATATACTATTTGCAGCACGCATATCGTTAGCAAGAGAATGGCGCTCTCAATCACCCCCAAAAATCGAAGAAGTAATTTCCAGAGTGAATGCCCACTACACAATGGAAAAAATGCTAGCGTATAAGGAAAGAAGAGTCCCGGCCTTCCACAAACACTGGGAGGTCTGGAAATCTTCTCAGTATGCTCCCTCTCACTTGTGAAACTGAGTATTATGTTTCATGATATTTAGGCTAAACAACTAGGCTAATAGTGGTAAAAGTACTTAAATAATTAGATAAAGCAATCAGAATATCAATAAACAATTGACATTACTAGAAGTAGTCACACCAGAAGATCCAACCCAGACTGTATTATTTAGTGACTGCTCTAGAAGGTATGTATTTTCTGTTATTAATGTATTAAGAATATATCTACGTTTGAAGTTCATAAGATAGCTGTCTACAAAGTTCGAAATGAGCATATACTGTATTTCCTCACTATTGACCCTCACTAAGGTCATTAGAGGGCTGCCTTGTTTAAGACTACTAGAGGTTCCTGCTCACAGTCTGTACCCAGTCGGGGTGACAGGGCCTACCTCCTGTTGAGGTCGTTAGCTACGTGGTTATGGGTGGCTCAAGTAGATTTATCTCTTTGTGGAATTCTGACTGTCAGTCAACACTCACCCTGTTTATGTCATATACTGTAAACAATGCTCTGTACTTTATGTATAAACTGAAATTCTATAATAAAAATCTATGGTTAAAAAAAAAAAATGAATATTTCTCTTTTTTTTCACTTTAAGCATCATTAACCGCTTCAGCCCCGGACGAATTTACCCCCTTCCTGACCACAGCATTTTTTTGCGATTCGGCACTGCGTCGCTTTAACTGACAATTGCGCGGTCGTGCAACGTGGCTCCCAAACAAAATTGACGTCCTTTTTTCCCACAAATAGAGCTTTCTTTTGGTGGTATTTAATCACCTCTGCGATTTTTATTTTTTGCGCTATAAACAAAATAAGAGTGACAATTTTGAAAAAAACGCATTATTTTTTACATTTTGCTATAATAAATATCCCCCAAAAATATATAAAAAAAACATTTTTTTTCCTCAGTTTAGGCCGATACGTATTCTTCTACATATTTTTGGTAAAAAAAAAAATCGCAATAAGCGTTTATTGATTGGTTTGCGCAAAAGTTATAGCGTTTACTAAATAGGGGATAGTTGTATGGCATTTTTATTAATAATTTTTTTTTTACTAGTAATGGCGGCGATCAGTGATTTTTATTGTGACTGCGACGTTATGGCAGACATGTCGGACATTTTTGACACATTTTTGGGACCATTGTCATTTATACAGCGATCAGAGCGATTAAAAATGCACTGATTACTGTGTAAATGACACTGGCAGTGAAGGGGTTAACCACTAGGGGGTGGGGAGGGGTTAATCAGTACTAGGGGAGTGTTTTCTAACTGTAGGGGGGAGGGGCTGTATGTGTCACTAGACTGATCACTGCTCCCGATGACACGATGACAGGGAGCAGTGATCAGTGACACTGTCACTAGGCAGAACGGGGAGATGCTGTTTACATCAGCATCTCCCCGTTCGTCCTCTCTGTGAGGCGATCGCGGGTATCCCCGCGGCGATCGAGTCCGCGGGACCTGCGACCCGACTCATGGAGCTCCCGGCCGGCGGCATGCACGCAATGGCATGGCGGGGAAATCAAATGGATGTGCCGAGGTACATCGTCGTGCGCTGGTCGGGAACCGGTTAAAATCACTGCTCCCGAAAAAACGTCCGTTTTTAAAACTTTTTTTTGCATTGATACATGTCCCCTGGGGCAGGACCCGGGTTCCCAAACCCTTTTTAGGAAAATACCATGCATATTAGCCTTTAAAATTAGCACTTTTGATTTCGAACGTTCGAGTCCCATAGACTTTAATGGGGTTCTAAAGTTTGCGCAAACTTTCGGTCCGTTCGCAGGTTCTGGTGCGAACCGAACCGGGGGGTGTTCGGCTCATCCCTACTCTCCACCTCCCGTCGCTCCCTATTTCTTTAAAATGGCTCCCCCTGCTCTTCTTTCCTATCTCCTTTACCCCCCCAGCAATGATTTCCTCCCCCACACCGATCCGACTCCCCCAAGCAAACCCGATCCCCTGCAGCTACCCTTGAGCTGCCAGCTTTAATCCTCTGCCACTCCCGCCAGCTTCAGGTGCTGCAGGGGCTTAGAGGGGAATCACACTATGTCCCCCCCACCACTCAGATCACCCCCCCTGCCCCACCGATCCATTGCTGCTAGGCAGCATTCCCTCCTTCCCCTCCCGCCGCCTGCAGTTGCTGACCGGCACTCCAAGCTGACAGGCTGGAGACAAGGCGGGGTTGGGAGTTGGGACTGGGGGGGGGGCTTGGTAAACAGGTGTTTACCAGCTCCCTCCCTGTACTATAATGGACACAGGGAGCAGTCACTACCATGCGCTCCTGTGTCCACTGATAACCATGTTTACTATATGTCAGTTTATGAATGAATAGGAGGGACTCCTTATTCATTCATGTAATGTGCAGCTTAGGATGCAGGGAAAGGGACTGTCTTCAGTCCTTTTCTCTGTCTCAAAAAAGAGATATTGGGGTCTGTTTAGACCTCTCATATCTCACCAAAGACCAGAATATAAACAAATATTAAAAAATATAATTGTAAAAAAATGTAAAAAGTTAAATATATATAAAAAAAAACCCCAAAACATAGTAAGGCCCCTTTCACATGGAGCAGACAGCTCAGCAAAGCTGGCCCCCCTACAATCAGCACAAACAAAAACTCAAGTGTGTTTCTTTAGTGTTACGTTTGTGCTGTTTTGTGCCGTAAAAATTAACATTTGTGCTGCTTTTATTTTTAAGATATTAGCAATTGTTTTTTCCAGACTATGACATCACCTGGCCCCCCTCCAACAGCCAAAAGACACAAAACCACTCTGGTTTGTTAGTGCAGCGTTTGTGCTGGATCGCGCTGTTTAAACTTCCGTTCTATCTTTTTTGTGTTATTAATGATTTAATAAAGGTCACCAAAGGTCACTCAGCCCCCCTACAACAGCTAAAAGGCACAAAACTGGTCTCGTTGGTTAGTGCTACATTTGTGCTGCTAAAATTTTTATTTGTGCTGTTATTAGCCAGCCCCCCTACAAAAGGACACAAAAACGATAAAAGATAGAACAGAGGTTTAAATGGCACAACCCAGCACAAACAAACCTGGCACTAACCAACCAGCCTGGTTTCGTGTCCTTTGGCTGTTGTAGGGGGGCTGGGTGATGTCATAGTCTAGAAAAAACAATTGCTAATATCGTAAAAATAAAAGCAGCACAAATGTTAACCCCTTCATCGCCCCCCTAGTGGCTAATCTCTTCCCTGCCAGTGTCATTTACACAGTAATGTCGCAGATCGCCGCCATTACTGATAAAAAAAAAATAATAATAAAAATACCATAAAACTATCCCCTATTTTGTAGATGCTATAACTTTTGCGCAAACTAATCAATATAGGCTTATTGCGATTTTTTTTTTTTTTTTTTACCAAAAATATGTAAGAATACATATATACTGAGTAAAAAATAGTTTTTTTATATATTTTTGGGGAATTTTTAATAGCAAATAGTAAAAAATATTGCTTTTTTTCAAAATTGTCGCTTTTTTTGTTTATAGCGCAAAAATAAAAACCGCAGAGGTGATCAAATGCCACCAAAAAAAGCTCTATTTGAGGGGAAAAAAGGACGTCAAATTTTGTTTGGGCACAACATCGCACGACAGCGCAATTGTCAGTTAAAGCGACATGGTGACGAATTGCAAAAAATGCAGCACAAACCAGCACAAATGTACCACTAACCAACGAGACCAGTTTCATGTCTTTTAAATGTGTTGTAGGGGGGCTGAGTGACCTTAGGTGACCTTTAATAAATCCTTAATAACGCAAAACTATAAAAGATAGAACGGAAGTAGCAAACCAGCCCAGTTTAGTGTCATTTGGCTGTTGTAGGGGGGCTAGGTGATGTCATAGTCTGGAAAAAACAACAGACACATGTCCATTTACATCAGCCTCTCCATAAAAAAAATGGGTGGTCCGATCGAGTTCACCTGAAAAACGGACAGGCAGACCCAATCGGTTTGCTTGTCTGAATGGGGCCTAAAACCTTGTTCACACAGGGCATACACAGTGTACACCCATGCATGGCCGTGTTTACCTGTACAGGGTTGCACAGGTGTTCCATGCATCCCTGTGCAAGCAGTCCCATTGATGTAATTTGGGATGTAGCAACTGCGGGACCCGAGCCGTTGCTCCCAGTTCAACATTCATGTAGGTCCAGGGTCATATCCCTGAGCTCATACTGTCTGCCTTCCAGGTTGTACACCAACACCCACACGAATGTCAAATTGGGAGTAGTGGATATGCCTGTGCATCCCAGTTGACATAAATGGGACTGCTGCACGGAACACCTGCATAGTTGCCAACATTGTGAAAAAAATTTTTAGGGACACTTTTTTGGCTGTAGGAGGAGTCTTATTATAATTAGGGAGCGGGGCATACGTTTGTAGGTGTGGCACAGGGAAAAAGGAAAAATGGGCGTGTCTTAAATGGGCATGGCTCAAAGGGGGTGTGGTTAGCGTCTGAGATTAACGAGGGATGGAGGGAGAGGGATGGAGGGAGAGGGAGGGATGGATGGAGGGACAGCAGCCCCAGATCCTACACAACAATAGAAATATGTGTGTCAGGATGATTGAAGTGCATTATTTCTATTATTACATTGTAATATAAAATGAAATCATTCAACTCACTATAATGCCAAATCAGTGGGATCCCTGAGCGTGTCACCTGCCACGTCGCCTGCCACCAGCCGTTCATCCTTGCATCAGGTGCCCCCAGCAGAGTCCGTCCTTGCATCAGGTGTCCCCAGCGGAGCCCCCCTTACATCAAATGTCCCCAGCAGAGCCCCCTTACATCAGATGTCCCCAGCAGGGCCCTCCCTTACATCAGATGTCCCCAGCAGGGCCCCCCTTACATCAGGTGTCCCCAGCGGAGCCCCCCTTACATCAGGTGTCCCCAGCAGAGCCCCCCTTACATCAGATGTCCCAAGCGGTGCCCTCCTTACATCAGGTGTCCCCAGCGGTGCCCCCCCCTTACATCAGGTTTCCCCAGTGGAGCACCCCCTTACATCAGGTTTCCCCAGCGGTGCCTCCCCTTACATCAGGTTTCCCCAATGGAGCCCCCCTTTCATCAGGTTTCCCCAGCGGTGCCCCCCTTACATCAGGTTTCCCCAGTGGAGCCCCCCCTTACATCAGGTTTCCCCAGCAGTGCTCCCCCTTACATTATGTTTCCCCAGCGGTGCTCCCCCTTACATCAGGTTTCCCCAGCGGAGCCCGCCTTTACATCAGGTTTCCCCAGCGGAGCCCCCCTTTACATCAGGTTTCCCCAGCGGTGCTCCCCCTTACATCAGGTTTCCCCAGCGGTGCCCCCCCTTACATCAGGTTTCCTAGTCTCCGCCGGTCGCGTGGGGGGTGGAACGGGGCGGAGTGGGGCGGGGGGTGGTGGGAGCGAAGCAGGCCTGGAGGGTAGGCGGGGCGGGGCGGAGGGTGGTCGGCAACACAGGAGCTCCGTCTAGCCACCCAGCCGTGTTCCTGGTCTTCTAAAAAATGTCTCTGCCGGCCGCAGACCTCTGGCGGCGGCGGAAAATCGTGGAAAAAACAAATTTCTCTGGACATTTCCCGGGAAGCAATACATTTGGGAAAATAGTGTAAATCCCGGAAATGTCCCGGGAAATTCGAAACAGTTGGTAAGTATGCACCTGTGTAT
Source organism: Lithobates septentrionalis (assembly GCA_037952835.1). Taxonomy (NCBI): domain Eukaryota; kingdom Metazoa; phylum Chordata; class Amphibia; order Anura; family Ranidae; genus Lithobates; species Lithobates septentrionalis. The sequence goes on along the minus strand of JBBDGP010000638.1, from coordinate 1,528,858 downwards.
CCCTGTGCAGGTAAACAGTGATCTCCATGGAGGTGTCAGCAGCCTCAAGGTCTGAGCACCGGGCGGAGCTTTTATGTGGGAAGGTTGCAGCGCCTATACACCTGTTTACATGTGCATCCCTGTGTGGTTAAACTTGGCCCTCGATGGGCGTACATTTTAGTATGCCACATATGAATAATGATTTAGTATAAATTTAGCAGGAATGTTGTAAGTTATGTTGTGTTTGTGTACACTAATAATGATTTTAGTGTATTTTTAGTGAAAATCATGATTTGATGAACATTTGCGCAATTATTGCAGGGCCCAAGAATTCAGTAGCACTTTTTTCTTCTACAGTCATGTGCTTTCAGAAAATTTATGGTTTGGGAGGGGTCTTTTCAAATTTGGAAAGCTGTAAGTGAAAGATGGTAAACTTTGGACTTTTTGAGTAAATTGTTTTTATTTACAGTTTTGTGTACATTCAGTTTTTACATAAAGATGCAGTTTAAAATGTACAAATATTTGTTATTAACTCAATACAGTTTTAACTTTTATATTTAGCAGGAATTTTGTAAATGTTGCCATGTATGAATCCACTAATAATGATGTCAGTGTATTTTTAGCGAAAATATTGTTTTAATAAACATTTCCGCAAATATCGCAGTGCCTTAAATCAGTAGCACCTTTTTTTTTTATTTTACTGGCCATGTTCTTTCAGAAAATATCTGGTTTGGGGGACTTTTACAAACTGTAAGTGGAAAATGAAAACCTCCAGATTTTTTGAGAAGTTTGGATATTTACGTTTTTGCGTAAGTTCGATTTTCACCATTTCACAAAAAGGCGCAATTAAAAATGTACAAATATTTGATATTTATTAACTCAATACAGGTTAGCTTTTATATCTAGTAGGATTTTGTAAAATGTGCTATGTTTTTACCTTCTAATAATGATTTTAGCATTTTTGTTTGTGAAAATATTGTTTTGATAAACATTTGCGCAAATATCATTGTGCCCTAGAAATCAGTAGCACCTTATATGTGCTTTCAGAAAATATATGGTTTGGGGGTTCTTTTACAAACTCTGAAAACTGTAAGGGCTCTTTCACACGGGGCGGATCAGTGATGATCCGCCCCGTGAACACCCGCTTGCTCAGCGGGGATAGCTCCGCCGATCCCCGCTGAGCAGAAAGATGACAGGTCCGTCGCCGCACACTGTGCAGCTACGGACCTGTCAGAGCGCCGCTCTCCCCTATGGGGGGATCGGATGATGACGGACCGTAGTGTCCGTCGTCACCCGATCCGATAACGGATGGAAAAGTAGGTTTTTCCTCCGTTACACTTTTCGGATCGGAGCGGTTCGGATGTCAGCGGACATGTCACCGCTGACATCCGACGCTCCATAGGGATACATGTATGTCCGTTTTTCATCCGAAAACGGAAGGATGAAAAACGGACATACGGATCCCTCGTGTGAAAGAGGCCTAAGGGAAAAATAAATAAGCAATGGAAAAATTGCAAAAATGGTCTGGCCAGCTAAGTTTAACCACTTGCCGACCGCCTAACGCAGATATACTGTGGCAGAATGGCACGGGCAGGCAAAATCACGTACCTCTGTGCCCGAGGCGGTCGGCATCGTTAGGGGAGCAATCCAGGCTGAGGGGGTGACCACTCATTCATGGCCACCCCTTCGCGATCGCTCCCAACGAATGAGAATCTTCCTCTGCTGCTGTATAGTAAACAGCGGCAGAGGAAGTGATGTCATCTCTCCTCGGGTCGGTAATTTCCGTTCCAGCGCCGAGGAGAGAAGACATCTGAGTAAGTGCACAAACACAACACATACAGTAAAACACACTACTCACACATTTCACCCCCCCATCACCCCCTGATCACACCCCCCCTTCCCGTCACAGTGACACCAATAGCAGTTTTTTGGTTTTTTTTTCTCATTACTGCATTGGTGTCAGTTTGTGACAGTTAGAAGTGGTAGGGCAGTTAGTGTTAGCCCCCTTTAGGTCTAGGGTACCCCCCTAACCCCCCCTAATAAAGTTTTAACCCCTTGATCACCCCCTGTTGCCAGTGTCACTAAGCAATCGTTTTTCTGATCGCTGTATTAGTGTCACTGGTGATGTTAGTTAGGGAGGTAAATATATAGGTTCGCCGTCAGCGTTTTTTAGCATCAGGGACCCCCATATACTACCTAATAAAGGTTTTAACCTCCTGATTGCCCCCTAATGAACCCTTTCACCAGTGATCACCGTATAATTGTTACGGGTGACGCAGGTTAGTTAGTTTATTTTTTACAGTGTCAGGGCACTCGCCGTTTATTACCTAATAAAGGTTTAGCCCCCTAATCGCCCGGTGGTGATATAAGTTAGGTTTTAGGGTCAGATAGGGTCTGCGTCGCCCCAGGCAGCGTCACGTTAGTGCCAGTACCGCTAACACTCACGCACGCACCATACAACTCCCTTAGTGATATAGTATCTGAACGGATCAATATCTGATCCGATCAGATCTATACTAGCGTCCCCAGCAGTTTAGGGTTCCCAAAAACGCAGTGTTAGCAGGATCAGCCCAGATACCTGCTAGCACCTGCATTTTGCCCCTCCGCCCGGCCCAGCCCAGCCCACCCTAGTGCAGTATCGATCGATCACTGTCACTTACAAAACACTAAACGCATAACTGCAGCGTTCGCAGAGTCAGGCCTGATACCTGCGATCGCTAACAGTTTTTTTGGTAGCGTTGTGGTGAACTGGCATGCACCAGCGGCCTAGTACACCCCGGTCATAGTCAAACCAGCACTGCAGTAACACTTGGTGACGTGGCGAGTCCCATAAGTGCAGTTCAAGTTGGTGAGGTGGCAAGCACAAGTAGTGTCCCGCTGCCACCAAGAAGAAGACCAACACAGGCCCGTCGTGCCCATAATGCCCTTCCTGCTGCATTCGCCAATCCTAATTGGGAACCCACCACTTCTGCACCCGTACTTCCCCCATTCACATCCCCAACCAAATGCAGTCGGCTGCATGAGAGGCATTTTCTTTATGTCCTCCCGACCCAACGAACCCCCCCCATAAAAGATGTTGTGTCTGCAGCAAGCGCGGATATAGGCCTGACACCCGCTATTATTGTCCCTCCTGTCCTGACAATCCTGGTCTTTGCATTGGTGAATGTTTTGAACGCTACCATACACTAGTTGAGTATTAGCGTAGGGTACAGCATTGCACAGACTAGGCACACTTTCACAGGGTCTCCCAAGATGCCATCGCATTTTGAGAGACCCGAACCTGGAACCGGTTACAGTTATAAAATTTACAGTTACAAAAAAAGTGTAAAAAAAAAACACAAAAAAATATATAAAATAAAAAAACAAAAATAGTTGTCGTTTTATTGTTCTGCTCTTTTTTTTACTGTATTCTATTCTGCAATGTTTTATTGTTATTATGTTTTATCATGTTTGCTTTTCAGGTATGCAATTTTTTATACTTTACTGTTTACTGTGTTTTATTGTTAACCATTTTTTGTCTTCAGGTACGCCATTCAGCTTTTTATCTATCTTGACAGCAACAGCGTTTGCTCCCACGATACATAAAGCCATGACTCCAGCGCTGTCGAAGGTGATATATGCCGAAGCATGGGGGCAGCAGGGGCGGAGGAGCGATTTGCTCCTAACTTTTGGGGCGGATGCCCCCCATGCTTCGGCATATATAAATGGTGCATGTATGCCCATCATTAGAAGTGGGTGGATGAAGGGAGGTATTCTAATGGTGGGCATATCCACCAATCAATCTCTTTTTTTCATTCAGCCCACAGGCTGCATGAAAAAAACAATTACAATATATGCCCAACAAGGACCAGCAACGTACTGGTATGTTGCTGGACTTTGAGTGGTTATACCAGAATGATGCCTGCAGGTTTAGGTATCATCTTGGTATCATTCTTTTCAGCCAGCGGTCGGATTTCATGTAAAAGCAATCCTAGCAGCTAATTAGCCTCTAGACTGCTTTTACAAGCAGTGGGAGGGAATGTCCCCCCTCCCACCGTCTTACATGTTTTTCTCTGGCTCTCCTGTCCCAACAGGGAACCTGAGAATGCAGCCGGTGATTCGGCCAGCTGACCATAGAGCTGATCAGAGACCAGAATGGCTCCAATCATCTCTATGGCCTAAGAAAGCAGAAGCTACAAGCATTTCATGACTTCATCGCCGGATGTAAACAGCGCCATTGGGGGGGGCGTGTCCGGATGTAGAGGGAATAGGACGCGTTCCAGAGGAGCTCCGCCGGTCCTGATAGAATCCGCAGCCATCCTGCCTTACAGGACATTTATTTTACTACCAAAGGCTTCCCCACGACTGCTTGGAGTCATTTGCAGCAGGGACAGTGCTTATTGTGGTGGCCGGCCAACGGACGGAGCTGCGGCGGGCCCTCGGCTGGCTCCACACTCCAGAGGCAGCCGCCATCTTGAGGCCTGCAGAACCTCCGCGATCCCCGACCTCGGGTGCCGCGATCGGCGGGAGGAGAGCCGCTGCAGGCCGCACATTAGTGCCATCCATCCGTCTATGGGACGTAGCGGGCCTTGGAGGAGATAAGAGGGTGTGTTGGACGTGCTGCGGCGGCACTCGGCAGACTCTGTACTCCGGCCGCCGGCCGCCATCTTGCGGCCTAGCCACAGCAATAATCCCCGGGCTTGGGTGCCGTGATCTGCGGAGGGGGAGCCACCAAGCGGCCAGCGACATGCAGAGAGACTGAGAGGGAGCACAAAAGGGCTTTGAAGGACTCATAGAGGCCGTTCCCGGACACACGCGGCCTTCACGCAGCTTGCGGCCTACAGGACTAACCACAGCCTGGACACTAAGGTACTCATCTGTGGGGGTGGTGCATAGCTGCAGGGTTGAACGGCCGAATCTGAGCTGAGCGCTGCCTATTATTATAGTTTATCCCATCCAGCAGTGGGGGGCACCTGGGCATGAGAAGAGGCAGGTCTGGCTCCGCGAAGTCAGGTGGGCATACCCCTAAAGTTTCCTCACAGCGGAGGTCACAGGCCCCAGTGGGCCCGTCCAACTACACGCACATGGCGTCTCAGACCATCCCCACAGACCCGGGATCAGAAGAGGATCGCTTTCAGGCTTTAATGCTGGCTATCTCTGGCTGTCAGAACACCCTAACGGCCAAAATTGACACCCTGCAAATGGAATTTGGACTGATGCGTAGAGATATAGACAAGATGCGGGATCGCATGACTGAGGCGGAGAGGCGTATTAGCGACTCGGAGGACGCCGCTCGAGACAATCTGGCCTCCATCCATACCCTAAAAGCCAAGGTAAAGATTCTCGAATCGCGGGCTGAGGACAGTGAGAACCGCAGCCGTAGGAACAATTTGCGGCTGGTGGGCCTGCTGGAGGGCTCTGAGGGTCGGGACCCTACGGCTTTCTTGGAGACCTTGCTCCGCACCCTACTTCCACAGGCCCCGTTTTCCCAACACTTTGTAGTGGAACGAGCACACAGGATGCCACCTGAGGCCCCTCCACGTACCTTCATTTTTCGGCTGCTGAACTTCCGTGACAGGGACATGGCCCTCAGGGAGGCCTGGAAGATCCCGGAGCTTCGCTTCGAAAATACCAAGATTATGATGTTTCCAGACTACTCCATCGACACCCAGCGGCTTCGCAGAACCTTCGACCACATCAAGGCACAGCTCCGTCTGAAAGGGCTAAAGTATAACATGTTGTTCCCGGCTCACCTTAGAGTGGTCGATGGAGAGTCCTCCCGATACTTCACCTCGCCGGAGGAGGCCTCCCGCTGGTTGGATACCCTGCCCCAAGTTCAGAGGGGACAGGAATAGTATCTGCAGGAATACTGGTGCAAATGCCCGATGCTGCACCCTGGTGCCTTATTCGTAACTGTCCCTGTTGTATATGCTTATCACCATCCACACCTGCCGAGATGAACACTTTCCTCCTTTTGTTAATTTTCATTTTTGCTCCTATTTTTGATCATGCAGATTCAAAGCCACTCCTGCTCCCCCATATTTTCTGTTTTGTTTCAGTGGAATGTGCCTGTGGGGGCGGGCGAAGCTGTGGCAGTGGTTAGCTCGCTTCTGTTTCTTAACCCCCGGAGTATCACTGAGTTCTACATGGCTGCTTCATCCTTTATCCCCCTCTAGTAAGGTGACAATATGGCAGAACAATTACACTATACTTTTTGCCTGCAAGAAATGGTGATTGACGGAGGTGAATATTACTCTCCAGGGCCTCCTATAGAGGTCTATGGGTGGTATATACCTGATCTGACCAAAGTATGTGCCCCTAGCTGTGGCTAGGTGATTTTTGTCTTAGTTTTATCATTATGGTTACTTTTCTAGTTTACAGTTTGCATGGATCACTGTTATGTTGCTTTTATCCTCAGGATACGGACGGATATCTCTGGGCTGCAACGAACTCTGACCGCCCCTGTGTCTGTTTGGTGGCTGTCTGGGGGTTGTCTCTTTGCCTCATAGGAGACTGTCCTAGGCCTTAATGGGTCTTGTTTTGTGTATAGGCATGCCGAGTTCCACAACGGTTGGGAGGGGTTGGGGTTTTTGTTTTTTCTTGTTTTTTTGTGTTATTTTTTTTCATATAAGACAGATGAGTGACAATGTAAGTTATACAAGGGTGCTGTGGATTTGGGCCCTGCCATAGTTTTGCCTAGATCTGTGGCGGACCCATATGTACAGTATATTGGTGATGCTGCCGACTTCTCAGGGTCCAGCTGACTGTGAACTAATCCTGATAATTCTATCTCTTCCCATAGTATGGCCCCCCTGAAAATCCTTTCTTGGAATGTCCGGGGCCTTGGTGATAAAATAAAGCACTCCCTAGTGTTCGATTATATTAAGAAATATAACCCCCACATATGCATACTGCAAGAAAGGCACCTAGTGGGGAGTAAGATAATGAGTCTTAAACGCCCCTGGGTAGGGCGGCATTTTCATGCCACCCACTCTGGATACTCTCGTGGAGTTAGTATTTTGATCCACAAGTCCCTTCAATTTGAGCTGTTAGATGTCAAGCTGGACCCTGGGGGAAGGTACGTGCTAATTCATGCACTTATTGACACGGTTGAGATGGTGGTGGTGGGCATCTACTTACCACCCCCGGCTGACATTTCCCTTTTACATAACCTTATCCCCCACCTAGCTCAGTATTCCACAGACAATGTCCTTCTGGCAGGGGACTTCAATATAGCGCCAGACCCGTCCCGAGATAGACTTACCCCTGACTTAGCCACGGACTCTTCCCTATCCAGATGGGCGGGCATCTTTGGTTTTGAGGATCTGTGGAGATGGAAGCATCCCAATGAATGCTCCTACACGTGCTCCCTTTCCCATAATACGCTATCTCGCATTGATCTCCTCTATGCCAGTGGCAGTCTTTTGCCCAGGCTTAGGGAGGTCAAGATCCTGCCCAGGGGAATATCGGACCATTCACCGATGTTCTGTGCTATACAAACGGTGACACCTCCAACTGACAGAATTTGGCGTCTGTCTACGTTTTGGATAAATCACCTGACTATAGAGTTTGAGATGGCCACTTTGATTAAACAATTCTGGTTGATAAATTCTAACTCTACTACGCTGGGGAATGACTGGGATGCATTTAAAGCCTATATTAGAGGATGTTACATGTCTTCTATAGCTACGGAACATAAGAATAACCAAATTACACTGGAGGAAGCGGAAGCCAAGGCTCAATCTCTTGAATCTGACTTCGCCCTCACGGCTAACCCCATCACAGGACAGGACATGAAAGCAGCATATAGGGAGGTCTTGCTTCTTAGGGTGGCCAAAGTTAGCAAACGACAGTTGGTTCAATCCCAAAGAATCTTTGAACAGGGGGAAAAGACGGGGAGACTGTTAGCCTGGCTCGCTAAAGAGAATTCCCCGACCTCCACTATAGCGAGTATTAGGGTGCTGGACGGGACGGTTAAGACAGATCCATCAGACATAAACACATGCTTTATGGAATTTTACTCTAGTCTGTACTCGTCAAGAGCAGGATACTCTGAGGAAGAGTTGTCTGGGTTCTTGGATGAGGTGGAATTTCCTACTCTTACTCCAGAGGCTAGGAAATCCCTGGATAGCCCGATCACACTAGAGGAGGTCCAACTAGCTTTGAGTTCCCTCCAATCAGGTAAGACTCCAGGAGCGGATGGGTTCCCTCCTGAGTTCTATCAACAATATGCTGAGGAAGTGGCACCTAGACTACACAACATGTTTATTAAGACGCTAAAAGGAGGAGCCCTCCCCCCATCTATGGCACAAGCCATAATAGTTGTGGTGCCCAAACCGGGGAAGGATCCCCAATTATGTTCGTCCTATAGGCCCATTTCCCTCTTGAATTCTGATGCCAAAATATTAACCAAAATTCTTGCCAGACAGCTAAATGAGGTAATATTGTCACTAGTACATGAAGACCAATCGGGCAAGGGCACGGACATCAAGCTGCGGAAACTGTATGCGGTCTTGTCCTCGGGGGTTGGAGACGTTGACCAAGCGGTAGTGGCCTCCCTTGATGCGGAAAGAGCTTTCGATTCTGTGGAATGGAACTATCTATGGGAGGTCCTCCACAGATTTGGATTTGGTCCCGTCTTTATCTCCTGGGTTGAGGCTGTGTACAGATCCCCGTCAGCCAGAGTACGTACTGGAACGGTCCTCTCCCCACCTTTTCCCCTTCATAGGGGAACGAGGCAGGGTTGCCCACTGTCCCCGGGGCTCTTTGCGTTGGCGATAGAAGCCATGGCTATCCTTATTAGATCCACCTCTCGGATACAGGGTATAACTATAGGCCCACTACAAGAAAAAGTGTCATTGTACGCAGATGACACCTTGTTATATCTTAAAGATGATGGAAACTGATTGACACAAGCACTTCAGGTCATACACAGATGTGGGCGATATTCAGGAATATGTATTAATAGGGGGAAATCAGTATTGTTCCCACTGCACTCTGGGATTGCCCCTGTACATTTGGACGCCCAACTACGCCGGGTATCCCAGTTTAGATACCTCAGCGTAGAGATACATAGAGACCTTCGCCAATTCATTGGCCTGAATTTGGCCCCGGTGATGTCTCGGGTGACCCACCAATTTTCCTCTTGGAGGTCTCTTCCCCTCAGTCCAGTGGGCCGTGTAAATCTAATTAAGATGTCCATCCTCCCCAAATTCACCTACCTATTCAGACAAACTCCTGTACCCGTACCTATTTCCTTTTTTAACAAACTCGATAGTCTGGTCGTCTCCTTCGTATGGAATGGGAAGGCCCCCAGAATAGCAAAGACAACATTACAACTTCCGGTTACATTAGGTGGCCTCGCACTCCCCTGTTTTTTAAAATACTACTGGGCTGCAGTCCTGGTGACGTTGAAGTGGTGGTTGGCGGAGGAGCCCTCTAACCCGGCGTCTACTGTGGAGGCCGCGTTGCTGGGTTCCTACTCAGAGCTACGAAACCTAATATATAGAGGCCCCCGCGCCAATCCGAAGTTGTCTGTGCCCATGAAAACGACCATTAAAGCGTGGGATACGGTGAACATGAAACTAGGGAAACAAAACACGTGGTCGCCTGTGACACCACTTTGGGGTAACCCATGGTTGAGTCACTTTCAATCGATACCGGACCCCATCATATGGGCCAGATACGGAGTAGTTGCACTTAGTGATATTGTATCGCAGGGACAACTGATAACGTTTGATGATCTGAAGAGTAAAAAAGGACTCCCAAACCAGATGTTTTTTAGATTTCTTCAGATAAGACATGCTTTTCGCTCCCAGTTTCCCAACCCGGTAACTTTACAGATGTCTGATTTAGAAACGGAACTTCGGGTACCTGAAGGCACTAGACTGCTTTTGACTATATATAACAGACTTGTCCTGTTGGACACATCTAGGGTCTCACAATTAATGTCATTCTGGCAGCGGGACATCCCTGACCTGACTGATGACGATTGGGAGGAGGGGGTGCAGCAATATTTAACCTTGACCATTTCCTCTAGGGACAGGTTTGCCCAACGGAAATTTCTTCATCGTGCTTATTATTCCCCATCGCGTTTAGCCAAAATCTATCCAGATAGAACAGCCGTTTGTCCCAGGCGTGGCTCAGACGGTGCAGATTTTTTCCATACAGTGTGGTCATGTCCGAGGATAATTGACTTCTGGAGGACAATTTTAGATGATATTAACTCGGTGGGCAAACTCAGGGTCCCATACAGTCCGCTCCCCCTCCTACTGGGCATATGTCATTTTCTTGAGGTCCCAAAAAGGAAAAAAATAGTGTTTTTTTACACAGCGTTGTATGCCAGAAAGGCGATTCTCCTTAACTGGAATCAGCCTCAACCACCCACTAAACAACTATGGCTCTCGCTCGTTAATGCAGCTCTTCCCCTGTACAAATTAACGTATATGGGAAAAAATTGTCCGAAGAAATTTGATAAAATTTGGGCGGACTGGGTGGAGGCCAAACACCTGACCATTCCGTAGAGAAACTGAATACTCCACCTTATACTATTGGCTGTCCACTCATCCCGGCCTCATTTACTTTTGCCCTAAGCATGACCTACTTACTAAACAGTTAATATATCAATAGAGGTGGAGGGTCCTGGCCGGACCCCCCCCCGACCCCTCCCCCCTGACCCCTCTTCCTTCCTCTTCCCCCCCCCCTCCCCCCCTCAGGGGGTCGCCTACAGGGATCTAAATTTGATTTCTTATAATTCTACTCTCGCCATAGATTAGGATATTGAAATGTGACATCATCAATGTACTTTTTTTGTAACCGTTCTTTTTATTCTGTTTGTTTGTGACAAAATAAATAAAGTTTATGTTAAAAAAAAAAACAGCGCCATTGGGAAATTGGGAAAGCATTTTATCACACTGATCTTGATGTGGTCAGATGCTTTGAGGGCAGAGGAGACATCTAGGGTCTAATAAACCCAATTTTTTTCAAAAAAAGAGTACCTGTTACTACCTATTGCTATCATAGGGGATATTTACATTCCCTGACATAACAATAAAAATGATAAAAAAAAATGAAAGGAACAGTTTAAAAATAAGATAAAAAAGCAAAAAAAAAAAACTAAAGAAAAAAAAAAAAAAACACCCCGGCCCCCCCTGCTCTCACGCAAAGGCGAACGCAAACGTTAGTCTGGCGTCAAATGTAAACAGCAATTGCACCATGCATGTGAGGTATCATCGCAAAGGTCAGATCGAGGGCAGTCATTTTAGCAGTAGACCTCCTCTGTAAATCTAAAGTGGTAACCTGTAAAGGCTTTTAAAGGCTTTTAAAAATGTATGTAATTTGTTGCCACTGCACGTTTGTGCGCAATTTTAAAGCATGTCATGTTTGGTATCCATGTACTCGGCCTAAGATCATCTTTTTTATTACATCAAACATTTGGGCAATATAGTGTGTTTTAGTGCATTAAAATTTTAAAAAGTGTGTTTTTTCCCCAAAAAATGCGTTTGAAAAATCGCTGCGCAAATATTGTGTGAAAAAAAAAAATTAAACACCCACCATTTTAATCTGTAGGGCCTTTGCTTTAAAAAATATATAATGTTTGGGGGTTCAAAGTAATTTTCTTGCAAAAAAAAGTTTTTCCATGTAAAAAAATAGTGTCAGAAAGGGCTTTGTCTTCAAGTGGTTAGAAGAGTGGGTGATGTGTGACATAAGCTTCTAAATGTTATGCATAAAATGCCAGGACAGTTCAAACCCCCCCCCCAATGACCCCATTTTGGAAAGTAGACACCCCAAGCTATTTGCTGAGAGGCATGTCGAGTCCATGGAATATTTTATATTGTGACACAAGTTGCGGGAAAAAGACAATTTTTTTTTTTTTTTGCACAAAGTTGTCACTAAATGATATATTGCTCAAACATGCCATGGGAATATGTGAAATTACACCCCAAAATACATTCTGTTGCTTCTCCTGAGTACGGGGATACCACATGTTAGACTTTTTGGGAGCCTAGCCGCATACGGGACCCCAAAAACCAAGCACCGCCTTCAGGGTTTCTAAGGGTGTAAATTTTTGATTTCACTCCTCACTGCCTATCACAGTTTCGGAGGCCATGGAATGCCCAGATGGTACAAACACCCCCCAAATGACCCCATTTTGGAAAGTAGACACCCCAAGCTATTTGCTGAGAGGTATGGTGAGTATTTTGCAGACCTCGCTTTTTGTCACAAAGTTTTGAAAATTGAAAAAAGAAAAAAAAAATACATTTTTCTTTTCTTCCTTGATTTTCAAAAACAAATGAGAGCAAAAAAAAATTTACACCTTTAGAAATCCTGAAGGCGGTGATTGGTTTTCGGGGCCTTGTACGCAGCTAGGCTCCCAAAAGGTCCCACACATGTGGTATCCCCATACTCAGGAGAAGCAGCAGAATATATTTTGGGGTGTAATTCCACATATGCCCATGGCATGTTTGAGCAGTATATCATTTAGTGACAACTTTGGGCAAAAAAAAAAAAAAAGTTTGTCATTTTCCCGCAACTTGTGGCAAAATATAAAATATTCCATGGACTCAACATGTGTCAGGTCCCACACTTACCAGACAGGTGAGTCCGCTTGGGCAGAGGGTAGGCTCCCTTACGTATCCGATTCGGGACCCCTGATAGAGCAGACAGGAGGTCACGAATGCGGAGTGGTATGAGGGCCTGTAGTAGGGTCCTGGAGCACAATGGTCTGGCAAGCACCGGTAGGTCTTCAGACTGGGTGGAGCAGATGCTAGGCAGGAACTGATCAGGCTGGTCATACACTTGCAGAGGTCGGCAACGGGCTGGCAGGTGAGGCAGAAACAAGGTCAGACAAGCCGGGGTCGGGTTCAGGCAGCAATCAAGGATAGTCCAAGGGGTAGCCGGGTCACAACGGATAAGCACAACAGGGAAACAGGAACTCAGGATGATCACGGACACGGTACGGAGCTGTTTGATCAGGCAGCACTGGGTCAGCATAGAGGCAAACCTTAAATAGGCCGATTGGCGCCAAAACGCCGCGCGCGTGCACGCGCCGATTCGCCAAAGCACGCTGCGCCCCCGCACGCGCCCGAGCGCGCCCCCGACACCGGCGCGCATGCCCACCGAACCGGGTCGCGACACAAGCAGCACTCACAGGCGGACGCGCGCTAACGCGAACGCGCGTACGCACGAACGCCCGGGCGCCACCCCGCACGCCACGGTCGGCCAGCCCAGACACACCAGCGCCCCCAGGGACACGCGCCCCAGCACGGACAGGAACGCGAGTGCCAACACGCCCCGGCGCGCCCCGGCGCCCAACCAGGTAACCTCTCTGACAGTGCCCCCTCCTCAAGGGCAGACTCCGGATGCCCAGCTGGGCCATCTTTGCGGGATGAGAGGTTTTGAAGGACTGAAGGAGATCGTTAGCGTGCAAATTGTTTTCTGGTTCCCACGAATTGTCTTCGGGACCGTAGCCCCTCCACTTCACCAGATATTGTACCTGATTGCGCCTTCTTCTGCAATCAAGAATTGCTTCCACTTCAAACTCCTCTTCGCCATCAACCTTGATCGGTTTGGGTGGACCGATGCAACGACCAGGAAAGAAATTAGGCGTGACCGGTTTTAGGAGAGAAACGTGGAATACTGGATGAATTTTCAGGGAATTGGGGAGGTCCAATTCAAATGCCACATTGTTGATCTTCCTTTTGATCAAGAAAGGACCCAGGTATTTGGGACCCAGCTTCCTAGATGGACAAGCTAGCTTGAGGTTTGCGGTGGACAGCCAGACAGAATTGCCAGGTTCTAGCATAAGTTCTCCTCGTCTCTTCCTGTCGAAGATCCTCTTATAGTCTTCCTGAGCCTTGGTCATGGCTTCCTGTAGCAATTTATTGTTATTGGAGAAAAAGTTCAAGGTCTCGGAAACTGCAGGAACAGGACATTCAGGAAATGCTCCAGGTAAGAAGGATGGGTGGAAACCATAGTTGGCATAGAACGGAGACTGATTAGTCGCTGAATGTAAAGAGTTGTTATAAGAGAACTCTGCGATGGGAAGCAGGGAGGCCCAGTCATCTTGGGAAAAAGCTGAAAAACAGCGGATGTATTGCTCCAAGGTTTGGTTCGTCCTCTCGGTTTGTCCATTGGACTGAGGGTGGTAGGCCGAGGAAAAGGACAACTCGATCTCAAGGGCACCACAAAGGGATCTCCAGAATCTGGAGGTGAACTGGACGCCCCTGTCCGAGACTATATTGGTCGGGACTCCATGTAGTCTGACGATTTCTTTGATGAAGATAGCGGCGGTCTCCATGGCTGAGGGGGTGCCCTTCATAGGGAGGAAATGGGCCATTTTAGACAACCTGTCCACTACAACAAAAATGGATGAAAAACCCTCTGATGGTGGGAGCTCCACGATGAAATCCATAGAGATCATGGCCCAAGGTCTCTCTGGGACTGGTAATGGCTTCAGTAGGCCCCATGCTCTTGACCGGCTAGTCTTATTTCTGGCACACGTATCACAAGACTCCACATATGCCTTACAATCCCTGGTAAGATGAGGCCACCAGAAGGAGCGTTGGACAAGGTCAATTGTTTTCCGTGTGCCGAAGTGACCCGCAAGTTTGTGGTCATGGCACAAGCTTAGTACCCGTGCTTTCAGCTCCTCAGGAACCACAATCCTATTCTTGAACCAGAGCAGTCCATCCTTGGCACAGGCTTCAGCAAGTGGGGGCATTCTCGAGGAAGCTCGCCTGATTTGAGAGATTATGTCTTCCTGTAGAACGAGGAAATTTCCAGAAGGGAGAATGGTGTCTGGGGACAAGGTTCTTTCAGAGTCAAGGAACATTCGGGAAAGGGCGTCGGATTTAACATTCTTGGATCCAGGTCTGTACGTGATGTGGAAAATAAATCGCGAAAAAAAAAGTGCCCATCTGGCCTGCCGGGGTTTTAATCTCTTGGCCGTTCTCAGGTACTCTAAATTTTTATGGTCTGTGTAGACCAAGATGGGATGTGCTGCTCCTTCCAGGAGATAACGCCATTCTTCCAGAGCTGCCTTAATGGCCAGAAGTTCCCGATCACCCACATCATAGTTTTTCTCGGACGGAGAGAGCTTACGTGAAAAGAATCCCACTGGATACAGGAGTGCTTTGGCACCCTGTCTCTGAGACAGTACAGCTCCGACTGCAACTTCGGAGGCATCCACCTCCAGGACGAAAGGCAAGGCAGGATTGGGATGTTTAAGAATAGTGGCTGAGGTAAACAACGCTTTGAGTTTTCCAAAGGCCTCTTGTGCTTTAGGGGTCCAGTGGAACCGGCACCCTTGTTTAATAAGTTCCGTAATGGGAGCTATGATTGAAGAAAATCCCCGGATGAACTTTCTGTAGAAATTGGCGAAGCCAATAAAACGTTGTACCCCTTTTTTGTCAGTCGGTGCAGGCCACTCCAGAATAGCGGATACTTTCTGAGGATCCATTTTAATGCCATCAGGAGAGATGATTAAACCCAAGAATTGGATGGATCGGAGCTCAAATTCGCACTTCTCAAGTTTGGCGTAGAGCCCATGCTGTCTTAGCCGGGAGAGTACAGTTCGTACATGTCTGCGGTGCTCCATCAGAGAGGCGGAGAAGACCAAGATATCATCTAGATAAACGATGACGTATAAATCCAGTAAATCATGAAAGACGTCATTAACAAAGTGCTGAAATGTTGCCGGTGCGTTGCACAGACCAAAAGGCATGACAAGGTACTCATAATGACCAAATCGGGTACGAAAAGCTGTCTTCCACTCGTCTCCTTCTCTTATACGGATCAGGTTATAGGCTCCACGGAGGTCTAGTTTAGTAAACACGGTAGCAGATCCTAACCTCTGAAACAGCTCAGGAACCAAAGGTAGCGGGTATCTGTTCTTTATGGTAATTTTGTTAAGCTCCCGATAATCAATGCAGGGACGTAGGGAATGATCTTTTTTTTCTACGAAGAAGATGCCTGCCCCAGCTGGAGACGTGGAAGGACGAATGAACCCTTTCTTCAGGTTTTCGTCAATGTAAGTCTTCAAGGTGCCCAGCTCCTGCTCCGTTAAGGGAAAGATCCTACCAAAGGGGACTTCGGTACCCGGTAGAAGTTCTATTGGGCAGTCATAGGGTCTATGTGCTGGAAGGGTTTCTGCCCCCTTCTTACTGAACACGTCTAGGAAATCCCGGTAGGGTTCAGGAAGATCTTGGTAGAGTTTAGTTTCAGAGTCCATGCACAGACATTGGGAAGAGGTTGGTGGGATTCCCCGTAAGCAGTTTTGTCTGCAATATTCGGAGGAGAACTGAACCTTGCCCGTAGCCCAGTTGATGCTAGGGTTGTGGGCCTGTAGCCAAGGTATCCCTAGGATAATTGGGAAGAGAGGAGAGGAGATGACATCTAGGCGTAATAGTTCCTGATGTTCCGGGCCAATGGTGGCCAAAAGAGGAACCGTTTCTTGGGTGACGGGTCCGGAACTGAGGGTGGAACCGTCTGCTAGAAAGACTGCCAGTCCTTGGGCTTTAGCTTGAGTGGGTATATGGTGAGTGTCAACGAAGGTCCGGTCAATGAACCCACTGCATGCCCCAGAATCAACGATGACCGGTACTGGGATGCTCCTTCCAGGTAACTGCAAGACAATGGAAAGTGTTAAATGGCTACCGGTACTAGGTAGGACAGGTGCACACAATGAGGAAGACGGTAGACACTTACGCCTCTTATTGGGGCATGCTCTTGCGAAATGACCGGGCTCTCCGCAGTACAGGCACAGGTTGAGTGTGCGTCTTCGGGTCTTCTCTTCTGGGGTCAGAGAGGGACGGAGCAGTCCCAACTGCATAGGCTCCGAGCCTTCCTGGGCGGAAGCGGATGAGACCAATGGAGCTTGGTGCGGGGCACTAGGGACCCTGGGCAACATCCAGGCAAGACGTGGATGACCAACTGATCTTTCAGAGCGTCTTTCCCTGAGGCGACGGTCAATTTGGATAGATAAATTGATGAGTTCCTCTAGTATCTGGGGAACCCCCACTCGTGCCAGCTCGTCCTTTAGAGGGTCAGATAATCCCAGCCGGTATTGGTGACGCAAGGCAGCGTCATTCCACTCCGTGTCGGCACTCCAACGCCTAAACTCCACGGCGTAATCTTCAGCCGCTCTGCGACCTTGTTGGAGGGAATGTAAAGTGGCTTCAGCCGTTGCCGTTAGCTGAGGGTCCTCGTACAGTTGGGACATGGCTAGGAAGAAGTCACTCACGGAATCAAGGGATGGAGCCTTTTGTTTCAGCAGATTGTGGGCCCAGGTTTGAGGTTCGCCAGTCAGCAGGGATATGATGAACCCCACTTTAGTAGCTTCCAGGGAGAATGTACGGGGTTGCAGGGCAAAATACAGTTCGCAAGCGTTGCGGAACGCTTGAAACTTGCTGCGATCTCCTGAAAACTTCTCGGGTGGAGGTACTCTGGGCTCTGGTGGAAGCATCACTACAGAGGGTGCCGAAGCCGAATTGGACGCTGCTCCTGAAGGAGAGGCTGAGAGGGCCTGGACCTGCCCTTCCAATCGGGTGTAGCCTTCTTGCAGACTTTTAACGGCTTGAGTGAGGCCCGCTAGATGCCTGCACAGTTCATCCATGGGGGAGGCCCCCTGCCCGGACTCAGTCATGGCTGCCTGATACTGTCAGGTCCCACACTTACCAGACAGGTGAGTCCGCTTGGGCAGAGGGTAGGCTCCCTTACGTATCCGATTCGGGACCCCTGATAGAGCAGACAGGAGGTCACGAATGCGGAGTGGTATGAGGGCCTGTAGTAGGGTCCTGGAGCACAATGGTCTGGCAAGCACCGGTAGGTCTTCAGACTGGGTGGAGCAGATGCTAGGCAGGAACTGATCAGGCTGGTCATACACTTGCAGAGGTCGGCAACGGGCTGGCAGCAGAGGTACAAGAGGGTGAGGCAGAAACAAGGTCAGACAAGCCGGGGTCGGGTTCAGGCAGCAATCAAGGATAGTCCAAGGGGTAGCCGGGTCACAACGGATAAGCACAACAGGGAAACAGGAACTCAGGATGATCACGGACACGGTACGGAGCTGTTTGATCAGGCAGCACTGGGTCAGCATAGAGGCAAACCTTAAATAGGCCGATTGGCGCCAAAACGCCGCGCGCGTGCACGCGCCGATTCGCCAAAGCGCGCCGCGCCCCCGCACGCGCCCGAGCGCGCCCCCGACACCGGCGCGCACGCCCACCGAACCGGGTCGCGACACAAGCAGCACTCACAGGCGGACGCGCGCTAACGCGAACGCGCGCTAGCGCGAACGCGCGTACGCACGAACGCCCGGGCGCCACCCCGCACGCCACGGTCGGCCAGCCCAGACACACCAGCGCCCCCAGGGACACGCGCCCCAGCACGGACAGGAACGCGAGTGCCAACACGCCCCGGCGCGCCCCGGCGCCCAACCAGGTAACCTCTCTGACAACATGTCTCTCAGCAAATAGCTTGGGGTGTCTACTTTCCAAAATGGGGTCATTTGGGGGGGGGGGTTTGAACTGTCCTGGCATTTTATGGCCTTCAAAACTGTAATAGGTAGTGAGGAGTGAAATCAAAAATAATCAGGGCCCCGTACGCGGCTAGGCTCACAAAAAACACACATGTGGTATCCCCATACTCAGGAGAAGCAGCTAAATGTATTTTAGGGTGCAATTCTACATATGCCCATGGCCTGTGTGAGCAATATACCATTTAGTGACAACTTTTTGTACTTTTTTTTTGTTATTATTCAATCACTTGGGACAAAAAAATTAATATTCGATGGGCTCAACATGCCTCTCAGCAATTTCCTTAGGGTGTCTACTTTCCAAAATTGGGTCATTTTGGGGGGTTTTGTACTGCCCTGCCATTTTAGCACCTGAAGAAATGAGAAAGGCAGTCTTAAACTAAAAGCTGTGCAAATTCCAGAAAATGTACCCTAGTTTGTAGACGCTATAACTTTTGCGCAAACCAATAAATATACGCTTATTGACATTTTTTTTTGTTACCAAAGACATGTGGCTGAATACATTTTAGACTAAATGTATGACTAAAATTTAGTTTATTGGATTTTTTTTATAACAAAAAGTAGAAAATATCTTTTTTTTTCAAAATTTTCGGTCTTTTTCCGTTTATAACACAAAAAATAAAAACCACAGAGGTGATAAAATACCATCAAAAGCAAGCTCTATTTGTGGGAACAAAAGGATGCAAATTTGGTTCGGGTACAGCATTGCATGACCGCGCAAGTTAAAGCAGTGCCAAATTGTAAAAAGTGCCCTGGTCAGGAAGGGGGTAAATCCTTCCGGAGCTGAAGTGGTTAAAAGTGGAGCACAGGGACTGGCAGTGAAAAGTTTATTTATTCACTGCCTGTGATAACATATGGCAAGGATACAGTTCCTACTTCATTAAAAAATCATCTTTTTGTCTAAAGTAAACATGGTTTCAGAAAGATAAAAATTCTGGTTGTGTTGAAGACATAATGACATATCGGCAGTACAATTTATAACAGTTTAGAGTGCCGGGTTCACACTTGTGCGCTGCGAATTAGCAGCAAACTCTGTGCAGATTCCACACTGCATCCAAATCGCACCCCTATTCCTGCGAACCACTTTGGGTGTGTATGTTCAGCTAACGACACCCTGAAATCGGTTTGCAGAACGCAGTGAGATTTGCAGAATCGGATTGCATGGGTGTGAACAAAAAGGATCCTGCATAATTTTGGTGCAGATTCAGTGCGATTTAAGCCATGCTGAAACATCGCATGTGATTTGAACAGGAATGTGTTCAAAATCGCATGTAATTCCCACACCACATTGTGTGAACAGGCACTAAGACAGTTGATTATGACCTGTAAGTTTGGTGCTTTAATAGAGAAAATAATAAGCCAAAGTGAGACTGCTATGGCTGAGGCCTTAGCAGTTAGGGAACTTAATAAGTGGCTGAGGAACTGGTGCAAAAAGGAAGGGATTTGGGTTCACTGTTCACTTTTAAATTAGGTGGTGGGGGGAGGGATCAGAGGAAGCTATAGTCTGCAGTGAGTGAAGGTCAGAGGGTGCCACTAGGGGCAGAAGTGGTAGTGTAACTAGAATACCTAAACCCAAGGTAAGCAGGTTTGCAGAACTCAATTGCAGCCTCAGAACAACTAAGGAGGAAATAACATGTGCCAGTACAAAACTAAGAGGATGTACACAAATGCTAAAAGTCCAGCTAATAAAAAGGAAGAACTGGAGATGCTGATACACAAGGAGGATTTTGACTTCATGGGCATATCTGAAACTTGGTTTTACAGCTCACATGACTGGCTTGCAACTGTCCAGTGGTACTCCTTGTATCAGGGGGACAGAGAGGTTAGAGGGGGGGAGGGGCATGCCTGTATGTCATGAATGATTTGTTACTGAGCTAGATGTGCAAATTGCTAATGGGGCTAGGGAGGAGGTGAAATCCTTTTGGATGGAGCGTCAAAAGGGAAGAAATAAATGGGAAATTAATAGTGGGTGTATGCTACAGGCCCCCTAATCTGAAGGATGAGGAGGATTCAGATCTCCTGTCACAGTTAGGGCTCGTATACACTTGCTTTAAAATGTGGAATGGGACACTCTTTTTAAAAGAACTCTGAATGCCAATCAAAGCACCTCTCACTAAATCAAATAGGATACAGGCAAGGTAAGAAAAGACAATATGGTGTAATTCCTCAATACAACAAAGTAAATAAATTTACTTTAGTGACACCATACACATAACATTGTACTACAATACACCTTCCACAGCTACATCCTCAACTAAGTAAAGTGCATGTATCAGTAAAGTGCATAAATCAATAACACACAATATTTCAACTATAATAATCACAGTGCAATATAGTGCATCAATATTAAAACAATATAACAAAGTCAGCAATTCAAGTCTGTGTGAATTCTCTTAAAAAGTGTCGTGCCCGGAGGTAGAAAATCCAATATTTTTACCTATTGTGACCAATATATGTTCTTCTTGTGAACACCCCACTCACCAGATCTCCATGATCCTCTATAAATGGGTCTTAAGCACTTTAGGAGGGTATCTTCCCTCCAGCAGCTTTATCCAGATTCGCTCCCCAGGACCACTTCTTCATAAACTTTCCTCCAGTTTGTACAATATACAAACAAGGAGGCAGCCTACAATAGTTTCTTTATGCATTTATTGGCAATCTAAAACAATAAAAATACACTTAACCCATAAAAGTGCTTGTGTATATACACAAGCTACAGCTCATGTAATCCACTTCCTGGAGCCACCTGCTCTCCACAAACTGGATGTATGAAAGCCGAAGTAAGGTAGTAAGCCCGCCCTACTAGTTTTGTCACACTTACATCTTCAGGACTGGCGCCATCTTAGTGCACTCTGCTCTTTTATATACCCTGCATAGATTGATTGCTAATTAACCCTATAAATGCCTGTTCTTATCACCTACGCTTACAGATATTTGCAGACATTGGCTGTATAGAGTGGCGTTAGGGGGGGGGGGGCTGGGGGGCGCTGGAGCCCTGAATGGGTCCCCGAAAAGCCCCGGGTCTCAGGTGTAGCCAATTTTATTTTTAGCCCCAAGTGCCGCCGAGCGGGGTCCAATCTAATCCCGAGCGTCGCCGAGTCAAATAGCAGGTCCCACCTTCTGGAGGCTGCAGCGCCTATGATGGACATCCCACTGGTCCAATGGCGGGACCGCTGGACGTGTGACGTCCATCATAGGCGCTGCAGGCTCCAGAAGGGGGGAATTACAATGCGGCTGCTGTGCCACATCGATCCCCTCTCAGCACTTGGGCGGGCGGCTCTCCTCCTCTCCTCTGGCTGCCTCGCACAACAGCACCACGGCTGAGCTGCTGCTGCTGCAGGACCTGGACACATGAAGTCTGTCTCCTGGGCAGGTAGGTCAGTGTGTGTATGTCAGGTAGGTAGGAGGTCAGTGTATGTCAGGTCAGTGTGTGTCAGGTAGGTCAGTGTAGGTTAGGTCAGTGTATGTCAGGTAGGTCAGTGCATGTCAGGTAGGTCAGTGCATGTCAGGTAGGTCAGTGTGTATCAGGTAGTTCAGTGCATGTGAAGTAGGTCAGTGCGTCTCAGGTAGGTCAGTGTATGTGTCAGGTCAGTGCATGTCAGGTCAGTGTATGTGTCAGGTAGGTCAGTGTACAGTCAGGTCCATAAATATTGGAACATCAACACAATTCTAATCTTTTTGGCTCTATACACCACCACAATGGATTTTAAATTAAACGAACACGATGTGCTTTAACTGCAGACTTTTAGCTTTAATTTGAGGGTATATACATCCAAATCAGGTGAACGGTGTAGAAATTACAACAGTTTGTATATGTGCCTCCCACTTTTTAAGGGACCAAAAGTAATGGGACAGATTAACAATCATCCATTAAACTTTCTCTTTTTAATACTTGGTTGCAAATCCTTTGCAGTCAATTACAGCCTGAAGTCTGGAACGCATAGACATCACCAGACGCTGGGTTTCATCCCCGGTGATGCTCTGCCAGGCCTCAGTTCCTGCTTGTTCTTGGGGCATTTTCCCTTCAGTTTTGTCTTCAGCAAGTGAAATGCATGCTCAATTGGATTCAGGTCAGGTGATTGACTTGGCCATTGCATAACACTCCACTTCTTTCCCATAAAAACTCTTTGTTTGTTTTCGCAGTATGCTTTGGGTCATTGTCCATCTGCACTGTGAAGTGCCGTCGAATAAGTTCTGAAGCATTTTGCTGAAAATGAGCAGATAATATTGTCCAAAACACTTCAGAATTAATCCTGCTGCTTTTGTCTGCAGTCACATCATCAATAAATGCAAGAGAACCAGTTCCATTGGCAGCCATACATGCCCACGCCATGACACTACCACCACCATGCTTCACTGATGAGGTGGTATGCTTTGGATCATGAGCAGTTTCTTTCCTTCGCCATACTCTTCTCTTCCCATCACTCTGGTACAAGTTGATCTTGGTCTCATCTGTCCATAGGATGTTGCTCCAGAACTTTGAAGGCTTTTTTAGATGTTGTTTGGCAAACTCTAATCTGGCCTTCCTGTTTTTGAGGCTCACCAATGGTTTACATCTTGTGGTGAACCCTCTGTATTCACTCTGGTGAAGTCTTCTCTTGATTTTTGACTTTGACACACATAGACCTACCTCCTGGAGAGTGTTCTTGATCTGGCCAACTGTTGTGAAGGGGGTTTTCTTCACCACGGAAAGAATTCTTCAGTTATCTACCACAGTTGTTTTCCGTGGTCTTCCGGGTGTTTTGGTGCTGCTGAGCTCACCGATGCGTTCTTTCTTTTTAAGGATGTTCCAAACAGTTGATTTGGCCACACCTGTTTTTGCTATCTCTCTGATGGGTTTGTTTTGTTTTTTCAGCCTAATGATGGCTTGCTTCACTGATAGTGACAGCTCTTTGGATCTCATATTGAGAGTTGACAACAACAGATTCCAAATGCAAATAGCACACTTGAAATGAACTATGGACCTTTTATCTGCTCCTTGTAAATGGGATAAAGAGGGAATAACACACACCTGGCAATGGAACAGCTGAGCAGCCAATTGTCCCATTACTTTTGGTCCCTTAAAAAGTGGGAGGCACATATACAAACTGTTGTAATTCCTACATCGTTCACTTGATTTTGGTGTAAATACCCTCAAATAAAGCTGAAAGTCTAGTTAAAGCACATCTTGTTTATTTCATTTCAAATCCATTGTAGTGGTGTATAGAGCCAAAAAGATTAGAATTGTGTTGATGTCCCAATATTTATGGACCTGACTATGTCAGGTCAGGTCAGTGCATGTGTCAGGTAGGTCAGTGTATGTCAGGTCAGTGTATGTGTCAGGTCGGTCAATGTATATGTCAGGTAGGTCAGTGCGTGTCAGGTAGGTCAGTGTATGTCAGGTCAGGTAGGTCAGTGTATGTGTCAGGTAGGTCAGTGTTAGTGGCAGGTAGGTCAGTGTATGTCAGGTAGGTAGGTCAGTGTGTGTTTGTCAGGAAGGTCAGTTTAGTGGTCAGCATTGATGGGCACTGGTAAGCCAGGCAGCAACCAGCAAGTGAGCTTACCCTTGCCACACAACCACACAACCCCACCGCCCATCCAAAAAACCCAGCGTCACACAACCACCCCTGGTGCCGGCCTTGGACTTTGGGCTGAAGCCCCTGGTCCTTTTGCCACCTAACACCCCTGACTCTATACAAATGATGTGTAGCATCAAAATTATATAAAGTTTAAATACAGACAGTCCCCTATTTACAAACATCTTTTTTTTTTTTAAATCGTGTAAAAATAAATAAAATAATGTAAAATAAATAATAAGAAGCAAACGCATACGCGAGTAGCGCCCGCATATGAAAACGATGGTCAAACCATACATGTGAGGTATTGCCGCGACTGGTAGAGTGAGAGCAATAATTTTAGCCCTAGACCTCCTTTGTAACGCAAAACATGCAACCTGTAGAATTCTTTAAACGTCGCCTATGGAGATTTTTGAGGGTAAAAGTTTGACGCCATTCCACGAGCGGGCGCAATTTTGAAGCGTGACATGTTGGGTATCAATTTACTTGGCGTAACATTATATTTCACAATATAAAAAAAATTGGGCTAACTTTACTGTTGTCTTATTTTTTTATTCAAAAAAGTTAATTTTTTCCAAAAAAGTGCGCTTATAAGACCGCTGAACAAATACGGTGCAAAAAAAAAGTATTGCAACGACCGCCATTTTATTCTCTACGGTGTTAGAAAAAAAAAACATATATAATGTTTGGGGGTTCTAAGAAATTTTCTAGCAAAAAAAACAGTTTTAAACGTGTAAACACCTAAAATCCGAAACGAGGCTGGTCCTTAAGTGGTTAAGAGTAAACCTACAGACCGTAACTTGTTTGTATCCCGGGGACCACCTGTAGTTCATAAATGGTAATACATTAAGCAAAAGTCCCAAGATAAATTAATTTTGCCGTAATCTTGAAAAGTGATATCAGCAATCCATCTCCATAACACACAAATTATGTGTAACGCAAAAATCAAATAAAGTGCAAATAGTTCATAAATGGTAATAAATTAAGCAAAAGTCCCACAATAAATTAATTTGACAGTAATCCTGAAAAGTGAAAGTGATATCAGCAATCCATCTCCATAGCACACGTGTAGATTCTTCTAAAAGTGCTCAAACGACCAACTAGCAGCTCCTAGTGAAATCAACACTCACCGGAAATAATGGCTGCCATTACAACAGCATTTAGCCTGTGACAAGTGAAAACTCCCTCGGGAGTCTTGCATTCAACGGCACATTCTGATATACTCCAGCTAGGGCAAACAGAGCTCACAATGAGCCAAAAGAGATCTCTAATAGTATAGTATTTTATTTGAATCCAGCTAAAAGCATACAAGTTCATGAAAAGTATGATACACTCACATGGAAAGCAGCTGCCAACCCCGGATCGTGCAGCAGCGTGACATCAGCACGAGAAATTCCGCCCTGATGCATCTTCTCCACTAGGACGTTATCAAGGGGTCCTCTAGAGGCGACGTCAGCCATCTTTAAGTAGCCTTACCAGGTGCATTCAGTCACAGGTGTAGGATACTGCAGCTGAAATGTTGAAACCAGAAATACATAGAGAACACAAATTTGGGGACTTTTAAGGTGCCAGACACAAACACTGTACTATATCAAAGTTTTAAAATCTGTATCAAATTTTTATTGGATACATGAGATTACTATACCGAGGTATTTAAATTCTGTTACCCATTGCAGTGGCAAATTTGAAAAAGCCGTATCCTGTGCTCCTTGATCAATAGCAAACAGTGGGAATTTGTCCCAATTTACCTTAAGTAAATAATGAATATGTATTAAGCAAATCTAGAGCTCTTTGTAACGATGGACCCGCATCACCCAGGAATAGCAGCATATCGTCTGCATATAGGGCTACTCTCGCCTCCAGCCCCCCAATTTGTAGTCCCTGAATATCTGGGGAGGTCCGGAGAGCCTCTGCCACCGGCTCAATTGCTATAGCAAACAGAGCCTCATTCCTCTGTATAGCTGAAAAAAGGTTTACAGCCTTCCTCCCAACTTAACCACTGACATTTATTAATTATATACTGTTTGTATCCAATTAATGAACACTAATGCTGTGTATACACGATTGGAATTCTCGTCGGAAAAAGCTATGATGGTTTTTCCAACGGAATTCCGCTCTAGCTTCAATACCCAGCGCGCCACCCTTTGGGCTCCTTCTGCTAATCTCGTGTTTATCTTGTGTTAGTAGAAGTTTGGTGAGAGATGATTTGCGCTTTTCAGACTCGTGCTTTTTCAGATTGTTTTACTGCTGTTCAGTTTGTGCTTGTGGGTTTGTATCTGGTTTTCAGTGCGTGTAGTCAGTTCGTATCTGTTTTCAGTGCGTTCTTGTCCGCTCGTTACTGATTTTCAGCTCGCGCTTCACAGGCCTTGCTGTTCTTCAGTCCGTTCTGTTTAGTTCGTTCTGATCAGCTGACTGTTTTGAAGCCATGTTGTGGGTACGTGCTCGTCGTAGAGTTCGTGCTGTGCAGGGGCTTGGTGTTGGGGTTCTTACTTTGACCCAAGCCCAGTCTATGAATAGGGTGGGGAGGAGTTCATGGACCAAGAATTGGTTGCTCCAGAGTGACCAATTCTCTCATATGCCTTTGCTGCGTGAGATCCAGGAGAATAACCCTGATGATTTCAGGAATTTTCTCCGGATGACGGACCCCGTTTTTCGCTGTCTGTTGACTGTGCTGACCATCTATATTAGCAGGCAGGATACCTGTATGCGGCAAGCCGTCACTCCAGGCTAGTCGCCACGTTGTGGTACTTGGCGACTGGGAGAAGCCTGCAGGACCTCAAGTTCTCGACAGGCATCTCCCCCAGGCTCTGGGAATCATTATTTCAGAGACCTGTTTTGCCATCATCCATATCCTGCAGAAGGACTATATTAAGGTAGCATTTCTCCTTTAACATCACATTCTATGTATTTAATGTTTGCTAATGTATTGTATTTCTTTCATCATTCCCTAATTACCATGATTGTAATATGCTGTGAGTGTCCTCTTTATCCTCATGCATGCTGTAATTTTTAAAACTTTTTTTGTCCTGCATGCATATTTGCCTTTACTAACCTCCACAGCATGCTATCCTGGGGCCTATATACACCTAGCCTAGTCTCTTAACAATGTATTTTGTCAGCTCCATTGTAGTGCTTTACCCTAAACACCCCCTAAAATGTGTACAAATGTTATTTGTGTCCTTAAATTCAGGCAGAGTGCAAGAGACTTTTTTTTGGGGGGCCCAAAATCATTTGGAACCCTCCCTCCCCCCAACCGCTAAATCAACCCATAGCAAATCCATCTGCTGACTTTGCCAAACCCATACACACTATACCTACCTACCTATCTTATGGATTAATTCACCAAAGCATGTAGTGCAAGGGCCTGCCTGAATACTTTCAAATGGTACTGTTTATTTTTTTGTTCTCCTATTATTATTATCTTGATAGGGAATTGCAGAATGTAAAAATGTGCTTCAATTTATACAATGTGTATTTTTATTTTTGTATTATGACACTTCTTACCTGTCCAGTGGGCTGCCAATAGTGTAAGTAAGGAGGGGCTGGCCAAAGTAAAACACATTATTTATGCATTCAGCGCTCCATGAAGTTGAGAGGGTTACCTGTCAAAAACATACCCCCCCCCCTAAAATATTTCCAAGGGGCCATCAGAGGGGGTGAGGAATCTAATAAGTAGACATTACATTTTTGCCTTTAGATACTTCTTAAAATAAATGTTATACTGGTGTTGGCCAAGATTGTTTGTGTCTAATCTGCTTGCAATGTTTATGTGCAAAATCACTATTTTTTTTCTTGTTTGACTCCAGTTTCCTTCAACACCACAGGAATGGCAGACTTTGGCATCCCACTTTGCCGACCGTTGGGACTTTCCCAGCTGTGGAGGGGCAATTGATGGGAAACACATCCACATCGTCCCACCACCCCATTCAGGTTCATACTATTATAATTACAAGGGGTTTAATAGTATTGTGCTGATGGCGGAGGTGTCGGCGACATACAAGTTTTTGTATGTGGATGTGAGGAAGAATGGCCGGATGTCAGATGGCGGAGTATTTGCCCGGACCCAATTCTATCGACGTCTTGAGAGTGGTGGCTTGGGATTGCCACCTCTGGAGGAGAACGTGGAAGGACTGCCATTTGTCTTCATCGCAGATGAGGCATTCGGTCTGGGTGACCACGTGATGAGGCCATTCCCCCAGAGGACCCTCACCCTGGAGAAGAGGGTTTTTAATTACCAGCTGGCCAGAGCCAGAAGAGTCGTGGAGAATACCTTTGGGATAATGGCCAGCCGGTTCCGCCTATTTCAAACAGCCATAAATATGGCGGAGTACAAACTGAATCACATAATTTTTTGTTGCTGCATCCTGCATAACTTTTTGAAACGTAATAATCCTAATTATGTTGCCTCAGTTGGGCCTGAGGCTGGACTTCAGGAAACAATGACAGCCCTGGAAGCTGGCCGTCCTGGCTTGCCCCCCCAAAGCGCCCATGAAGTGCGAGAAAAATATGTGGAATATTTTTCGAGTAGGGGGGGCCATTGCTATGCCAGCACATTTTGAATACATTTTTGCTTTTATCAGATCAAATCTTGATTTTCATTTACTGCTTGGGTTTATTTCTGCTGTCTCCTAGGTTCTCCTAGCGCATTTGTAGTGAAGTGGTTTTTCCATTATTAAATAACACCCATTGTCACTGTAAACACCAACTTAATACAAAACTTGGTATTGATCATTGAAAGAAGAAACCACACATTGTTGAGTATAAAACCTTTTCCTCCGTGCACATTCACATGTGCGTTTTAGAAAACATTTGGCGGTAAAAAAAAATATTTTTTTTTTTTCAAAGTTTTACCTTGACATTTTTGAAAAAATACAGAAACAGGCATGTTTCCAAACATAACATACACAACTCTGGAACTTACAAAGAAAAAAAAAAAAAAAAGGCAATATCAGACATTTTATAGTGTGAAAAAGGTCTGGATCTTGCCTTCATCAGATGGGGTGAAGTCACCCCTGTAAAAGCCAAATTTAGAAGATGTACATAAATTGTGAGTCAAAATAGGGATTTCCTTTCTGATCCCATACCTAATGTCAACATGTGCTATCTCCCATCATGGAGGATCAATGGATGTGTTTTGGGGGTGCAACCCCTTCCTCTCACCTACTAGAGTTGCGAGGAAGGGTTTGCACCCACAAAACGCGTACATTGATATCCCCTGATGGCAGATAGCACATGTTGACACACTGTGTGCATCTTCCAAATTTGGCTTTTAAACTGTATTAAAACTTTAGTTAAAATTTTTTGAAAACGAAAAAAAAAAAATCCAGGAATCTTTTTAGGATTTAGATTCTCCCTAGTATATCAATCATGTTCCTCAGTCTTTGTTCAATCCCCTTGGTTTTTTCTTTGATAAGGTCCAAATCACGACTACAAAACATTATTTCCTGGATAAGCCATTGTGCCCTGTCACTGGTGAAATGACTCAATTCTGGTACCACAACCTGAACATCACCTAAAATAAAAATACACACCATGTAGTATAAATATGCAGGCATACATCTGTTACCTGAATCTGTGGTGTCAGACACTCACCTGTTGTGGTGTTAATTTCAACCACCTCTCCTTCCTCCACATCCTCAGGTTGTGACCTCTGTTCCCCTTCTTCAGGAGGTGGGGGGGTCCCTGATGTCTTCATATTTTCCGAGTCTTTGCTCCTCTATGAGAATGAAACAAAAGGTATACTCAGCACACAGATATTTGAGGTCAGAAATAGGAATATGAAACATTGCTTGGAAGTGGGGTACAATTGTCTGTTTGGGCAGAGTTTAAAGCTGAAGACATGATTTTTTCCCTTACCAAAGCTGGAATACTTACCTTTTTTGGACAACTTTCACACTTGTAGACACCCCTAGTATCCACTGGAGCACCTGTGTGGGACACCCC
Organism: Lithobates septentrionalis; assembly: GCA_037952835.1. NCBI lineage: Eukaryota > Metazoa > Chordata > Amphibia > Anura > Ranidae > Lithobates > Lithobates septentrionalis. The sequence goes on along the minus strand of JBBDGP010000638.1, from coordinate 1,498,873 downwards.
AAAAAGTTTGTTCTTGTGTATCACACTAGTGCTCCTGAGTCCAGACGTGTACAGCTGCTGAGTGTCCTCTCCTTACATTACACAGAATCAAGTTTCATTCTAGTTTGAAACACATCTAGACAACAATGTCCTAAACTTCTTTGAATACAAATTATCATGACCAAATGTAGTTAACCCTGTATCTGCTAAAAATATTGTATTTAGTTGGCAAACGAATGTTTACTACGACCGATTACTGTGCCCACGAACATGAAAGTAGCCATTTTAAACTGTCCAGCAGTAAAGAAAAGCACATGGCGCAGCATGCAAGGGATAATAATAATAGGAACACACGACAACTACTTACTTTTTAGAAGCACTTTCTTGATCTTTCTATATTGATCCTGCTCCCTCAATTTCAGCTCTGACCAGCGTTTCCTTAATTTCTCCTTGGATCGTCGTACCCCAAAATTCCTGTGCAGACTCTTCACAACTTTAGTCATGATCTTGGCCTTTCTCTCATTAGGGTTGGTGTACGGTCCATACTTCCCATCATAGTCGGCCCTCTTCAATATGTCCACCATCTCCACCATCTCTACAAAAGACATATTTGAGGCCTTAAATCTCCTCCTCCTGGATCGGGATGTTTCTGGCTCCAGGCTTTCCTCCTCGTCCTTACTGCTATTATGCACCTGCTGTGTCTCAGCCATGTTCCTCTCCCCCACTGCGACGAAAGAGACGGGAAATATTCTAGAAAGAACATTAGGGGCAGGCGGAGTTTCACGCATGCGCAGTGTCTATAAAGCAAACTCCCTTTATACTGTCTGTGTGCGGAGGAAGGAGGAATGGAAGCGACGAACGTAATAATGAAGGTAACATTTTAACTTGGGACATGAGTGGGCTATACTGATTCTAGATTGAGGCCTATATTGGGATAAGATTAGGAGAGTTTAGCCTGATATTAGTGTTTTTGCACCACATCATCATTTTGATGTCCTTTGACATAGCACTTCTCTCCTGTAAGAGGAAGATCCGTGTACCCCCATTAGCCCTCCTCATTCTCCCAACCATATTATGTGGGAGTGTGACGAAGGCACTTATTCCCCTGAGAGAGATATTTATTCTCTTTCACGGGTAAATTGTGATTACTTGCAAAAAATAATTTATACAATATATCATCTAATCTCATATGTTTTTTGTTTACTCTTTACTCCAGAATTCACTGGTTTCTTTTCTATCTTTTTATCTCTTCAGTCCACACAGGTTGATCTGCGCAGTCAGCTCTGCATAACAAAAAGTAAGTCAAAACTATTTGATCTGTTGCCATGGCACCACTGAATATACTTTCCCTGAATGTTCAGGGAATAAATGTCCCTCAAAAAAGGACCAAAGCCTTCTGTACTTTCCATAACAAGAAGGCTCACATAGTATGCCTCCAAGAAACACACTTCACCAAAGATTCTACTCCAAAATATATTTCTCCTTTTTATCAACAAATTTACACGGCTTCTGCCTGTACCAAACAAAGGGGTACTCTAATTGCATTTCACCGATCCACACCATTCACCTTATCATCAGAAATTAAAGACCCAGAAGGTAGATACCTGATACTCATGGGCTATATAATGGATACAGCAATCACGGTGATTTCCTACTACGCTCCTAACAAACAACCTACACCATTCCTCTCACATATATTACAAGTGATTAATACACACAAAATAGGAACAGTGATAATGTGCGGGGATTCGAACCAGGTCCTCCTCCCATTTCTAGATAAATCACCTTTTACACCATCCAAAATAACCTCTAGATTACCTTTTTCTCAACTTCTTTCCAAATACAATCTGGTAGATTCGTGGAGAGAAAGTAACCCAATGAAAAAGAAATTCACTTATTTCTCGCACCCTTATCAAACCTTCACCAGAATAGATCATATTTTTCTAACAATAGGAATGATACCAGAAATTATTGCATCAGATATAATTCCGATTCCGTGGTCTGACCATAATGCAGTATACACTACTATAGCCTCAGCCATACCAAAAGCACATGACCCAACGTGGTACTTACCGGACATAATGCTCAAACACCCACTACATCAGATGGCCATTGAACAAGCTTTAAAGGAATACATATCAATTAATAATACAACAGACATTTCCCCAATAACACTGTGGGAAGCTCATAAGCCTGTCTTGCGTGGTACAATACAAAGACAAATGGCACTATTTAAACGGGAACGCAAAAATCTAGCAAAAAAACTAGAACTCAATTTTAATGCAGCCTACATATCATTCCAAGGTAATCCATCTCAGAGTACAAAATCTCATCTGGAAAAATCTAGATTGGAATACGATCTATTTCTCACTGAGTCAGTTGATAAATCCCTCAAACGCTCCAAACACAATTTCTACATGAATACAAACAAACCAGGTACATATTTGGCTCGGGCATTAAATTCAACTAACAAATCTTTCAAACCAATACGTTTGAAATTATCAAAAAATGTTTATACTTGTAATCCAGTTAAAATAGTCCATAAATTTCACTCACATCTCGCAACTTTATACAAGACAAACAATGAATTTAATCCTACAGAGGCTGAATCCTTCTTCTCAAAAATAACCTTACCTGAGTTGTCTCAGAATCAAAAAAGCAGTTTGGATGAGCCTATAACTATAGATGAAGTTGCTAACGCCATAAAAGACCTAAAACTTAACAAAAGACCAGGCCCAGACGGCTACCCGGCTTTATACTATAAAACATTCTCAGAAATACTCTCTCCCATTCTCACTGAAACTTTTAACAAACTTCTAGAAGGACGTTCTTTTCGGCAAGAAACACTAATGGCAATTGTTTGTATGATCCCAAAACCCCTTTCTGATGATACTTCCTGTGTGAATTATCGGCCTATCTCTCTGTTAAACCTTGATATTAAATTATTAGCAAAAATAATAGCAAAACGCCTCAATAGCATTATAGGAAAATTAATACATAGAGATCAAGTAGGCTTCATGCCAAATAGACAGGCAGGCGATAATATACGCAGGGCAGTGTTATTGGCACATATTGCTAAAAAACGGAAAATCCCTTTATGTTTTCTAGCTCTCGATATTAAGAGGGCATTTGACACAGTATCCTGGCAATATATGCAATATTCATTACAAAAATGGGGTTTTGGACCCCACTTTTTAACATGGATCAAAGCATTATATAATAAACCCAAAGCCTATATAAAATATGCTGGATACAAATCTGATGCCTTTAATATCGAAAGAGGTACCCGACAGGGTTGCCCATTATCTCCCTTATTATTTGCCCTTATACTCGAACCCATGGCCCAATACATCAGAACAAACCAAACTATAACTGGCATTGAAGTAGGAGGTATTACACACAAATTATGTATATTTGCAGACGATATATTACTTTTTCTATCATCACCACAGGTCTCTGGTCCTAACTTAATACCAGCTCTTGATGGATTTGCAGCCCTATCCGGCCTTATGATTAATCCTAAGAAATGCCTAGTGCTTAATATTTCGCTCACAAACATGGAATTGATCCCGGCTAGGGCTGCACTCCCATTCACATGGACAGAAAAATCAATCCCATATCTTGGAATTCATTTAACAGCATCTCATTCTGACTTATTCTCAACCAATTATCCTCCTGTATTAAGACAGATCACAAATCTAATAAAACAATGGTCGCAACTTCCTTTATCCTGGATAGGGAAGATTAATGCAATCAAAATGACTATTCTACCCAAATTGCTTTATCTATTCAGAGTCCTCCCTATTCCAATTCCTTCCTATTTTTTGAGAATAGTACAAAAAAGAGCAACTTCGTTTATATGGGGCTCTTCTAAACCACGTATACCTATACACACACTACATCTTCCCAAAAATAAAGGAGGCCTGGGATACCCTAATTTTACTAACTACTACAGAGCAGCACATTTGGCCAGTCTGTCCAAATACCATGCAAAACAGGAAATCCCATTATGGGTATTTATAGAGGCTTCAGAAAATGACCCTCTATTAATATCAAACTTGTTATGGCTTGATCCTAAAGACCGCTTTAAAATTCATAATCCCATAACTAAACACTTCTTATCTCTCTGGGATAAACTAAAAACCAAATATCAGTTACAATCTCCACACAATCCTCTCCTTTCTTTTATCAGAAATCCGGCCTTTTATCCGGCATGGATCTACCCAAATTCTTTTAAAGCTTGGACAAAATCAGGCATTCAGACACTAAATGACTTCATAGCATCTAAATCATTCCTTTCATTCCCATCGCTTAGAGAAAAATATGATCTACCAAACTCTGAGATATTTAGATATCTCCAAATCAAAAATTTCTATACACCATTCCTAAAGGGGGATACACCATTATCCCAATTATCCATTTTTGAATCAATCTGTACAAAAGATCCATTTGCTAAAGGTACAATTTCATCACTTTATAATCAATTATATGGAGTAGTAAATCTTAATAGACCCTCTTACGTTCAGAGGTGGGAGGAGGACCTGGGACGAACTTTAGAAGACACGGAATGGTCTAACATATGGCTCACATCTAAGTCATCTTCACCCAACATCTTAGCACTGGAGACAAATTATAAAGTCCTAACTCGCTGGTACCTTGTACCTGCTAGAGTGGCAAAATATTCACCTAATACCTCAGCTCTTTGTTTTCGAGGATGCCCAGAAATAGGCACACATTTACTCATATGGTGGACGTGCCCAGTAATCCAAACCTTCTGGAAGGAAGTCTTCGTGATTGCATCTAAAATATTTAAAAAAATAATACAACCAGATCCATATATAACTTTACTTAATCTAAAACCGGAATGGTTAACACTCTCTCAATTCAAACTTATGATCCAACTAATAACGGCTGCAAAACAAACAGTGGCCAAGGCATGGAAATCTACTACATTGGTACTAGCAGAAACAATTCACAGAATGAATAATACAATGTCCCATGCTAAGATGGTAGCCATCGATCAAAATCAAATTCCAAAATTTGAAAAACTTTGGCATCCTTGGATAAAACAGTTCCTGTCAAATTTCAATGACTCTGTCCTGTTGCCATGGTAACAGATTAAATGACTTACAGAGACACCCATTCTAAGGCTTCAAAGAGAACTAAAAAGAATAATAAACTGACGAGCGGGACAACCTTGTGGACCATACCTCTGCCTTTCTACCCTTTTTCTTCTTTCTCTTTCCTTTTCTCCACCTTACGATTAAAGCTCATTATCAGAATTTATTTGACCTATATACACTCTACCTGTAAACAATATGTATAGTAGGTATAAATCATTTAAATACCTACAAAAGTAACTAAGGAAATTATATATATCTTTAATTTAGGTTTACGTGAACCCAAGGTTTAATATTTGAAATTTCATGATATTTACCTATATAAACCCTACTGTAAAACAATGAGCTTACTTTATAGATCCTTGTAAACTTACTTTATGTATCTTTATAATATTGTATACTCAATAAACTTCTTTTGACAAGGAAAGATTTAAAAATTTGCAGTGTGACGAATGTGCCATCTCCATTACGCGCGGTCGTTTCACCAGACTGAGCGGCTCCGTCTCGTACTTGATTCTGAGCATGCGTGTTTTTTTGCACGTCTTAATTGCATACACACGAACGGAATTTCCAATAGAAACTTTTTCCGTCGTAAAAATTAGGAACATGCTCTCAGTCTTTTGCTGGCGAAAATTTGGCCAGTAAAAGTCTGATGGAGCATACACACGGTCGCATTTTCTGACCAAAAGCTCTCATCGGTCTTTTGCTGGCCGAATTTCCGATTGTGTGTACACGGCATAATGGAAATCCCATCCATCTGAGTATTTCCCATAGAAAAGGCCATATTTGTCTCTAAGATCTTTCTGCTTACAGTGAAGATTTTGTACAGCAATCAAAAAGTCTCCTGAAGAAGCCACCTCTTGGGAAACATGTTAAGCAATAATCGCTGTACCACATACCTGGGTCGCATGTCATCTTTATATAAATGTTCTTTTTAAAAATTCAGTTTTTTAAATGTATCCAATAAAATTTGATATAGATTTTAAAACTATGATGTAGTACATTGTTTGTGTCTGGCACCTTAAAAGTCCCCAAATTTGTGTTCTCTATGTATTCTTTCATTTATGGGATGTGGTGCCTTAAATCGAAACTAGAAATGGTGATTCGGACATTTTTGTGTAGACCCAAAAAAAGGATCTCCAGACAAGTTATTAAAATAAAGCAGAAAGTCGGGGATGTTAGGGATTCATATAACAAACCACCATTGATTTGCGAGATGAAAACTCATCATGCTTCAGATTACATATGTATAAAAAATTGACAGAAATAAACAACTAAAATAATCTATAAAAACTATGAATGGGTGTCCATGGCAAGTGGGGTGAACAGTAAACATAAATAAAATACATACATAACAATGTATCTGGTAGTAAAATATAACAAAATAATGCTATAAAAATGAAGACCAAAAAACTAGAAGAATAATCAGAGAAATAATGACAAAAGCTCCCCTGTATCTAGTATTACATCCTGAAGGGGATCTCCAGCAAAGAAGATATAAAAAAAAAAAAAAAAAAAAAAACACATATATGGGGTGGATGTGAATCCATAAAGTACATAACATAAATGGGCCTGATTTAACCACTTCAGCCCTGGAAGAATTTACCCCCTTCCTGACCAAGCCCTTTTTTGGGATACGGCACTGTCGCTTTAACTGACAATTGCGCAGTCATGTGACATTGTACCCTAACAAAATTGAGGTCCTTTTTTCCAACAAATAGAGCTTTCTTTCGGTGGTATTTGATCAACTCTGCGGTTTTTATTTTTTGCACTATAAACAAAAAAAGAGTGAACATTTTGAAAAAAAGCAATATTTTTTACTTTTTGCTATAATAAATATCCCCAAAAAATATATAAAAAAACAAATGTCTTCCTCAGTTTAGGCCGATATGTATTCTTCTACATATTTTTGGTAAAAAAAAAATTGCAATAAGCGTATATTGATTGGTTTTCGCAAAAGTTATCGCATCTAAAAAATAGAGGATAGATTTCTGGCATTTTTATTATTAATGTTTTTTATTAGTAATGGCGATCTGCCATTTTTATCATGACTGCGACATTGCGGTGGACAGATCGGACACTTTTGACACTATTTTGGGACCATTTGCATTTATACAGCGATCAGTGCTATAAAAATGCACTGATTACTGTGTAAATGTCACTGACAAGGAAGGGGTTAAACACTAGGGAGCGATCAAGGGTTTAAGTATGTTCCCTGGGCGTGTTCTAACTGTAGCTGGGATGGGCTCACTGGAAAGAGATAGATCACTGCTCCTGATCACCGGGACCAGTAGATCCCTGTCATGTTGCTAGGCAGAACAGGGAAATGCCTGTTCTGCCTCACGGTGTCATGATCGCGGGCCAGCGGCGAACTTCGAGTTTGCGGGACCCGCGGGCACGCTCCCGTGGCGCACAGCGAGCATGCGCCTGCTAGCCGCCGATGACGCAGCGACATACGGGTACGTTGTTTTGCGCACCCGTGCCACTTGCAAGTGGTTAAAAAGCAGCTGTAAGTGCTGCAGCCTAAAATAAAAACCCTATACAAATGAAAAAACCTTTTCTGGCAAGCTCAGAGGTGGCAGCCCTGGATGTCACTGCTACCCCTAACAGCCAGGAGCAGCCCATCTAGTAGGAGTGCTGAGGGTAGTGCAGGTAGTCCTAAAAAGTTGGTGGTAATAGGGGATTCTATAATCAGAAGGACTGATAGAATAATTTGACGCCAGGATTGCCTCAACTGAATGGTTTGCTGTCTCCCTGGTGCCAGGGTTCGGCATGTGGTAGGTTGATAAATTACTGGGAGGGGCTGGGCATGACCCAGCTGTCTGGGTCCACGTTGAAACCAATGACAGAATATATGGAAGGAGGAGGCTCCTTAAGAATCAATTTAAAGAACTAGGCTGCAAGTTGAAGGGAAGGACCTCAAAGTTAATCTTCTCTGAAATATTGCCTTTGCCATGCACAACACAGGAAAGACAGGGGGAGATTAGAGACCTGAATGCGTGGCTAAAGACCTGGTGTAAGAACGAGGGATTTGAATTTCTAGAGCACTCGGCTGACTTTTCATTGGGGTACAACCTATATGCTAAAGATGGTTTGCACCTAAATGGAATGGGATCTGATGTGCTGGGGGAGAGGTTTATAGGAAGGCTGGAGGAGTATTTAAACTGGGATTGAAGGGGGAGGATGAAATAGATTATAATGGGGCAGACAGGCCAAACAGGGGTCAGTCCCTATTGGTGGGTGTAACAGGGGCGGATCCAGAGCCTAGTCCCGGGAGGGGCACTGCCAGAAAATACATTTTTTTGGGGGTAAATTTATAGGGGAAATGGCTGGTGTCATCGCTTCAATCATCCCGGCACCATGGTTGTTATGGTGTTAGAATGATTGAAGCGCATTATTACTATTATTACATTGTTATAAAAATGAAATGGTTTAACTCACCATAATGCAGAATAAGTGGGAGCACTGAGCGTGTCACTTGCCACTGTCACCTGCCACATGTTGCGGATTGTCGCCTGTCACCAGATGCAGATTGTCACTTGCCACGTCCCATGCCACACGTTGCAGATTGTCACTTGCTACGTCCAATGCCGTGGAGCCAACACTAACTCAGGGGTGGTGGAGGCCTGTAGTGTGAATAAGATGTATCATGGAGGGAGGAGGTACCGGTGGGTGGGGCCAACACAGTCAGGGGCAGAGAAAGAAGAATGCTGGCGCTCCTCTCTGCCGCCACTGACTATGGACGCTGGACATGTTAGTGCAGTTAAACTGCAACTGAACTGCAACTGTTACTGTCCCCCCCCCCTATTTTGAGGCTCCAGCAGCTCCGTCCTGACCTGTCACGGTGACTGACCGTCGCATCGGCTCTGAGACTCGAGTCCAACGTGACTCACTGATGTCACTCATTGCTAGACGCCAGGCGGCCCTGGTGTTAGCAACGAGTGCAGGGAAGAGGCTCCACCCACCTCCTCCTCCTGGTATCCTGTTCAGTCAGCGCGAGTCTCTCTCTCGGAGCCGCTGATTGGCTAATGTGAGAGAGACTCGGGTAGAGGCAGCGGCAGCTGCAGAGGCACGGCTGAGCAAGCGAGTGTTACTGTGAAAAATCAATGACATGTCAGTGCTAGTATTTTGGGGGGGGAATCGCCCTGTTGCCCCCCCCCCCCCCCCCCGGGTCCGCCCCTGGGGTGGAATGAGGAAAGATGGGGGAGGGCTTTGGCAGGTGATATGAAGGTTCCCATATTACAAACAACCATTGGAAATTGGAAATTTGTACTAAAATAAAACATAGGCAAAATAGACGTGCAAAATGTGACAATGGATTAAAGTGTTTGTTCACCAAAGCCAGAAGTCTGCCAAGCAAAATAGGTGAGTTGGAAGATTTGGTGCATGAAGAAAACTATGATTTAATTGGTTTTGCTGAATCTTGGCTTCATTCTTTACATGACTGGGCTATTATTATTCTTGGCTATGCTCTCTTTCAGAAAGACAGGGTAAAACAGAGGGGTGGTGGTGTCTATTTCTACTTTCAATATTTTTTTTCAAAGATATATTAATAACGAAGCCTATACAAAAGGCTCACATAAGTAGTCGACATTAGAAAACAGCATAATACAAGATGAGCATATACATGGAGGAGGAACTGGGTCATTGGAAAGGGTGCAAGGGGAAACATCATTAGTCTGAGATTAGGATTTTTTACATAAGCATTTTTTTTTTTATTCACCAGTATTTATTCACGTCAATTTATTTATGGTATCTTAACCTTGTTGGCACTGTATCATTCTTTTTGGTATTCTAGATATTGGCACGTTTTCACTTTAAATACAGCACCTTCACTTTAATGTCCAATAGTGGTAATAGACATATGTTCCAACATAGAGATCGTTGATCCTATCTATTATTACAGACACCTTAAAAACACTTTTTTTGTCCCCACCTCAGCGCCATACACATCACCCTTGCTAATATTGCGCGAAATTTATTTTAATTATTTATCCATTAAGTGGTTGTGTGAGCACTTTTAATTTTGCTGCAATATTCACATTTATTATTTTACACTATTTAGAAAAAATCTTATTTCTTTTCCACATCTATCAGCGCGAAGGAAATTTTTTATAATTTATGATTACAGAACCCAAGTTACTAGAGGTGGGAGAGTAGCATTATTGAGTTATTGAGGGATGGGCCACCCGCCAAATGCTCATCTGTCAGAAGGGGGAGTTGGTGGTGTGAAAACCCATAGTGCCTAAACATTTTCATTATTCTTAACCTTTTGAGAACCGCAAGGGTGACCCTGAGACTGTAGACTTCCCGGGCCCCTAGGCTGATCTCCCGAGACGGCATCCTAGTAGTGGAAGGTTTGTGAAGTTTTTAATGGCAGATGACCTCCCACACTTAGCTATGCTGGATTATTATTGGAATGCTCACCTGCATATCCAGTAGAGCCTTAAAAATAAACAAATATTGAGCAAAACTCTGCTGTTGACCACGCTTTGGAGTGATTCAGAAAAAAGAGAACCAATTAAGAACAAGCAATAAGAAAAGAGAGGAAGAGAAGAGGCAAGAGGAATGTAGAAGAGGAGAGGGAGAGGAATATAGAGGACAGTGTAGACACAGAGGAGGAGATAGATCTGGTTGGTTAGGAAGAGGAGAGAACATGTTCGGTCCAGGGATCCCAAATCGCATCAAACCTCTTAATTTTGTCTTGGATAATACGAATTGCTTTTTCCTGGATCATTATCTAAGAGATTTTCCTTTTTGCTGCCAGGAAGGACCCAGTTGGCTGCTTCCAGGCCCGGCCAATGGTAATCTTTGCCCCTAATAGTATAAAGTAGATCAGTTTTTGAGAGCGTATGGGTATCTTTTCTTACTTTTTTGTTCAATAAGGCAATGAGCGGTGATTTGGAAACAGCCAGACCTGTGACCTTCTGTAGCAAATAGAATATCTTGTTCCAGAAACCCCTTATGCGGGGACAGTTCCAACAGGTATGGAGTAGTTCGCCTAAATGTCCACAACCCCTAAAACACGTGGGAGGATACCCCCGGGAAGATCTGAGCTAGGCGAGAGGGGACAAGATTCCAGCGAGTTAGAAGTTTGATACTAGCCTCTACTAGTGAAACATTAACAATACCTTTTAAAAGGAACGTGTGAAATTATACCAGGTTTCTGTATCCCAGTCTATATTTAATTCCTGTTCCCATACTTGTGGGGCATCTCCATCTTGCTGACACAGTGGTTCAAAGTTAAAGGCCCCATAGACAAGACAAAGTGCCCTATCCTAAAAAGTCCTTTAACCACCACTGGAAAGCTCTAATATTAAGGCCTGGTGGAAAAAGAGGATTATGAAAGAGGTGGGTTAAGGGGTGGAGTTCAGAAGTGAGTGCTGGGTTAGCAAGAAGTGAATTGCACAGGGCCATAGAGTGAGATGGGGTGGGTGCGAAAATCAGTGGTGTACTTTTCGTGGGGCACCATAAAAGATAATCTATGGTGTGTCTGGGGGTGGATTGCCTCTCCATATTGACCCAATCAGGTTTATTACCCCTTGTGTAGATTATGAAAAATTGGGCCAGTTGAGCCATCTGATAGTACTTCCATAGGTCCGGAAGGCCCAAGCCCCCTTGAGTTCGTAGTCTGAGGAGAACACTCCTAGGACACCGATAGCCTTTGGAGCCCCAAATAAACTTGATAACTTTGGATTGAAATTTATCAAGTTGGGAACATAGAATCTGGATAGGTAATGATCTGAAGAGGTACAATAAACGCGGCAGAAGGGTCATTTTTACAGAGGCCACTCTGCCCAACCAGGATAGATCACATTTTGACCACGTGTCCAAGTTGGAGCTTATTTTTTTATATATTGTGGGGAAGTTAGTGTCGTATAGTTGTCCCACGTTAGCTGTCAGATTGACCCCCAAATAGGGGAGAGAAGAGAAGCTTCAGTGGAAGGGGAAATGTTTCTTAAGCCTCTCAATAAGAAGACTATAAGAAATGTAGCGCATGAAAAATGTTAATATGATGTGCTCCCAAAGACCACAAACCTATTAGCCAGGTGTGGTGAATGGAACAAATTATGCTAAAAGTCCATGTGTCATAAAAATTAAGTGTAGGCCAGAGTCTCTAAATGTGCACATAAAGAAAGTCACTGGCAATGAAGGATGTTCCAAATGTAGGAAGGAGACTTGGTAGATCAGTACATGGACACCTCCTCAACTCACAACGGCATCAAAACAGAAAATGGTAGGCGTAAACTCTTACCGGATCCAGTGGACTCCCCTGTCAAAGACATGGAGTCATGAAGGCATGGTGCCACCCAGGGCATGTGGAACGATGTCCGGACGGTCAAACCTCACAGGTATGTAATTCACAGGAGCTGGCAGGGTCATCAGATGGATGTTCACGGTGAATCTAGGCTGGATAATGCCGGCTGGGATGTGCTGCGTTTGGTGAAGGTTGGGCATTCACTTCTTTATGTAAAGAGAAAAATAAAGCCTCCCCATGGTGCAGATAAAAAAGGTATCTTTTATTGCTAAAAAAAAAGATACATATAAAAAAAGTGATCACAATAGAGGTCAAGGGCAACATATGAGATAGTGTGGAAGTCCGACGCGTTTCGACCCATAGGTCTTCTACTGGGGCATAAACCACCAGCTCAAAGTTGCCAATATTTATAAATAACACATAAAATTGAAACCAATCACAAGGGGAGAAAATGGCTCGATGTAATTGGACCACTAGATTTCAGCTGATCAGAAGATGGGCAGCTGCACATAAGTCGGCCAATAATGTCCCACAAGTGAAAACAGACGGACTCAGCAGCCAATCCATAAGCTAGCAAGGAACATGTAATGTTACAACTCTAAATGCCACATGTCAAACAAAGGATGTGACGTCCGGCCCGAAAGGGCGCCAAACGTCAATCCTGAGTCATGTGGCAAAGGACAAGCAGACCCATCAACCAATGAACACAGCCCACAATAACCCTGTCCATGGCTGTAGGTCGGCGTGTTCTACATTAGAGTCCCACATTGCGTACAGTGGCACGCCCGATGTCGGACTCCTAACACGTGACTAGGGGCAGCGATCGCACGTGATCACGTGCGGAGAAGTCTTGCGACATCTTCAACATCCCGGCCGCGTCTCCTAACAGAAGACGGAGATCGAGCGTGATCACGTATGGGAAGATCTGACAACACTTCTGACGTAGTGGGGACGCAAAGCGTTCCGACCAGGAAGTACGTGTAGCCAGCGTGACACAAAACTCAGTGTCACCTAGACTAATACAAACCGGAAATGGAAATGCAAAAATATCATATTAATAACCTGATGTAAATACAATTAATAACCTGATTTGTCAATACAAACTCAGACTCTGAAATAGGGGGTTTGTTCGTTAGACTCAAAAACCTTATGATTAGCGAACTTCATTTACAATGGGACACTGCTTTCCTTGAACAGTATGTCAAGGAACAGATGGTACCCAGGGGTTTAAGATGGGACATTCACCCCCAACAAGATGAACCAGATCTTAAATCTTGGTTCAAATATTTTAATGAAGCCGGCTTAAAACTTCTGGGATTTTTAGTCGATAGGAAGAAGATCAAATTGTCTCTCATAGACACAGAAATTAAAGAATTGAGAGACAAGTTGATCTCACACAAAACCACGGCTGAATACATTTCTTTGTCCACTAATCTGAAAAACATTTTAGAAAAAGAGGAAAAGGTTTAAAGAAATAAAACACAAAAGAAGTACAACAGAGATTTTACTGACTGATTAATACATCTTCTCCTGCTGAAGGTGAACCTTTATCTATGGAGACCAACATCCCTTCAGCCGCTCTTCCAGATAGGAGACTGGTTTTTGAGCCACCCAAGAAACATGGAGCCAAACATGAAACATGGAGCCAAAGGAGCCACTTCCAAAAAATCAGGCCCTAGACAGGCACCACCCCGGCCCTCTTGGGGTCCTCCCCCTCCCTTTGTCCCATAGGGAAGTGGAGCCCCAGTTGGTAGAGGCAAAGAACCCCCAAGGGGATATCTGGCTGACTCTCATTACAGAAATCACACAGGGGGTCCCTCCTATTATAGAGGTAATCCCCAAGATAATCGAGCTCAACAACACCCTGGCCTCGATTACAACTGTCGTACTCCGATTCGTCTCAATAATCAAATCACGCCTTTACGTGACTCTGTTCCCTATCCTTATTAGGATTCATATTCCCAATATGAAAGAGAAGAAGAGTTCCATCATAGATCCCCTTTTAATCATAATCAAAATTACCAGGGTTCAACTCAACCCTCGGGTTTTCAGAAACCAAGGGAAGAATACCCAGGAAATATGGAAAGAAAAGAGGGACCAGAGGGGGGTGGAGGGTCCAAGGCCAAAAGAAAAAGAACGTAAAGGGGACCAGTATATTCAATCTCAGCTCTGTCATTTTGACAGAAGCTGAGAAATCTGTTCTAGATAGAGGTCTCAAATTCATTCCCCTCGACCCCTGATCAGATTTACCACCTTCATTGACATCTTAAAATTTACGCGCAAGTTGAACATACAGAGACACTTCTTGGCATGACCGATTGGGCCCCCCACGTCTAACTCTGTTCCTCCACACACAGTGGTCTATCCCACTACCCCCACCCAGGACAGGGTCCCTCCTCACACAGGTACGCTGGCATCTGAGATGAATTTCACACATTCGGGACTATCCAACCCTTCTTTATTTAACCCTCCTGGTACAGTTGCACCAGCAGTTAAGGTTTTTAAGAATCTTGTTTTATCTGATCTAGATAAATTAGAGAAATGTAAGAAATATACATATGTTAAATCAGAAATAAAGACCGGTTTAAAATTATTATGTGAAAGGAAAAATCTCATATTACACCCTGCAGATAAGGGCGGTGGAATTGTCGTTCTTGACAAAACCAAATATCTGAGTGAGATGACTAAAATTTTGAATGACACAGATACATACAGCCAGATCCCTTCAGAGCCCACTGCGACCTTCAAAAAGGCCCTGGTCGAATTAGTTGACGAAGGGTTCGCTCTAGGAATCCTCAATAGAAAAGAAAGGAACTTTTTGGTTCCTCATGTTCAACGCATCCCTACTATCTACTACCTTCCAAAGGTCCACAAGGACCCGGTCAATCCCCCTGGCAGACCTATAGTCAGTGGGATTGACTCTTTCACGGCCCGAATTGGAAGTTATGTAGATTACTTTTTACAACCACTGGTTCGTTCCACTCCCTCCTATCTAAAAGACACCCAAGACACGATCAAACTATTGGAGTCAGTACAGTTCCATGAAGGGATGTTTCTTGTTACCGCTGACGTGGCGGCACTCTACATGTGTATACCTCATAATTTAGGTTTCGATGCGGTGGAAAGCCATTTGTCTAGAGACAATAGGCTCCCCTCCTTACAGCGGAACTTTATTATGCAGTTGAGATTTGCCACTCGACACAACTATTTCTGGTTCCAAAACCAGTTTTTCCTACAGAAGAGGGGGGTGGCTATGGGGGCCAAGTTTGCCCCCAGCCTTGCCAACCTCTTCATGGCCCAATGGGAAGAGGATGTCGTCTATGCCGCCCAGAGACCCGAATTGGTTCTCTAGGCTAGGTACATAGACGACATCCTCTTCCTATGGGATGGAGATCATAGATCCTTGAGTGAGTTCATGGTTATGCTGAACTCCAACGACAGGGGCATCTCCTTGAGCTATGAGACCAGTACCTCTACCGTTCATTTTCTTGATCTGGAAATATTTGTGGTGGAACAACATTTGAAGTTCTGGACATATTTCAAACCCACCGACCGGAATGGATACATTCCAGTCGACAGTTGCCATCAAGATCAATGGCTTAAATCTGTTCCCTGCAGCCAATTCTTAAGGCTGCGTCGTAACTGTACCAGAACTTCTGATTTCTTATCACAATCCCAGGTCCTCAAAAATAGATTTTTGGAGAAAGGTTACAGCCCGGATCTACTTGAGACTGAAATCAATAAAGTTCTATCAATAGAAAGAACTTCCACCTTGACTGAAAAACCAAAAACCAATCCAGATAACAGATTCCAATGTGCCTTCATCACCACTCATTCCACCCAATCAAAACAAATTAGGGAAATTGTGAGAAGACACTGGAAGGTGCTCTTGAACGACAGGCTGCTTGGCCCAGTTCTTCCAGAACGGGCAGCGGTCATTTTTAGATGGGCACAATCCATCCATGGACAAATAGCCTCTAACATAATAGACCCACCTAAAAAAGTTACATTCTTCCAGGAATGTAAGGGCTATTACCCTTGCCGCAAATGCAAGGTGTGCCTCTGTAATTCTGGAGGAAGGTGTAAAAGTACTACCTTTAAGTCCACGGTTACCTCTAAAATATATAGTATGAAACACTTTACCACCTGTTCATCACAATATATTGTGTACTTACTTACCTGTCCCTGCCATAAGCAGTACGTGGGCCGCACGATTAGAACCTTCTGCATCTGAGTTAATGAACATGTGACTGGTATTAGAAGAGGGAAAAGCAAACATACGGTACCACGCCATTACTTACAGTATCACAACAAAGCTCCGACCGGGACTCTCTTCCAAGTGATTGATAGATTTGTTCCTCATTGGAGGGGCGAATCATGTCTCCGGGGTGTTTCTCGCCTCAAAATGTATTGGATATATGAGTTGAAGTCCTTTTTCCCATTCGGTTTGAACGTGGAATGGGACCTCAACTCTTTTATTAATCAATCATAGAGACTTTCCCTTTCCATTTAATACTGCCATTTACTACTAACAGGGGATATATACGTATTTTTCTATATGTTATCCTTTTAGGACATTTTTTATGTTTGAGAATTGGATCACCATTCTCTTTCTATTTTTGAATATTGGTAGCGTCTGCAGGATTGCCTTTTTTATATGTATTCAACATTAACATTTTTACATCAGGTTATTAATATGATATTTCTGCATTTCCATTTCCGGTTTGTATTAGTCTGGGTGACACTGAGTTTTGTGTCACGCTGGCTACACGTACTTCCTGGTCGGGACGCTTTGCATCCCCACCACGTCAGATGTGTTGTCAGATCTTCCCGTACGTGATCACGTTCGATCTCCGTCTTCTGTTAGGAGATGTGGCCGGGACGTTGGAGATGTTGCAAGACTTCTCCGCATGTGATCACGTGCGATCTCTGCCCCCAGTCACGTGTTAGGAGTCTGACGTTGGGCGTGCCACTTGAGTCCGTCTGTTTTCACTTGTGAGACATTATTGGCCGACTTATGTGCAGCTGCTCATCTTCTGATCAGCTGACATCTAGTGGTCCAATTACATCGAGCCATTTTCTCCCCTTGTGATTGGTTTCAATTTTATGTGTTATTTATTCACCACACGCAGCAAATAACAGCCGGCATTATCCAGCCTAGATCCACCGTGAACATCCATCCGATGACCCTGCCAGTTCCTGTGAATTACTTACCTGTGAGGTTTGACCGTCCGGACATCGTTCCACATGCCCTGGGTGGCACCATGCCTTCATGACTCCATGTCTTTGACAGGGGAGTCCACTGGATCCGGTAAGAGTTTGCGCCTACCATTTTCTGTTTTGATGCCGGTATGAGTTGAGGAGGTGTCCATGTACTGATCTACCAAGTCTCCTTCCTACATTCGGAACATCCTTCGTTGCCAGTGACTTTCTTTATGTGCACATTTAGAGACTCTGGCCTTCACTTAAGTTTTATGACACATGGACTTTTAGCATCATTTGTTCCATGATAGGTTTGTGATCTTTGGGAGCACATCATATTAACATTTTTCATGCGCTACATTTCTTATAGAGTTTTTATTGTTTGTCTGTCACACTGTATGTAGCTGCTTTTCTTTGCACCAGCTAGCACAGTGTCTTTTTTGATATTTTCACTCTCAATAAGAAGAGTCGGAGTCGTAATATTGAGTGCTGTAGATTTTAAAAAGGTTAACATGCAAACCAGAAACCTTCCCAAATTTATGTAATAAAGACGGGACATTTGGTGTACAAATTAAAGGCGATGTGATGAAAAGTAATAAGTCATCTGCAAATAAAGCACACTTGTGAGTCTCCGGACCACACTGGAATCCACAAATATCTGGGTAATTCCTGATGCCCCTTGCCAATGTCTCTATAGCTATTGTGAATATCAAAGGTGACAAGGGACAACCCTGTCTAGTGCCTTTTGATATAGGAAACCACTCTAAGTATTGGCCTCGAAGTCTCACACGTGCGCTGGGGATAGAATATAGGGCCCTGAGGATCTCTAGAAAATTAGGCCCAAAACCGGACCTGAACAAAACTTTAAATAAGAATGGCCACTCCACTGTATCAAATGCCTGCTGTAAATCAATATACAAGAGGTAGCCTTCTTGAGGGGACCCCCGTCCCATCAAAAATGTAATAGTGAGATAACATCGATAGCTCTCCGTATTTGATCTGGCCCTGGTCTCCCCAGGATAAGTCCCACCTGATCTTTATGTACATATCAGTCTATAAATGAGGACAGTCTGCTAAAATTTTTGTTAGAATTTTGAGATTGTTATTGATCAGAGAGATTGGTCTATAATTGCTAACCTCAGAAGTGTCTTTGCCTGGTTTCAGAATGACCGATATGTTTGCTGAATTAGCGTCACTATCAATGTTAGAACCCTTCCGGAAAGAGTTAAAAAGTATCGTCAGATACGGAGAGAGTGTTGGAGCAAATGTCCTGTAGTAGAGTGGTGTGCAGAAGCCAGTTTGGGAAGGGGGATCCCATCAAGAAAGTCATTCAACTCTTTTGAAGAGGCCTGAGTGTCAGCCTGGTATAGCGTTGAATAGAACTTATGAAATGTGGCCATTAGATTATCTGGATTTTGGGTGAGGGAACCCGTAGGGGAGCGAATTTTGGGGAAGGAAAAGGATCGCGGTTTAGGGGTCAACCTGTTGGCCAGTCTGGGGCCTATTTTATCTTTCAGCAGGTAGTGCCGGCATTAGACCAACGTAGGTCCTTTTCAACTTGAGTGGTGAGCGCAAATTGAGGGATAGTCTTGCTGCTTCTAATTGTGCTATGGATGAAGCTGTCGGGTTACGTTTATGGTTTCTGGCTATCTTTAGAAATATTTTTCAAGATTGTCAATTTCGGCTCTTTTATTCCTATTTGCGTTGAGAGGTAATCTGTATAAGCTTACCCCTAATGACAGCCTTGTGAGTGGCCCAAATTGTTGCAAGGGAAATACCCTCCGTGTCGTTCAAGTCAAAAAATGTCTTGAGCTCTTTGGCTAGCATAGCAGTCTGTATTGGGTCACTCAGCAAGGCTTCATTAATGCGCCTTTGAAAGGACCCGCGATGACTCTGGGGTTTCGTCATATCCATCAGGACAATGGCATGGTCAGATAGTGTAGAGTCTCTGATTAGTGATTTTGAGATGCATGGGATCACAGTGGCAGAAAGAAAAATGTTATCTATCCTGGCATAGGAGCAGTGCGGAGCTGAGAAGTGTGTATAGTCTTTTGTGGAAGGGTTTAATTCCCTTCATATGTCTACCAAACCTTTGGAATTAATGAGCTTAGCTATTATAGGGCGTACACACGGTCGGACTTTGTTCGGACATTCCGACAACAAAATCCTAGGATTTTTTCCGACGCATGTTGGCTCAAACTTGTTTTGTCTACACACGGTCGCACAAAGTTGTCGGAATTTTCGATCGCCAACCATGTGGTCACGTACACCACGTACGATGAGACTAGAAAAGGCCGGTTCAGAACCAAGCGCGGCACCCTTTGGACTCCTTTTGCTAATCTCGTGTTAGTAAAAGTTTGGTGAGAGACGATTCGCGCTTTTTCAGACTCGTGGCTTTCAGATCGTTTTCTGCCGTTCAGTTTGTGCTTGTGGGTTTGTATCTGCTCTTCAGTGCGTGCAGTCAGTTCGTATCGGAGTTTTCTGTGTGATCTTGCCTGCTCGTTGCTGTTTTTCAGGTCGCTCTTCACAGGCCTTGCTGTTCTTCAGTGCGTTCTGTTACTTCGTTCTGAGCAGCCGACCGTTTTCTAGCCATGTTTTGTATGCGTACTCCTCGTAGAGTTCGTGCTGTGCGGGGGCTTGGTGTTGGGGTCCTGACCTTGACACAAGTCCAGTCCATGAACAGGGTGGGGAGGAGTTCATGGACCAAGAATTGGTTGCTTCAGCGTGACCAGTTCTCTCATATGCCTTTGCTCCATGAGATCCGTGAGAATAATCCTGATGATTTCAGGAACTTTCTCAGGATGACGGACCCCGTGTTTCACCGTTTGTTGGCTTCGCTGACCCCCTATATCAGCAGGCAGGATACCTGCATGAGGCAAGCCATCACTCCGGAGCAGAGGTTGGTCGCTACCCTGCGGTATTTGGCGACAGGGAGAAGCCTGCAGGACCTCAAGTTCTCGACAGGCATCTCCCCCCTGGCTCTGGGGATCATTATCCCAGAGAGCTGTTCTGCCATCATCCAGGTCCTGCAGAAGGAGTATATGAAGGTAAGATTTTTATCCTTTTATATCACATTTTATTGTATTGAATGTTTGTTAATATATTGTATTTCTTTCCTCATTCCCTAATTACCATGATTGTAATATGCTGTGAATGTCCCCTTTGTTCTTATGCATGCAGGATTTTTATGTAATTATTATTTTAGGCCCTTCATACATATTTGCCCTTCAATAACCTCCCCAGCATGGTGTCTCATGGCCTATATTCACCTCATGTAGTCACTTAACAATGTATTTTATCTGCTCCATAGTAGTGCTTTACCCCAAACACCCCCTAAAATGTTTGGAAATGTGATTTTTGATTTAAATTTAGGCAGAGTGGCAGAGGCTTTTTTTTGTGGTGTCCCCAAATAATTTTTAGTAACCCTCCCTCCCCCCAACTGCTAAGTCAGCTGATCCCAATTCTCTATCTATCCTCAATCATCTATCTGCTGACTTTGCCAAACCCATACACACTATACCCATCTCTTTACTGGTCAGATTTATGGATGAATTCCCCAAAGCATGTAGTGCAAGGGCCTGCCTGTATACTTTCAAATGGTACTGTTTAAAGTTTTTGTATCCTATTATCTTGACAGGTAATAGCAGAATGTCCAAATGTCCTCAAATGTGTACAGTGTGTATTTATATCTTTGTATTATGACACTTCTTACCTGTCCAGTGGGCTGCCAATAGTGTAACTAAGGAGGGGCTGTTCCAAGTAATACCCATTATTTAGGCATTCATCTCTCAATGAATTGAAGATGGTTACCTGTCCAAGATTTCCACACACCCCCTATAATGTTAGAAATGGCCCATGAGAGGGGGGGGGGGGAATATGATAGGTGTACCTTTATACTTTGGCCTTGTTAAATTCCCCTTACTAAATGCTATCTGGAGGTTGCCCCATAATGTTTGTGTCTAATCTGCTTGCCATGTTTCTGATCAAAAATAGTAATGTTTATTGTTTTTTCCTCAACAGTTTCCTTCCACGCCACAGGAATGGCAGACTGTGGCCTCCCACTTTGCCCAGCGGTGGGACTTTTCTAACTGCGGAGGAGCAATTGATGGGAAACACGTCCACATCGTCCCACCACCCAACTCGGGGTCGTACTATTATAATTACAAGGGGTTCAATAGTATAGTGATGTTGGCGGTGGTGTCGGCTAATTACGACTTCTTGTATGTGGACGTCTGGAAGAATGGCCGGATGTCCGATGGTGGAGTCATCGCCCAGACGGAGTTCTACAGGCGTCTCCAGAATGGCAGCTTGGACTTGCCAGCTCCAGAGGACAATGTTGAAAGACTCCCATTTGTGTTCATTGCTGATGAAGCGTTTGCGCTGGGGGACAACCTGATGCGGCCATTCCCAATGAGGACCCTCACCCCGGAACAGAGGGTTTTTAATTACCGGCTGGCCAGAGCCCGAAGAGTGGTGGAGAACACATTTGGAATCCTGGCCAGCCGGTTCCGCCTATTTATGACACCCATCCATATGGCGGAGTATAAACTGAACCATATTATACTTGCGTGCTGTGTTCTCCATAACTTTTTAAGGAAACATTCGGCCAACTATGCTGGCTCAGTTGGGCCTGAGGCCGGAATCATACATCAAACCACACTGACGGCGCTTGAAAGTGGCCATCCTGGCTTGCCCTCCCTGAGTGCCCGTGATGTCCGGTTACGCTACCTGGAGTTCTTTGCGGGTAGGGGGGCTATCAATATGCCAGAAAATCTGTGAAGCCTTTTTATAATAAAAAACAAACAAAAATTCTTTGTGGACATTTACTGCTTGTGTTTGTTTTAGCTGACCCTGACAGAAATGTTTTGAGTGCAGAAAATGGCGTGATTGTGTAACCTTATACAAAGCACTGTTGGCTGTTATTTACTAAATGCAAAAACACATTTCACTACAAGTGCACTTGCAACTGCACTGAAACTGCACTTGTAGTGCAAAGAGGATTTGCCCTTAGGAAATAACCCCCATTTTCTCATAAAACAACAATTACATCACCCAAAAGTGTTGTAGCGTTGAGACAATAATCCACACATTCTTGATTAACAATCTTTTTAATACCTGCACAATCACATGTGCATTTACCAAAGGTTTTTCAAACAAACCAACATGTTTGTTGTATAACAATTTTTGTGGTGGCATTATCCAAAATCAAAATGTCCATTTTATAGAAAACAGGCCTGTGTAAAACCAAACAAGAAAAAGACACAAATCTAGAACTTACAAACGTCACATTTGGTCGAATTTGAAGGCAATATCAGACATGAGTATTTAGGAACTGTGTTTGATATTGCGTTCAGATGGGGGGAAATCACCCCTGGAAAAGCCAAATTTGGAAGATGCACACAAATTTCCCAATGTCAACATGTGCTATCTGCCATCACGGGGGATCAAGGGATGTGTTTTGGGGGAGAAACCCCTTCCTCACCGCTACTTTATTATTGAGGAAGGGGTTGCACCCCCAAAACGCGTCCATTGATCTCCCGTGATGGCAGATAGCACATGTTGGCACACTGTGTGCATCCTCCAAATTTGGCTTTGGGAAAAATCACAACAACATTTAGCACATTGTAGCACACAAAAGAAGAAAGTGATTTGGAGGGGTTTTAAACTCTCCCCAAAACATCAATGATGTTTTGATATTTTGGAATAACATCATTGATGTTTTGCTTGATGATTTCCAATTGTAAATTACACCCCATGATCTCCCCGATCAGGATCTGGGCACTTTCGGATGTGAAAGGATCTGGATCCACAACATCACGATCACGATCTTATCTGAGCCTGTGGTCGCAGACACTCACCTGTTGTGGTGACTAGTTCCACCACGTCTTCATCCTCCTGCTCAGCTTGTGTTGGGGGGATTTCCCCTTCTTCCAGAGGGGGGGGGGCTCTGGTCTCCTCAGATGAGGGGTGTCCTCCGAGTCTTTTATCCCCTATGTAAAACAAAAATGGTATACTTAGCACACAGATATTTAATGTCAGAACTATAAATAGGAAACATTGCTTGGAAGTGAGGTACAATTGTCAATTTTAGCAGAGTTCCAAGATGTAGCTTTTTTAGTTTTGTACAAGCTTCACAGATGGAGACCCCCCTATAGTATACACTGGAGCACCTGTGTGGCCCCCCTAATAAAAAGGGTGTTCTTTTGTCCCACACTAGTGCTCCAGTGTCCAGATGTGTAAACAGCTGCTCAGTGTCCTCTCCTTACACAGAATCTAGTTTGCATTTCATTCTAGTAACAAAGCCATCTACACAGCCCAATTCTTTGAAGACAAGTATAGGGCGTCAAAATGGTGGCCAAATGCATATGGGCTAAACAATGGTATTTTATAGTTGGAACGAAAAATGTTTGATCCGAACGAATAATGTTCCCTAGGGTTATAAGCACATTCTATCATGTGTAAACATCTCACAAAAATCACTTCAGAATTGGGGCTTTCAGGCATGTAGTCATCATGTACCCAGGAAGAAAAATGAAGGACCAATAGTGAAGCCCGTAATAATAAGTAAAAAAACTTTAATGTAGTAACTTACAATTGAAGCTCAAAACAGCATTCATCAGAGGAAAGGACAATCGGCTGCAGCAATCAGCGTACAGATTTCAACCTGCCTGACATGTTTCATCCTAAAGGATGTCTTCAGAGGCATGACTTCAGCTACAACCGCACGCTATATTTATATAAAAGTTACTGGGTGGATCATAGGGGATATGATCCACCTAACCACTAACAGCTGGGCAAAATGTGTGTCTATCGTGCAGCGCGCCCTGCGCACGCGCCAGAGACACAGGCACTGATATCTAATCAAGGGGAGATAGCATTACGTTACTCCCCACGTCGCTGGAAAGTAAACAGCTCAGTGTGCATGTCAGCTTCCCAGGAACTAACAGTATGAACTTTAGCTAGCAACAGATGACGCGACAGCGCGCGGCCAATCCAAAAAAAGGGGGCAAAAAAAACAGGTGGGAATGGCAACAGATGACGCAGTGCCACATCATTGGCCAACCTATCATCAGTGAAAACAAAGGCTAAAAATGCCAGATGAGCGCGGACAGGCGGCAAAAAAGAACGCCTGTCATGCAGTCTGGCTCAGGGATATATTAAAAAACAACAAAATAAGAAGGCTAAAAAAATTCTAAATTAATCGGAGACTGTACCTGATGATATACAATTCAGTACAAATACATATATAAATTATAAAAATTAACGCCCACAGACAGGCTGCAAATTAACGCCTGTCATGCAGTGCAATTCAGGGACATGAGAAAAAACGCTATGCATTGTGCAACATATCTGCGCCTTCCATGTAATATGGCTCAGGGGCATATTAAAAAAACGCTAAACATTTTTAGTCTGATTAATAGTGAGCATAATGACACATAATTCAATAGATGTCCCACCAGCACATGCCCCTGATGAGTGTTCCTTTTACACGAAACGCGTCGGGCAACAGGGATAAAGATACATGTGCTAATTTTTTACTTTTCAACTTCAACTTTATCCATCATGGTCTTTATGGTTTTAGATATTTTATTGCTGCAATGCTGTTCAGATTTTTCATGTATATATATTAATTCATTGGATGCCATGACCTCTTTATCCAGACCACTATGTGGCGCTTGTTTGGTATGCACTGCTGTACCCTTGATGCCTGTATTGTAAGCGCGCATATTTATGTGCGGGTCAATATTTTGAGAATCACATTTATTATAATGTCTTTCCTGTATGTGGTTACTGTTTTTTAGATGTATCATGGACTCATGATTAATAAAGTTGTACTTTTATTCAACACACCTTCACAATGTTGACTGCCTCATTCAAAGTCCCAACTTCCCCCTTTTTTCTAAGTCATAATTCAATAGAGGTTCAGTAAACAGCAATACATGTGTTAAAATACAAAAATTAAAAAATAGTTGTAAGAAACATCATTTAAAAAAATGTTCAGAATTGATCCAAGAATGGTGGGTATACCGTATATACTCGAGTATAAGTCGTTCCGAGTATAAGTCGAGGCCCCTAATTTACCACAAAAAAATGTGAAAAACTTATTGACCCGAGTATAAGACGAGGGTGAGAAATGCACAGCTACTGTAAGTGGAAAAGAGGGTCAACAATGCCCATTTGCAGCATCACTGTGCCCATTTGCAGCCATAGGTCCCCTGAACTTCAAACTCGGTAGTTAAGGGTTCCTAGATGCCCCCTAGCTGCAGCCAAAATTTGGGGTCTCTGAACCCAAAGGGACCCGAAATGACATTGCTGCAGATGGACACAGTTGACCGAATTTGGGGCCCCGTATCTCGGGGGCCACTTAGTGCTAAGAACCCCAAATTTGGTGTGCAAACCCAGTGGAACTAGCACCATAAAATTTCCAAAGCTGGGGTTTCTAGCACTAAGTGACCCCGATATACAGGGCCCCAAAAATCAGTTCAGAAAATGTCAAGCACTTTTCTGCAGCAGAGAATGACATTTTCCGAACCGGTTTTGGGGCCCCGTATCTCAGGGCCACTGGGTGCTAGGAACCCCAACTTTGGATGTTATGGTACCAGTTCCACTGGGTTTGCACACCAAATTTGGGGTTCCTAGCACCAAGTGGCCCTGAAATACAGGGCCCCAAAGTCGGTTCGGAAAATTACATTTTTTGCTGCAGAAAAGTGCTTGACTAGAGTATAGGTCGAGGGGGGCACTTTCAGCACAAAAAAATGTGCTGAAAAATTCGACTTATACTCGAGTATATACGGTATATATAAAAAATGATGGAAAAAAATATAGTAAAAAGTAAACCAATAGAGGAATGTATTGATGCTAACTGTTGTTAATGAAGCTTTTAACATCCCACTCCACATTTAACCCATGGGGCGTATAACATTTAAGGGTATGTATCCATCGAGTTTCCAACCTCAAGATTTCTCTCTTGGTATAACTGCCTCTCCAATGAGGTGTGAAACGATCAATGGCAGTAATCAAGGTTCCTGCCGGGTTTTTATTGTGGTATTCCAAATAGTGACGTGAGACTGTGTGTTTAGGAAAACCCTTCTTTATGTTTTTTTTATGTTCCTTTATTCGCACATTCATGGCTCTCATAGTGCGGCCTACATATTGTAGACCGCATGGACAGGTCAATAAGTACACAACATTTTTCGAAGTGCAAGTGATAAAGGTATCTATATCATAAACCTTTGTGGTGGAGTTGGATTTGAATTGACAAATTTTTCTATTTTTATTCCTATTTATGCGACACACTTTGCATTTGCGACATGGGAAGAAGCCTTTAGAGTTCTGAAAAAAAGAAACCCTATTAGGGGCATCAAGAACATTAGGGGCAACCTGCAACCTCAGGGGAGGTACTCCTCTATAAATAACTTGTGGGTGTTTAGGTAAAGATGGACCCAACACTTTATCATTTTTTAACACGGCCCAATGTTTTTTAAGAATTTTCTTTACATCATAATGTTGTCGAGAGTAGGTGGTCATTAAAGAGAACTCATGAACGTTGTTATTCTTAGTGACTCTATCTGTTCCCCTTAGCATAGTGGCCCTATCCATGGTGGCAACCTCATTGATGGTTTTATCCACGTCAGCAACAGAGTATCCCTGTTCTAAAAATTTAGTTTTAAGGTCAGAGGCCTGCATCAAAAATAATGTTTGAAAGTGCAGTTACGCCTTAGACGGATAAACTGGCTTTTAGGAACCGCTTTTAACCAGGAGGGGTGGTGGCAGCTCCCCTGTCCAATATAGCCATTTCGATCTGTCTCCTTGAAGAAAGTGGTGGTTCTAAATTTATTGTCACAGATGTATATTCAAATCCAAAAAATGGATAGCAACCTTGCTCATTTCAAATTGTAGAGATATACCAAGGGTGTTCTGGTTCAGCTCTTGCATGTAATTGGTCAATGATGTTTCATCGCCATCCCATAGGAGGAGGATGTCGTCTATATATCTGCCCCAGTACACCAATTCTGGCCGTCTGTCAGCATAGACGACATCCTCCTCCCACTTGGCCATGAACAAGTTAGCCATGCTTGGCGCAAATTTTGCGCCCATGGCTACTCCTCTGCTTTGGAGGTAATAAGAACCTCCAAACCAGAAGTAATTGTGCATCATGGCAAACCTCAGCAGTAGTAAAATGAACTCCTTCTGTGGGGGGGCCAACTGGTTATCTCTATTGAGAAAGGTCTCAACTGCGTGCATACCATCTGAGTGAGATATAATGGTGTATAAAGAAGATACATCAGCGGTAGCCATGATGTAACCTTCTTTCCACTCAAGGGTATCCAGTATCTGTAAAACCTGAGAGAAGTCCCTCAAAAAGAAAGGGGTCTGGAATACCAGAGGTTGTAAGAAACCATCGATATATTTCCCAAAACGGGAAGTGACAGAATCCAGCCCGCTGATAATGGGTCTCCCTGGTGGGTAACTAAACTTTTGTGAATTTTTGGTAAAAAATAAATAACCGGAATTCTGGGAGCCATGGGGGCCAAAAAAGCTTTTTCTATTTTGTTAATCAAATGTTCATTAACTGCTTCAGATCTGGGCCATTGCCAAATGACGGCAACAGCGCGGATCTAAATTGCCGGGACTACGTCCATTGACGTCGTCCCGTGCACGAGCGGCCTGCGCGCCCCCTGCAGGGCGCGCGCGGCGCGCGCGGTGATCAGCGAGTCTATGAGACTCGCCTGATCACAGATCAGAGTAAGGGGTTGGTCCCAACCCCTTACCACATGATCAGCTGTCAGCCAATGACAGCTGATCATGTGATGTAAACAGAGCCGGTAATCGGCTATTTTTCCTCCTCGCGCTGACAGCGTGAGGAGGAAAAAAAAACCCGATCACCGGCGGCCGTGATCGGGACATCAGTCCCGATCACGGCAATCATCTGTCACAAAGCAATAGGCAGCAGTGCTGCCTACCAGTGCCCACCAGATTAACCCATCAGTGCCCACAGTGCCATCAATCAGCGCCACCCATCAGTGCCCACAGTGCCACCCATCAGTGCCCACAGTGCCATCCATCAGTGCCCACAGTGCCACCCATCAGTGCCACCCATCAGCACCCACATCAGTGCCACCCATCAGCACCCACATCAGTGCAACCTATCAGTGCCCATCAGTGTCACCTACCAGTGCCCATAAATGCCCATCAGTGCCGCCCATCACTGCCCCCCATCAGTGCCACCCATCAGTGCCCCCCATCAGTGCCCCCCAATCAGTGCCCCCCAATCAGTGCCACCTATCCGTGGCACCTATCCGTGGCCATCAGTGCCGCCTTATCTGTCCCCATCAGTGCCGCCTTAACTGTGCCTATCAGTGCCGCCTTAACTGTGCCTATCAGTGCCGCCTTATCTGTGCCGCCTTATCTGTGCCTATCTGTGCCCATCAGTGCAGCCTATCAGTGCCCACCAGTGCCGCCTCATCAGCGCATATCAATGAAGGAGAAAAATTACCTGTTTGCAAAATTTTATAACAAACTATTAAACATGATTTTTTTTTTTTTCAAAATTTTCCATCTTTTTTTGTTTGTTTAGCAAAAAATAAAAACCCCAGCTGTGATTAAATACCACCAAAAGAAAGCTCTATTTGTGGGAAAAAAATGATAAAAATTTCATTTGGGTACCGTGTTGTATGACCACGCAATTGTCATTCAAAGTGCGACAGCGCTGGAAGCTCAAAATTGGTCTGGGCAGGAGGGGGGTTTAAGTGCCCAGTAAGCAAGTGGTTAAACCCCTTTTCAATAAGTTTCTCCAATTCCCTTTTATATCTGACAGTGGGATCATGAGGAAGGGGGAGGTATGTGTCAGTATCAGACAGAATTCTCCTCATCTCAGAGGTGTAGGCAACCTTGTCTAAGACAACATTCCCTCCCCCCTTGTCAGCAGGTCGAACAATTATGTCGTCCCTATCTTTAAGGGTTTTCATCCCATCTTGAAATTTCTGATTGTTTGGATCCTTCCGAATTTTCAATTTTTCCAGATCATTCAGGACTAGATCCTTAAAAACTGAAATGGATGGTGGAACAAAACCCGGGGGGTTGAATAATGAGGCATTCGCAAGGCCAGAATGTCTAATTCCATTAGCAGTATGTTCAGCTCTGACATTATCAGTATGTTCAGCTCTGACAATGGGTTGAGACAGGAAGTGTCTTTTTATGCTTATTTTCCTGATATATTTCTGTACATCAATGAAGGCACTGAATTTACTCAATGGTCTATCAGGTGCATATTTTTTTTTTTTAAAGATTTTATTTGCCAAAAAAATTATACATGTTATCAGCAAAATGTAATAGACATATGTATAAATGATACAATCCAAAATGTAATCAGAATCTAGTATTGCGTACAAGTAAAGGAACTGTATATTTATTATATTACTTTTGTCGCTGCTCTTTAAATAATTGGCTGTTTTTTTTTTTTTAAATCAGGACTAACTGAACTTAGTCTAAATAATAGTATAGAACAGGAACTATACAATATTCCAAGAAAAAAAGAAGAAAAAGCAGAGGGGAATATCCCTCAAAAAATAGAAACCTTTTGTGCCGTGTGCTGCTGTGATTCATCTCCCCACGAGATCAATTAGTTACTATCTATTAACTATTTAATACCTTGCGTAGTTACAGGATGGATTGTAGCGTGTTTTCAGAGTTAATCCATCTTCCCCATACTTTATTAAATTTTTTGTTCGATCCTCTAGATTTCATACGTCAGTTTATACATAGTGATATTGGCATTAACCAAACCTTTCCATGCATTCAATGTAAGATAGTCTCTTCTGATCCAGTGAAGTGCAATTAGTTTCCTTACATAGTAAAACAGTAGTCTCAGTAGTGTTCTCATGTTATTGCTCATAACTTCAACCTCTATGATCCCTAGAAGGCCCAACAGTGGACTGCATATGTTTGGTATATCTAAAGTATCAGCAATAAATTGGGTCACCTGAGACCATAATGGCCTAACTCTGTCACATTCCCATACCATATGTATAAAGGAGCCCTCTTCCCTCAAGCATTTATGACAAATAGGATCCTCCTTTCGTCCCATTTTATAAAGTCTCAAAGGGGTATAATACATTTGATGCAAGTACCTAAGCTGTATTAATTTGTCTCTAGCAGAAATAACCGTAGGTAAGTATGATGCAAGAACGCCCTCCCATTGACCATCTGTAATTTCTGGAATGATCTCCACCCATTTTTCTTTAAGTTTACTTTCTCTAGGATTCTCCATTTCTACTAGTGTATTGTAATATGTAGAAATTCGTTTAGTATGATCTGGATTAGCAAGTAGTCTTTCTATCTTAGTATTCTCCAGTGGCACCGGTCCAACCCCAAACTGAGCATGGGCAGCATGTCTCAATCTGGTATATTGGTATTCCCATGTCTGCGGGACATTCAATTCTCTTCGCAACTGTGAAAAGGTTTTTAGTTCCCCATTTATATACAATTGGTGTAAGTATGTGAGCCCATATTTAGCCCATCTAAATCCATCCTCCAAATTGAAAAATTCTTTCAGGTTGGGGGTCAACCATAACAGTGCATTAGGGGATAGGTGAAGGGGATTATCTATTATATGTTTTATACAGATCCCCAATATCTTTTTAGCAGATTTTAGTATCTCCTTGCCCCCTTCAGTGGGGACTTCTCCCCTGAAAAAGAAATTCAGTAAGGTTTCATATAAGGTCGCAGTCGCTGCTTCAACTGCAACCGCAGCATTATTTAATTGTGGGAACATTCTCCAATGAATAAATACTAATTGGGATGCTAAATAGTACAATCGTAGGTCAGGTATTGCCAGACCACCTCTATGAACAGGTAGCTGCAATACCTCAAGAGAGACCCTTGCAGCCTTATTGCCCCATAAAAAAGATGTTAATAGGGAGTTTATATGTTTGAATATTCTTTTTGGGATATATACTGGTGCATTAGAAAGGACGTACAAAAATTATGGAAGGAAGATCATTTTAAATATACTAGCCCTAACATAGATTATAGGCCATAAATTGGCCTCGATGAATGAATCTACCAGTAATTGGACCATTATTCCCAGGTATTTAAACTTCTCTACAATGGCCAGA
Organism: Lithobates septentrionalis; assembly: GCA_037952835.1. NCBI lineage: Eukaryota > Metazoa > Chordata > Amphibia > Anura > Ranidae > Lithobates > Lithobates septentrionalis. The sequence goes on along the minus strand of JBBDGP010000638.1, from coordinate 1,467,197 downwards.
GGGCACTGGGTTGGAAGTATTAAGTCCGGCTGTGGATCCAGCGGAAAGAGGACTGACTTGGTCCAGTTGATCCGGAAGCCAGAGAAATCTCCGAACTCCCGGATCAACAAGACCGCCGTGGCCAGCGACTGGTCTGGATCTCTCAAGTATAGGAGCATGTCGTCAGCATATAGCGACACATGCTCTTCCAGGTCTCCAACCAGAAACCCCTGTAAAGTGTCATTAGTCCTAAGTTTAGCAGTCAATGGCTCTATGGCCAAAGCAAATAGAAGAGGAGACAGGGGGCAACCCTGTCTCGTTCCCCTATAGATCTTGAAAGAAGCAGAAACAGAGCCATTTACTCTAATACTTGCTCGAGGGTCATTATACAAAAGTCTGATCCATGAGATAAACTTCTGTCCAAAACCCAGCTTACCTAAAAGAGAAAAAAAAAATTCCATTCTACAGAATCGAACGCCTTGTTTTGGTGTCTAAGGACGCTACAACTCTTTTCCCTTTATTAATATGATGAGTCTGGAGATTAACATATAATCTACGTAGGTTCATTTGAGTAGAACGGCCAGGTATAAATCCAGTTTGATCTGAATTAATTAATTTAAGGATCACCGACTTCAACCTACCGGCCAAGATTTTGGCCAGTATCTTGACATCGGTATTTATCAAAGATATTGGCCTGTATGACTCACATTCCTGCAGATCCTTTCCTGGTTTAGGTAATACTACTATTAAAGCTTCCTGCATAGACTCTGGTAATATGCCTTCTCTTTCTGCAGCTATAAAAACTTTTTGTAGTGTTGGCACCAGCTGCTCTTTATGCAACTGGTACCATTCAGCCGGAAACCCATCCAAGCCAGGTGATTTGCCTGGTCTAAAGGATGAGATTGCGCCACCAATCTCCTCCAGGGATATCGGCTGTTCCAAGAGTTCTCTATCTTCCTGAGTTAGAGATGGGAGTGTTAAATTCTCAATATACAGCGCTAGTTCCTGGTTAGTGTGTTGGGTTTGCGTCTGGTAAAGAGTCTCGTAAAAGTTTAGAAAGGCGTTTAGAATCTCTTGGGGTTCCTCGACTACCTCACCATTTAGTTTCCTAATCTTCCCTATTGAGACCGGGGCATAAAGCGGACTAAAAAAAAGACAAGAGGCGTCCACTCTTATCGCCAAACTCAAAAAAGGATCTAGCCTGACGCAGTTGTGTTTTTTCAGTGTGCTCAGTTAAAAGTAGGTTATATTGTTGTGTTTTATCCTGCCAAAGTTGATATCTACCTGGAGATGAATCATGAATGTATTCTTTTTCAGCTTCCGAGGCCTTAATTTCTGCATCTTTCATATCTGAGTTAAGTGCTTTGGTGAAACTCCTTGTTTCCGAGGCAAATACACCTCTCATAGTTGCCTTAAAGGCATCCCATTGAGTAGCCAATGTTGTTTCCCTCCCATTCTCCTTCCAATAGTACCCAATGCTGTCTTTGCATTTTATAGTAACATAGTCTTCCTGGAGCCATTTTGTATTCATCCGCCATTGTCTCCTTCCCCGTGTAGCTTTCAGATCCAACGTGACCTCCAGAGGGGAATGGTCTGATATAGCTCTAGGGAGATGTCTGACAGGGGTTATGTAAGGAAGGCCATCTACAGATGACAGCGCCAAGTCTATTCTAGAGAGTGTCTTATGGGTCTCAGAATGACATGAGTACTCCCTGACCCCAGGGTTCCTCTCTCTCCAAACGTCAGTGAGTGCATAACTCTCCAACCAAGAAGATAAATTATGTCTGGACCCAGAAACGGTCCCATGCCTGTCTAGAGCTCCATCCGACACTGCATTGAAATCTCCTAAAAGTAATAATGGGCCTTGAGCAATCAGTATAGCTTCCTTAATAATATTGTCTAGTATTGGTAAGGAGAATGGGGGTGGAATATAAACACATACCAATGTTAAAGACACATTATACATTCGACAGACCAGGATAGCATATCTGCCATTCGGATCTAGTTTGACTTGCAATATATGTGCTGCTGCTTTTTTTGTGACCAGAATAGCTACACCCCTAGAATATGTTGAGTATTCAGCATGCAGTACTCTCATCACATTCGCTTTTTTCAGTGCCATAACCTTAGATCCCTGCAAGTGCGTCTCCTGCAACAGTATGATATGAGGTTTGTATCGTTTTATGAAGTCAAAGATGAGAGATCTCTTAATCTTGGAGTTCATACCACGCACATTCCATGACAACAACGTTATCTTACCCTCCATTCACATGTATAAAAGAGCAATTGCAGGGTGTCCAAGAATAATAGTTTGCAAGTCTCATTCCGAATGGACAGATCCCCTGTGGGGAGAGAACAAAGCACACCAGCAGCACACAGCACAAACCAACATTGAACAGTAACATGAGCCCCTTCCCCCCCTCCCTGCACACACACCCAACTTGTTGTGTGCCTGTCTCCCATAACAAAAAGGCAGAAGAATTAAAGTGACCTCAGGGGGTCACAGTTCTCTAAGAAGAACAGAGTCACCACCTAATCAACCAGCATGAAAAAGGGAAAAAGAAAAAAAAAAACCTGATACAGTTCAACCAGGGGGTATCTCCCTATTGATGACAAGGAAAGGAGATATGATTGAAGAAAGGAGAAGAAAAATAGTTATAATAATAATAATAATAATAATAATAATAATAATAATAATAAAAAAAAAAAAACAACTCAATGGAGGAGCAAAATCCCCATTTCTTTTTTCTCCAATAGTTCTTGTTTCCTCCTCTCACTCCGATATCAGGAACAGTTCAGGTAAATGATGATATATATTTTATGTCGAACCAGGCGGGACGCTGTGCCATGGTATTGCAATGACAGAGATTATCATAAGCGTGATCACCTCTACACCCTGATATAGGGTGCTCTGTAATAATCATCATGTGTATTCAGAATTATCTCCTTACACAGCTACCGGTGATCGTTTGGGCTGCGACGTCCTCTGGTATCCAACCATCTCAAGGCCTCCATGGGATTATTAAAGAACAACACTTTTCCCCCCCATCTACCACTCTTAGTTTTGCCGGGTACAACATGCTGTAAGAAAGTTGTAAGTCTCAAAGTCTCTTTTTAACATGAATGAAGCTGGCTCTCTGTTTCTGCCGCAGAAAAGTTGGGATAAATGGATATACGGTTCCCATTATATTGCAATTCACCTCCAGTGCGTGCTGCTCTAAGTATGCTTTCACGGTCCCTGAAGTGTAAAATGCGTGCAATCATAGGGCGCGGATGTGCTCCAGGAGGAGGGGGTTTAAAAGGAATCCTGTGTGCCCTTTCTATAGCGAATAAGCAGGAGAAAGTAGTATTAGCCATATTATCTTTAAGCCAAAGTTCCAAAAAATCTTCCGGCTGCGCTCCCTCAGCTTTTTCAGGGAAACCTACAAAACGAACATTGTTCCTCCTTTGTCTGTCTTCCAGGTCTCCCAGCTTATCTGTGTGTGCATTTATTTCTCTATGTAGATATTGAACTTTATCCTCCATAGGCCGCACCACACCCTCCATGTCACCAATTCTTTGCTCGGCTTCGGAGGCCCTCTCTCTAATGGTCTGCACATCCTGCTTCAGAAGGGACATTTCTGCCCTCATCCCATCAATATGCTCAGTCAAAGTAGTTTGGCATGTGTAAATGGCCTCCATAATTTGCTTTAAAGAGTGTTCCTCCGCACCATCTGTTGACTCTGTGTTTAGATCATCACAGGGGAGTCTATCCAGGGATAATCCTCTTTTTTTACCCGGACATCTGCGAGGCAGCGGGCTTACCTTCCCAGGCTGTGGAGGTGTTCTGTCAGCTCCGCTCCGCTGTATGCTGCTGGGGCCTTGTTCCACCGCCATCTTGGCTTCCCCAGGCATAGCAGGATAGACGCTCCGCAGCCGGTTCCATGGAGGCCGGCCCGTATTTAACGATACACAAACGATCTGTAGGGTCCGGTGAGTAAGCGGGTGCCGGTATCGTACAGGATCTGTGTCTCTGACACTCAGGATTAAGGCACTATGTTGCATCCCGGCCGGAGCTCCTGTGAAGAGCTGCTCACATGTCCGCTGCTATCAGGTGCATTTTTAAGCCCGTGATTTAATACAAATTTTTCATTATCACTTAAAATGGCCTTGCTAGGATTAAAGATCCTGATATCGCTTACAGTCTACGTCTTTTTCGTTCTGTGTCTCCTCCCCCCTCTGGACCCTCTTTTGGTTCACCATCACTCTTGTTCTTTTGGGAACCCTTCGAAAAAAAGGGGTGGAGGGCGGACCGGGGGGGGGGGGTGGAGGACCTCTAGGTGGATACTGAGATCTTCTGGGCGGATAAAAACCAGGAGAATCCCAATCAGAGCATTCCCTGGTATAATAACCTGCCCTGGGGGTATGCTGTGACCGATGATCCACAATGATTCTGCTGTCATATCCATCATAGCGGTCAGTATATTCCCTATTAAGGGGTTCATAATAATTGTAAGTGGGAATATGGACAGGATTACTCCTTGGTGGGTGGTTATACTGAGCATAACCTTCCCTTCCTTCATGGGTCCTAGTCTGCGGATGTCTGGATTTAGGTCCTTTTTTGGGACCCACCTTCTTCCAGCCATTCCCAGGCTTATTCCCCTGAACATTTCCAGCATGATGGGAAGGAATCACAGGCACAGAAGTGGATTCAATATGTGGTCTATTCAGAGACTCATTATTTCCATTAGCCACAGCGGCTGTGGCTAATGTAAAAGTGAAACCATTGATGGTACCCACTAATAGAAGTTATCTACCATTGGGATTAACTATCTCTTTAGAGAGGGAAAAGGAGGTATGTTTAGAAAAAAAAATTCCAACCACTTTAGATTTCTCCTCAGTGTTAGAGATGTAGAACTGAGGAAATTTATGAAGGATATAAGGGGGTTTGTATCATTTGGGGAAATATGTCTCCTGTAATAGAAGCCCATCTAAATGTTGGGAGTGGTAGGTTTGAAACAATTTGCGCCTGGGAATTTAAGCCCTGAACATTATGGGAGGCTACTCTTATGGGAAATTTGGAAGTTCCAGGCATCATGGATCAGAAGGAGGACACTCTGCCTATGGCAGAGACTTACCTTCCAGAGTGTAGATGGGCCTGGAGAGTATCGGAGCAAGACAACCTGGGAAACAGGAAATAGATTGTTGACCTTGGGATGGATTCCTCGGTGTCTGGAAAGAAGAAAGGGAGAGCAAGAGGAGAAAGGGAAGAGGACCGTGCAGTATCCACCCCTTGGATACTGCAGGTCCAATTGGAGTGGGAATGGACCTGCCAGTTCCCACATGGGCAGAGAACCTTGAAGAATTCCACCGAAACGGTGAGCAAGGGTCGACCTTAAGGAAAAACCTCAACATTGAGGCAGATGGAGGAGCATGTAATCCGCACCGGCCTAGACCCATTTTAGTAAGCCATACCCCCAAATAACATGGTCTCTTAGGGGTCAGATTTCAAGTGTGTGGAGAGCCCCAGCCGGGGCTAACAATCACTCCATAGGTTACCACAGCCCCAGACAGGGAATGGGCCGGTGAGGTATCGGGATGGGGCCAGAGATGAAATTCAGTAAATCTAACTGAGCAGGGAAGTGTTAGGAAAAAGTCGACTTTTAAAGAGGAACCTAGGAGGGGGAAAAATCCACCCAGGCCCTCCCTGACAGACAACCTTATGAACTGTATACAAGAACTGTCATGGGCGAACACACAAGAGGAGATATGCAAACACGAACATCTATATGTGTGTGTGTGTGTGTGTGTGTGTGTGTATATATATGTGTGTGTGTAAGTGTATATATATATATATATATATATATATATATATATATATATATATATATATATATATATATATATATATATATATATATAAACACATATGCATACACATATATACACACCTATACATATACACACACCCACCGGTATATACGTCCCTGTAAAAAAAATTCTAAACAGAACAGCGTCTACAATAATGCAGATAGAAAAGGACCAAAAAATGTGTTCATCAGTGCTGAGGGGATACTTGAGTAAGCATGATGATGTTTTTGAGTCTTTTTTCAACATCATTGATGTCTTCCTTGATCTTCTGTAAATTACGATTGCACACCATGATCTCCCCGATGAGGATCTGGGCACTTGCACTTGTGAAATGTGTTTCTTCTTCCACAACATCCACATCACCTAACATAAAAAAACACACCATGTATTATAAATCTGCAGGCATCCATCTATTACCTGAAGCTGTGGCCTCAGACACTCACCTGTTGTGGTCACTATTTCGCCTAATTCATAAACCTCTCCTTCCTCCACATCCTCCACATCCTCAGGTTGTGGTTTTGTGATTTCCCCTTCTTTAGGAGGTTGTGGGTCCCTGGTGTCCTCTGATGTCCTGAGTCTTTTCTCCCCTATGTGAATAAAAAGTATACATAGCACACAGATATTTGAGGGCAGAAATAGTAATATGAAACATTGCTTGGAAGTGTCGTCCAATTGTCTGTTTTGGCAGAGTTCCAAGCTGAAGACATGATTTTTTTCCCTTTCTTAAAGCTGGAATACTTACCTTTTTTGGTAACGTTTCACACATGGAGACACCCCTAGTATCCACTGGAGCACCTGTGTGGGACACCCTAAAAAGTTTGTTCTGGTGTCCCACACTAGTGCTCCTGCATCCAGATGTGTAAACAGCTGCTGAGTGTCCTCTCCTTTCACTGAATCAAGTTTGCATTTCATTCTAGTTACAAACCCATCTAGACAACAAATGTCATGAACTTCTTTTAATACAAATAGGCATGACCAAATGTAGTTAACCTGCATCTGCCAAAAACATCGTATTAGTGAGTGAAGGAACGATGCTTACTACGAATGATTACTGTGCCCACGAACCTGAAAGTTGCCATTTTAAACTGTACAACAGTAAAGAAAAGCACATGGTGCAGCATGCAAGTAATAATAATAATAGGAACACACGACAACTACTTACTTTTTTGAAGAACTCTCTTGATCTTTCTGTACTGATCGTGCTCCCTCAATTTCAGGTCTGACCAGCATTTCCTTAATTGATCCTTAGATCGTCGTACCCCAAAATTCCTGACAGACTTTTCACAACTTTAGTCATGATCTTGGCCTTTCTCACATTTGGGTTTGGGTAAGGTCCATGCTTCCCATCATAGTCGGCCCTCTTCAAGATGTCCACCATCTCTACAAAAGACATATTTGAGAATAGACATTAGTAGCCAAAAATGATTGGGACAAGAATGAAAAATGCTGGAGTCAGAATGATAGTCTTTTCTATTTATTAACATTCAATTTGCAACAGTCATGAGCTGAAAATTGTGTGTGATTGATGAACAAAAAAATAAAACTATGTCCCATTTTTCATACACAGGAAAGCCTCAGCCAGGAGGAGGCTGTGGAAAGTGGCAGCCAGGAGGTGACGGGGGTAAGTGGCAGCCAGGAGGTGGACTGGCCCAGTAGCCTTCAATTTGATATTCCAATCGCACACGTTCCCGGTAAAATGGCACAAAAATAATGGGTGCTGTAGCGATTACCAGTTGGGTTCTGGAAGCATCAAACAAACGTACATCTTCGCCAGCACACCATGGATCAGCAAAAAGTTGTCCAAGGAGGTTTTTTTTTATGGAAAGAAGTTACATCACAAAAGAGGTGCAACGTTTCAGGGCCGTGCATGACCCCTTCATCAGGCAAGTGATGGGGTGCATAGTGTCAAACACAATATATATATACAGTGGTCACCAATTAGGGAAAAAAACTTGTAGAAGGAGAAGAATGAAGAGAATAGTACACCCCCCCATCTGACGTCAGATTGACATCAGAATCCCACCTAAATTGTTAAAAACTGTAATATGCAAAGACAAAATGAGTGGTTGACAGTACTGGCATGTGAAAAGTCAGTGCGGATCGCCACTTATAGAAATGCCAAATAGTCACCGATCGGCTCTAAATGCCGAGTGTGCCCGCTCGGGGCACAGTGTTAACAAGGACCCAGCGACTGCTCGTCAACTGGAGGTCCAGGGAGCCTATCGCATAGCGTCATGTACGTCGCGCATGCACCCAGCTCTGTAGAAACAGATTCTTGGGAAGGACGCCTGGCAGCAGGGCCGCTGTCGTCATGGCAACCTGTGACGTGTGCAGGGGAGGGCTGGCAGCCTTAGGCCTGGGGGGCAAGTCCAGTCAAGTGGCCCACAGAACCACCGACCCACAGGCCAGCTCCCAGCAGGACCCGCAGCCCATTGGAGTTACTGAGTTACTACCAAACTTCCAGTGCTGCAAATCAAATGTACAGTGCAAAGTAATACACTTAAAACAAACAGTCCACAAGAGAGCAACTGCTCTTGTGCACATTGGTAGATCAAGATGAGGCTCAAGCAAGTGGCTGACAGATTCCTCCCTTCACACAAGTGGGTGGATGTGGGAATCTCCCCTCACTGGGACATTGTATTCTGACAGTAGGGACTGTCCCCTGTCAGAATACACTGGTGCTGTTTGGCTGCAATCAGCTAATAGAGCAATGATTTCCAGCAGAAGATGATATAACAATGGGTTTCTGCCTAACAGAGAGGGGTACACACAGATCAAAATTCAGCCCCTGCTGAAACCGATAAATTCTGATCTGTGTTTACCCAACTTTACCTTATCCCTTGCTTCAGCAGGCTCTCTGCAGTTCTGACCCCTGCAGCTCCTGTGTATGTTGGGAATGACATTGGTCACACTCCAACCTCCACTTCATACCATACAGGGTTAATCTTCCTTTATATGTGATGATGTCTAGGAAGGAGGAGAACACTGGAGCTGGCTGGAACATAGAATCAGGTAAGTAAAAAAAAGGCTATACCCCTCCCCCCCCTCCCCCACACTGCAAGAGTGGACTTCTGTACTTTTTTGGAGTTGAGCTGGGATATCATCACATCCTTTGCTGTGTATTCTTATATTCTTGAATAGGTTAGGAATTAGTGTGACACTTCAGGTGCTACATAGATGTAATCCACATACACATTATATCTTATTTAAAATCATTATTTTTAGAGGATATAATGTGTATGTGGATTACATTTATGTAGCACCTGAAGTGTCACACTAATTCCTAACCTATTCAAGAATTTTACTTTCACTTTCAATAAACCTGCACTGAAAAGTACAGAGCAGGCTCACATTACAGTATGCAGGGCAGTGGAGACTTACAGTAGCAGAGGATCCAGCCTCCCACCCGTGCTGTACACATCTTCACTCTGCCCTGGAGGAGGTCTCTGCTGTGTGCTGCTGGGCGGGACCCAATAATCGATGCTGCAGTGTGAGGTTCTTACTGCCCCGCCCACATGATGTACTGCCGCTGGGACTGTACCAGCTCCGATCTGGGAGGGGGGGACTCAAGAAGGGAGCCTGGAAAGTGGAAAGTGGTGTATCTGCTGCCACAGAGCAATGAGCAGGGGTACATAATCTTTGTTTTTGGCAGGAAACCGGGGTATACAAGTGTTACAATTAGATTTTGTTAACAGAATTTCCTGCTCACAACCTGGCGCTCCTCCCATTCCTTGTACCGACCCTGCTTGCAGCCATCCAGTGCCCTGCCCAGCCCGAGCCAGTGACTCACGCCCCGCCTCTGCCTGCCTCTGAAGACTCAGTCTCCGGGAGTTGTAGTTTCCGGGTGCTGCGCACCGCTGCTTAGTTCTCTTCACCCATCGCCACCTGGAACTTGAGCGCGGTCCGGGCTATAACTCCTGGAATGCAGCGCGGGAGGAACACAGCCAATCAGCGGCCGCCGTGGTCGACCTCCTGCATAAAAAAAAAAAATGTCAGCAGCCATGAAAGCGGCCGTTTTTAAATATAAGTTAGGCGGCCTGGGGGGAAATTTCCACCCTGCCCCCCGGCCCAGCCCGCCCCTGGACGTGTGGCCGGCACCGCGTCAGGTAACCAAGGAGGGGTGTGAGCGTACAGAAAGCAGAGAAAGGAAAAGCGACAGAGCGGGGAAAAGTGAAAAGAGGTGAAGAGAACTGTGGCGCAAAAGAAAAAAAGAGAGAGGGAAAGATTAAAGGATTTAAGAGGTAAAAAGCAGGGAGAAAAGGGGAAAGGGGGGGGAGAGGGAAGGAGGGGGGGAGGAGGGGAAAAAAAGAGAATCTGGGGATACCATGTGCATTGCAGCGGAAGCCCAGGGGCTGTATAAGACAAACCAAAAACTGAGAGTAGAACATAAAAATATGTTGTTATAAATGAAAAATTATTAGTATAAAAATATGGTTATAATTAATGTGCCCGCTACGTGGGTATCACAGACAGATACCAGATGTGGAAAAAGAACAGAAGAGATTAAAGGTCCCCAGAGGGAAAGAGAAGTACCAAGTACGTACAAAGTACAAGGTATGTTTTATATCCAATGAGCCATTGCTCAGAAAATGTGTAAATAATCAAAATTACATGTTGTACATCATAACGAAAACCAAGCCATGGATGGAAAAGAAAACATACATAGGAAATTGTCATCTATCATCAATAAAGCATGTAAAAGATAAATTGGTACTGAGCCCCCCAGGGTCTACTGTGCCTAAGGTATGTATCCAGTAGGCCCACGGCGGAAAAGTAACCGGTCACGGTCCCCACCTCTATGGGGTGGCTTGATGTGCTCAATCACCATCCCACAAAGCTCATGGGTCTGGTGCTTGGCTGTTACAAAGTGCATTGCTACAGGTTTGTTGGGGTCAGCCTGTTCACCCTTTTTGGTCTTGGCCAGGGCGACCCTAATGTCACTTCTGTGTTTCTGGAATAGTTTCTTGAACGGACCGACGTTTTTACCCACATATGTCAATGTACACGGGCATTTTAACACATCTATGCAGAAATGTTGCAATCAAAATACTCACATATTGGGTAATGCTTACCCAAGCGTGGATGTGTAAAATGTGTGCCACAAATAAGTGAGTTACTTATGTTACAGTTATAGCATCTGTAGCAGCCTGTTTTCTGTGATATTTTGGGTAACGCTTTGATGTACTTGTGTCTAGGATCCACTTGTATTAGATGGTCACGCAGCGTTCTCCTCCGTTTGTATGCTATCATGGGCCTGGCCCTTGTGGTGGGTCCCAGGGATCTGTCAGATAGTAAGATATTCCGGTTACGTTCAATAGCATGTTTAATCGCACCCGATTGCTGATTGAACGTGTGTACAAACAATGGGCAGGTAATAGGGCTGGGGGTTCTGGTCCGTCTCTTCTGGGCTTTGTCAAGAGCTTGGTCAAGTACCACTGTGGGATACCCGCGCTCCAAAAATTTGTTGTACATAATTTCTAGTTGCTTCTTTTTATCATTCTCATCAGAACAGATGTGTAGTACCCTAGCAAATTGTAGATTTCAGGATGTGCACTCTGAAAATGGAGCAAAGTGTTTCTGTCAGTAGGTTTGGTGTATAGGGATGTTGTGATGGTGCCATGGTTATTGGTGATGAGCACATCAAGGAATGAAATACGATCACAAGAGAATTCAGGATTGAACACTATTCCTGGAAAAATATTGTTCAAAAAGCCAACAAACATACTGAACTCATCCTTGCTACCTGACCAAATGAGGAAAATGTCATCAATGTACCTCATCCATTTTACAACATACTTGTGGAAAAGGGGGAATGGGTAAATGTGTTGTTCTTCAAGGTAGTCAACAAGTAAGTTGGCAAATGAGGGTGCTGCTGAGCTCCCCATGGCTGTGCCACGTATTTGTGTGTATGTCCTTCCCTCAAACATAAAGTGGCTATTAGTGAGGATAAACTCAAGACATTCAAGAATATACCCACAAGGTACCCCGGAAAAGTCTTGTTTAGAACAGAAGTGTTCAACGGCCCGCAAGTCGGCAGAATTTGGTATGCAGGTATATAGGGATGATATGTCCATTGTGGCGAATTTCCAGTCATTCTGAAGGGTCTGGAAGGGTCTCAGTCTCTCTAGAAAATCACTCGTACCCCGTGTATAGGCAGGTAGATCCTTTACGAGGGGCTATAAATAAAAATCAATAACCTGGGCCAACGGTTGGGTAATGGCACCTGTACCGGATACTATGGGTTGGAACTTAAGCGGTGTGGTGCCCTTATGGATTTTAGGTAGTCCATAGATGACAGGCATGCGGGGATGGTCATTATATAGAAAATTGGCCACCTCATCGGTCAGCCAACCACCAGATCGCCCCATATTAATTAGGTGAGATAAAATATTCTTGGCACCTTGTGATGGATCCCTATTCAGTGTCATGTAGCTAGTAGAGTCGACCAACAAGGAGTACCCTTCGTGTACTCACTGTAGTCCATGATCACAATGCCCCCGCCTTTGTCGGCGGGTTTAATGATGATGTTTTTATCGTCTTTGAGTGATCTAAGTGCAGCAAAATCCTCTGGGTTCAAATTAGTGTATGTTCTGTTTGAGGCTTTGTGGGACACATCATGTTTGATTGTTCTGATATAGTTCTTGATAGAGTGAAATTGTCCAGGGGGTATGAATTTAGTTTTCAGTCTGAATGTGATTGGTGTGATCTTCTCGGCTGTGGTCATGGTGGGTGTCCCAGGTTGTGTGTGAAAAAATTGTTTTATTTTTAATGTACGCTCAAATTTGAACATTTCAATTTCGAAGTCAAACAGATTCAGTCTATTGGTATGGCAAAATGACAGGCCTTTAGATAAAAGTCTGGACTCACCGTTGGTGACAGTTCGTGATGAAAGGTTGATTACCGGGCACGCCTGGATCCCCGCCATCCGCTGCTGCGAAGTGGTGGCACAGTCTGTTCTCTTGATGCCCCTCCTGGATCTGCGCTTCCACTGGCTACTGGAAAAAGGGTCTGGTGAGCTGCGTTCCCGGAGGCGGTGGCGCCTGTCGATATCCCTGCCTCGCTGTCAGATGATGGATTTTCAGTGGGGCGATCACTCTCTGATGTGGGAAGTCGACTGTGTCTCTGTATTGTATCTGTGCGTGGGTGGAGCCTCTTCCTGGGGCGTGTGGCTCCTGTGACCCAAGGATAAATTTGGCCCTCCTGGTAATCCTGATTAACAAGTCTTAGCTTGTCTCGTTTGACCTGTTTCTGTTTTTCAGAGTATACTAGTATCTCACTGTCAATATTGCGCAACGCACTTGCTAGTGCGTCGTTATCCTGGACAGACACTATAAGTGTTGATAGTTCTCTGTTAACTTGGCACAGTTGAACCTTGACTTCTTCTATCACAATAAGCATATAGTTGAGCGAATTTTGTGTGGAGACCTCACACCACTTTTCACAGAATTCACGTTTGTGACATCCAATAGTAGGTTGGTTCTTGATGCGGAAACCTCTTGGGATCTTTTTTGTCCTATAGTATTCAGATAGCGTCTGCCCATGTAATTCAAGATCGAGGGGAAAAAAAAGAGAATCTGGGGATACCATGTGCATTGCACACGGGAGCCCAGGGGCTGTATAAGACAAACCAAAAAATGAGAGTAGAACATAAAAATATGTCGTTATAAATGAAAAATTATTAGTACAAAAATATGGTTATAATTAATGTGCCCGCTACATGGGTATCACAGGCAGATACCAGATGTGGAAAAAGAACAGAAGAGATTAAAGGTCCCCAGAGGGAAAGAGAAGTACCAAGTACGTACAAAGTACAAGGTATGTTATATATCCGATGAGTCATTGCTCAGACAATGTGTAAATAATCAAAATTACATGTTGTACATCATAACGAAAACCAAGCCATGGATGGAAAAAAAAAAAAACATACATAGGAAATTGTCATCTATTATCAATAAAGCATGTAAAAGATAAAATTGGTATTGAGCCCCCCAGGGTGTACTGTGCCCAGTAGCCTGACCAAATCCCAGGTCCCTCCCATCCGCCTTCCAAAAGAAAGGCCCAGGAAGGGGATGAACCTAGAGGAGGCAGCACTTGGGTTAATTCGGCAGGCTACTGCGACCCTCAGAACCCCCCCCCAATCTTCAAGAGGACTATGCCTGCAAAATACAGGAAATGAAGGAGGGCAAACGCCTCTTCTGTGAGGAAGTGATCTTACAAGCCCTAAATAAGGGGTTGAGGGGCGAACTCACAGGCAAAAGCCATGTTTGTGAGTTCGACCATCATCCTCCTCCACCTCCTGCCACAACTCCAACAGCAGAGCCACAGCCTGGAAGGAAGCATGTAAGAAAGACAAGAGTGTGATGGCCTGGGTTCAGTCTGGTCTGGCAAAAGACACAGGCTGTTGTAAGACCACAGCCTGGGGACATAATTGTCATCTGCTGCTGTTCCTGATCTCTTGGAGTCCTGGACCGGATTGTGTTCACTAATATGTCCTCAGGCTACCAATTTTGCATGTCAAATAGTCGATGTGTGCCCTGGGGTACAAAGGCTTCGCTAATTTCACCAGTTAATCAAGCATTGCCTTCCTCTTAATTTTGGTATGACCCCTTAATAAATGTCTATTTATTTACAAAAATCATTGTGTTTTATTAAAAAAGGACAGTTTGTTCGTGAGTAGGCAGGTACATTTCAAAAATACAATGTCAAATTAACAAGGGACACCAACACCAACCAACCTCCTTGAGGTTAAAAAATACAAGATAATATTGGTGTTGTGGTAACGACAAAAAAACGACAAAAAAAATAATAGAGGTCACTAGAAAAAAAGAGGAGATCTTGATTAAAAAATAATTTAAAAAAGATCACTATAAAAATAAAATCGAAACAATATTATGGAGATCTGATGAAAAATATTAAAAATATTATTCAGGAGATCACGAGAAATAATAAAGAAATCAGTTTGTGAGAACTCTGTGTGAATATCAGCAGCAAAACAACTTCATTATTCTAGAATTATAAAGAAGAAGAGAATGTGCTGCACTAAAAGATTATTAACCACTTGACGTCCACGCTATAGCCAAATGACGGCCACAGCGCGGACCTGAATTTCCGGGAGGCCGTCGTATGATGGCGTCCCCTGTGCACGCGCCCTGCGCACCCCCTGCAGGGCGCGGGGTGTGAAACTGAGTCACTTAGACTCAGGTGATCACAGATCCGAGTAAGGGGCCGGTCCCGGCTCCTTACCACGTGATCAGCTGTCAGCCAATGACAGCTGATCACATGACGTAAACAAAAGCTCGGTAATCGTATTTTTTCTCCTCACGCTGACAGCATGAGGAGAAAAAAAAGCCGATCACCCGCTTATCTGCAAGGGACATCGGTCCCGAAGAGAAAGAGGCAATTATGCCTCATCTGTGCCCACCAGTACCGCCTGCCAGTGCCACCTGTCATTGCCACCTGCCAGTGCCCACCAGTGCCACCTATCAGTGCCCATGAGTGCCACCTATCAATGCCCACAAGTGCCACCTATCAATGCCCACCAGTGGTGCCAATCAGTGCCACCTAGCAGTGCTGCCTATCAGTGTAACCGATCAGTGCCCATCAATGCCACCCATCAGTGCCTAACACTGCCACCTATCGGTGCCCATCAGTGCCGCCTCATCAATGGAGAAAAATTACCTGTTTGCAAAATTTTATAACAAAATATAAAAAAAAAAAAGTTTTAATTCGGTCTTTTAAATTTTTTTTCACAAAAAATAGAAACCGCAGAGGTGATCAAATACCACCAAAAGAAAGCTCTGTTTGTAGAAAAAAATTATTAAAATTTAATTTGGGTACAGTGTAGCATGACCACGCAATTGTCATTCAAAGTGCATCAGCGCTGAAAGCTGAAAATTGGTCTGGACAGGAGGGGGGGTTTAAGTGCCCAGTAAGCAAGTGGTTAAATTTGCAGCAGGAATGAATGTGCTATCTCCATTACTTACGCTAGTTTTACCAGACCGAGCGCTTCCGTCTCGTACTTTATTCAGAGCAAGCTCCCATCGAACATTTGTTGTCAGAAATTCCGATCGTGTGTACGCGGCATTAGTCACCTGGTGGTCCTGCCAACATATTGTTCCTTGCAGGCACACTCTAGGAGATTCTGTCTGGATTTATGAGATTGAGCTGTTTCCCTGATGACTTCACCTGTGAGGTTGGAAGATCTACCACATCCATAGAGTATCAGGTGTATCTTTATAAGGAAGACCATTGAATGCGCTTTTGCTGTCCTATAACTTAGACAGCAACTGGTTCTGGTGAGTTTGCACTATTTGGTGGAGGCAACACATAGACGGTGTTTCACTGAAATTGTGGAGTAATAACACTGGAACTATTTAATATACACTCATGGACTTTTATTCATTGTATTGGGATCTATTTTATTTGATTCAAAACTCAGTTTTGTTTATGCACATTTGTTGAAGTGTATCACCATTATTCATACAGCGCTGCTTTCTTCTTTTTTAGTTAAAGATAGGTGTAGGAGATTGTACACAGGTCTCGGACCCAGTTTGCGCTTTAACTGAATGTTGAAGTTGCATTTAATAAAATTGCATAGTACATGAAAGCTGAAATCTGGTTTGCAGGGTATGAAAGGAACAGAGTTTACCGTTTTCAAAAATATGAGACAATATTGCAATACCATATTGTTGCCGTTTGGCTCTATATTGCAGTATTTTCAACGCGTTATATTGGTCATTGCCACATATAGGGCTATATTTAGTAAACCCTGTGACATCTTGCATCTGCCTTACTTTGTTCCAGAACTTCTGCATGAGGGCATAAGCCGTAAAGAGTATTTTAGACTTGCTAAACGTTAGGGCTTCCAGACCCATAGCAACATTAGCAATGTGTTGTAGCTGTGCTGCCAGGTAATATAACCACGGATTGGGTAGTGCCAGCCCGCCACTCTCTTTTGGTCTTTGAAGTTGCTCCAATTTAATTCTTGGGAGTTTGGTATGCCAGATGAGTGAGTGGAAGTTGGAATTAATAAAACGGAACATCTTTAGGGGGATAACCATGGGGGAATTGTGAAGTATATAGAGTAGCTGTGGCATGAGAATCATTTTAATAAAATTGATTCTCCCTACTACAGATATAGTTAATCCAGTCCATATTTTATCCTTGTCTCTCATACAATTGAGTAGAGGTGACACATTTAGGAAGATGTGATCAAGCAGACTCGGGGTAATGTATATGCCTAGATATTTGAAATGAGATGAAACCAGGATATTATGAAGAGCTGGAGGACTTAGTCTAGTTTATGAGGAGACCAGAAAAATTCCCAAAATTTGTTATTACTGCCATAGCTTCTCGCAGAGATGTATTGGTGTCTCCCAACAGGAGCATAGTATCATCTGCATCCGGCATAATCTTATCTTGCCCTTCATCATATTGGAAGCCACGGATAGACATATTGGAGCATATCATAACCGGGCTCAATAGCTATGAAAAGAAGAGGGGATAGTGGGCACCCCTGCCGGTAACACTGTGAAGGGGGAAAGTGGGTGAAAGTCTTCCTGCCATTCTAATTGCTGCTTGAGAACTATATAATAATCGAACCCATGATAGGAAAGTTGGTCTGAAACCAAATTTCTCCATGGTCTCCCACAGGTAACTCCATTCAATGCTGTTGAAAGCCTTATTGGCATCCAGTGACAGCAGGGCCCTGTCCCCTGAGTTATCTGCATTGGACTGGAGATTATTTCTTAATCTACCCAGGTTTATCACTGTGGGATTTTGGGGAATAAATCCTACCTGATTCCGAGTGTATAATAGTCGTGGCGACTGTATTTACATGCAAGGATATCACTTTGGCCAGGAGTTTTATATCGGTTTGTAAGAGGGAGATGGGCCTATATGAACCTGACTCTGCTGAACAATTCTATAACTCTAATCAGTGGATTACAACCTGCTGATCAGAGTTATTAACCTCAAATGTGAGCGTCCACCCTGTCCCTAGCCACTCCACCTCCTACTGGTCCCTTTCATCTAGAACTACTCCCCCCACTCTCCTTTACTATCCCCTTTGCCCCCCCTTCTCCCCCTGCACTGATTACCCCCCTCCACCCGATCCAACCTCCCCAAATCTGGTCCCCCGCAGCTACCATCATTACCTGGCATCCCTCCTCTTCCACTCCCGCCGGCTTCAGGTGCTGCATGGGGCTAATGGGGGATACAGATGTGTCCCCCCCGCCAGTCAGATCAACCCCTGTACTACCCCCAATCCTTGTCTGCTCAGAGAAGCACCCCTCCTTCTCTCCCGCCACATGCAGCTTTTGCCTGCACTAAGCTCCGGTGAGCTGTCAGGCTGGGGAGCGTGGGGGGGAGGTGAAGTTGGGGCTTTGGGGGGCTTGGTAAACATGTGTTTATCAGCCCCATCCCTGTAATACAGTGGACATAGGCAGCGATTTGCTCCTATGTTCACTGACAGCTGTAACATAGTAAACTGCGAGTGTTATGCCGCGTACACATGGTCGGATTTCCGACAACAAATGTTCGATGTGAGCTTGTTGTCAGAAAATCCGACCGTGTGTATGCTCCATTGGACATTTGCTGTCGGAATTTCTGACAACAAATGTTTGAGAGCTGGTTCTCAAATTTTCCGATAAACAAAACTTGTCAGAAATTCCGAGCGTGTGTACACAATTCCGATGCACAAAATTCCACGCATGCTCGGAATCAAGCAGAAGAGCCGCACTGGCTATTGAACTTAATTTTTCTCGGCTCGTCGTACGTCTTGCACGTCACTGCCATGTGTGTGCAAGACAAGTTTGAGCCAACATCCGTCGGTTTTGTTGGAATGTCCGATCGTCTGTACGCGGCATTACTATGTATCAGACTGTCATTTTATGAATGCATGAGGAATCTCTATACAGATTCCTTATTCATTCAAGTAAAGTGCTGCAGAGAAAGGGACTATCTTCAGTCCCTTTCTTTGTCTCAAAAAAAGAGAGGGAGGTCTCTGTTTAGACGTCTGATATCTCACCAAACACCCCCCCCCCCCCCAAAAAAAAAAAAAGTAACTGTAAAAAAAATGTAAAAAGTCAAGAAACAAAAAAACAAAAACAAAATTGGACTCAGTGGCAACTAGTGCTAAACTTTTTTGGGGAGATGGCAAACATACCCCCTCTCCACGGTGACACCCCCCCGCACTCACCCCTCTGCAGCTTCCCCAGCTTCTCCTCCTGGCCAACCCAATCCATCCTGATTGGCCAGGGGGAGAAACCGGAAGACAATAGTGAATAATAATTCATTATTTTCACAAGTGGGTGGGTTCTGGGTGCAATGCTGTGCGCCCCGAGCCCAACCTTTTTCAAGCCAATTAGAGCCTCAAGCTCTAATCATGTGGTTTGAAAAAACTGAATCCGGGGCCCTG
The DNA here is from genome assembly GCA_037952835.1 of Lithobates septentrionalis. NCBI lineage: Eukaryota > Metazoa > Chordata > Amphibia > Anura > Ranidae > Lithobates > Lithobates septentrionalis. The sequence continues at coordinate 1,447,951 of JBBDGP010000638.1, read as the reverse complement.
CAGGGGGCGTGGCACCCCTACGCCCCTAATGGATCAGCCACTCCTGGTAAGACCCCCTTCACATTTAGTGGACTCTGCCAAGCAGATCCGTCTGCTCAGCGGGGGATCTGTCTGCCACTGCCACTGAGCAGGCGGATGACAGGTCTGCGTCCTCTCCGCTGATGTAGAGTCAACACAGACACAGCCCGCTATTCTCTATGGGATGGTCGGATGGAAACGGACCATCTGTCGCATGGATCAGATGCAGGTGGGTGTAAATGGACACATGTCCATTTACATCAGCCTCTCCATGGAGAACAATGGGTGGTCCAATTAAGCGCGCCTGAAAAACGGACGGGCAGACCCGATCGGTCTGCTTGTGTGAAAGGGGCCTGAGGCCTTGTTCACACAGGGCATACACAGCGTACCTTTACAAGGATGCACAGGTGTTCTGTGCATCTCTGTACAGGCAGTCCCATTGATGTGATTTGGGATGTCGCAACTGCACTAACAGAGCCGCATGCATATCCCTGAGCTCACACTGTCTGCGTTCAGGGTCATGTACCCACACACAAACGGATTTCAGATTGGGAACAGCAGCTATGCCTGTGCAACCATTGCATCCCATTTGACATAAATGGGACTGCCTCTATGGGGATGCACTGAACACCTGTGCATCCCTGTGTGGGTAAACATGGCCTTCCATGGGCATACACTTTAGTATGCCACATGTGAACGATGCTTTAGTAGTAATTAACAGGAAATTTGGAAGTCATGTTGTGTTTATGTGCACTATTAATGATTTTAGTGTATTTTTAGTGAAAATAGCGATGATGTGCTTTCAGAAAATGTCTATTTTGGGGGGTCTTTTCAAATTCTGAAAGCTGTAAGTGTAACTAGAGTAAATTGTTTTTATTTACAGTTTTGTGTACCTTCAGTTTTCACCATTTCACAAAAAGGTGCAATTTAAAATGAACAAATGGGGGCGTGTCCAAGATGGCGATGGGAGCGGACGTGTTTTAACTCCGCTCCGCCATCCGGATCTTCCATCCAGCAATCCCTGGCCGTCTATCCTCCGCCTAAACCGATCACTTTTGGTCCCTGGCTTCGCCTGTCAATGCCCGGCCACAAACAAGGGGGAGCAGCGCGCTGGCAGAGCCACAAAAGTCCCGGAACTGCAGGGAAGCTGAGGGGAAGGCCGCTGCCGCCCCCCCCCCCCCACCATGGCATCCCAGGGAGAGGAGGTGAGTCACGAGGCTGACTAAAAAGATGGACAATGTATACATAGAGCTGGGCCTGATTAGAAGGGATATTGATGCCTTCAGAGGCAGGGTGACAGAGGTGGAGCAGCGTGTGTCCTCAGCTGAGGATGTGCAGCGGGAGCACTCGGCGGACCTGCATTCAATAAAGATCAGACTAAAACAACTTGAGTCGCAAGCCGAAGATGCTGAGAATTGCAATGGATGCAACAATTTGAGCATTATAGGGCTGCCTGAGGGAGCGGAGGGCAAAGACACCACCCTATTTACTGAGCAGCTGCTGCGCTCTTTTCTGCCCCGCGCCTCTTTCTCCCCTCATTTCGTAGTGGAGCATGCCCACAGGATCCCCACAATCAGGGGTCCATAGGGAGCCCCCCATGCACGTTTATTTTTAAACCGCTAAACTTTCGGGACCGAGATCTTATCCTGAGAGAAGCCAGAAGCGTTGGGGACCTGAAATACGAGAATGCTAAACTCCTTATATTTCTAGACTACTCCATCGAAACACAGCCCCAGAGGAAGTCATTCGACCATTATCGTTCCCGCCTCCACGCAAAAAACCTGAAGTACAGCATGCTGTTTCCTGCCAGACTCCGGGTCCAAGATGGAGAACGAGCTTTTCTTCTTCTTGCGTTTCTTCACATCACCCGAGGAGGCGTCTTCCTGGCTTGACACGATACGTGCGAGATATAGAAGGTATCTACTCTACAGTTTTTTGATTCATCCTGCCCTTCCATGCTGATTACTTACCTGTGACTCTGTTTCCTCCTCAGACATTGTGACTGAAATGAAAAAGGCAGACCCTTCTGGCCCTACTATCATCCTTTTTTGGGGACACAGAGCCATGCATTCCAGTTCCTCCCTGCTGATGGGGACCCGGATGATGTGTTCCCCCGAACTCCCTCTTTACCTCATTTGCCTGTCACTGGGGACCCCTGTCTAAGCCAGAAACCCACGCATTTCTCAGGATCACCCGACTGCCTATACCAAGTTTTGTACCCCCAGCTTGCTGGGAGACTGGAACCATACTTACCATCCGGATGACCCTAGCTGTTATGGGTTAGCAGCAGGGCTTATTTTCAGCCGGAACTCGGCGGAACGCAGTTCCGGCACCTCTGACAGGCAGCCCTCTCTGACCTATCTCACACTAGCGCTGCGCACACAGGGCTGCTGCCTTTTGAGATTTTCGGGTCCCAGCACGGCAACATACAGCTGCCTGTGTTGATTCAAGCAGCAGCTTCTGTCCCCGGCTCTTCTCACACTGTAGCACGGAGCAGGGAGCAGAGAAGCCCTGAAACTTCGCCCCAGCTACAGTTCTCAATTGTCTGAGGCATAACACATGGACTGGAGCACTGGATCATCAGTGGAAGAGGTGAGGGACTTCTGAATGAAAAACGAGGGGGGGGGGGCCCTCCACAGACTGAGTTCAAAGTGAGAGGATAACTGTGAAAGAAGGGAGGGGGGGTGATTGTGCAGTAAGGAGGGGGGGTGGAAATTTGTCCAGAGAGGAGAACTGGGAAGGGAGCTTTGTACAGAGGTAAGAGCTGCAGATGGCAGAAGGCAGGTTGTGTAAAATGAGAGCTGTGGAGGTTGGGGGAGGTTGTGTAGAGGTGAGAGCTGTAGGGAAAGCTGGGGGTGCAGAGGTGGGTGGCAAAGGTGAGAGCTATGGATTGGGGCGAGCTTTAGGCCCCTTTCACATGTGCGGACCGTTCAGATCCGCCTGTCACTTTTTTAGGCGGATCTGAACGGTCGCTCCATACATCTCTATGGAGCGACGGATGTCAGTGGTGACATGTCCGCTGACATCCGATCCGCCCCAAACCTGCAAAATCCAGACGGATGGAAACCCTATTTAACATCCATCTGGCGGATCGGATCGGATAAAAAACGGACAGGCGGTTCGTAATCATCCGATCCCCCCCATAGGGGAGAGCGGACTCTCTGACAGGTCCATCCCTGCACAGGGTGCAGAGACGGACTTGTCATCCGCCTGGTCAGCGGACAGCGTGAGGAGGAAAAAAAAGCTGATCACCGGCGGCTGTGAGAGGGACATTAGTCCCGATCACAGCAAGCTGCTGCAGACCCTCAGTGCCCACCTGTGCCCCCTGCCAGTGCCACCTAGCAGTAGGCAACAGTGCCACCTACCAGTGCCCATAGTGCCACCCATCAGCGCCACCTATAAGTGCCCACAGTGCCACCTATCAGTGCCCACAATCAGTGCCTCAAAAACAGTGCTGCACATCAGTGCCACCTATCAGTGCCCATCAGTGTCACCTACCAGTGCCCATCAGTGCCACCTACCAGTGCCCATCAGTGCCATCAGTGCCCATCATTGCCACCCATCAGTGCCACCCATCTGGGCCCATCAGTGCCATCTTATCAGTGGCCATCAGTGCCGCCTTAACTGTGCCTATCAGTGCAGCCCATCAGTGCAGCCTATCAGTGCCCACCAGTGCCGCCTCATCAGCGCATATCAATGTAGGAGAAAAATTACCTGTTTGCAAAATTTTATAACAAACTATGAAACATGATTTTTTTTTCACAATTTTCAATCTTTTTTTATTTGTTTAGCAAAAAATAAAAATCTTAGCTGTGATTAAATACCACCAAAAGAAAGCTCTATTTGTGGGAAGAAATTTATAAAAATTTCATTTGGGTGCAGTGTTGTATGACCGCGTAATTGTCATTCAAAGTGCAACAGCGCCGAAAGCTGAAAATTGGTCTGGGCAGGAGGGGGGTTTAAGTGCCATGTAAGCAAGTGGTTAAAGGCCTCTGGATGGTACTCCCGAATGCTGTATAATGGGTTTTGCTTTACATACCCCTGAGCCCTGTACTCTGTATGCTGGACTGCATATTACATAGCTTTACCACTGTTCTCTGTGTGCTGGGCTCTATGTTACATATTCCTGACCCCTGCACTCTGTACACGGGGCTATATGCTCCATATTTCTGAGAACAAGGGATGCTTCGCATTGAATGTAGGTACTATCCTGTTTGCTGTTTTTTTTTCTGCACCCTGTGTGATATTCACCGCTCACAATTGCACAATACACACTTCTGAGCCCTGTGTGTTATAAAGTCCTGAGTCCTGTACTTTGTGTGTTACACATTCCTGAACCATGTGTGATACAGTTCTAAGGCCTCACTTATTACAGTTATTTGACGCCACTGTACTTCTCTCCTCTAAGGAAGGTGTGTCTGGGGGTGGAGTTTGGGCGTGGTTTGGGGCTGGAAGGGTGAGTTCCTGCACCTATTTTCTGAGAAAAAAAAGCCCTGCTTAGCAGACATATGTACAGTAAGCCTCTTTCACATGTTACCTCCAAAGCATGGAGGTTTGCCGTGCTGTTCTTGGGAAGAAATGCCATCCACTGTTTTGGGGGGGGCTGGCAGGGAGGTGGGGGGGTGGTTTTGTTTTTGTTTCAGTTATTGTTTTATTGGTTATTATGCGTATTTATACCCAACACAGTCACCTGGGCTTAAGTTATTACCGCCTTTAAGGGCAACTCGTACTATAGCAAATGATTGCTTACTTCCACTCCATCTGGGTCGGGCTTGACCCCCGAACACCCTCCTACACTGATGTACGGGATGGCTGAATGGCATCGCTAACAATCATCTTATGGAACACCAAGGGCCTTAATTCCCCTGTGAAGCGGTCACTGGTGTTCCAGGCCCTGCGGTCATACAGCCCTCATATTTGTGTCTTCCAGGAGACCCACCTGGTTGGGAGGAAGACCCTTAGCCTATTTTTGCCAGGGGGGTCAGTATACTTGTGCACAAGTCTCTGCCATTTAGGCTCCTGGGGCTGGTGCTAGACTCGGATGGACGGTACATAATAATTCATGCAATGATAGAGTGTTTGGAGGTACTGCTGGTAGGTGTGTGTATACCTCCCCTCGCCTCGGCTAAGCTGCTCCACAAGCTAGGCCCTCTCATTGTCAATTATGCAACCGATAATGATACTTATGGGGGACTTTAATATGCCCCCGAACCCTGGGCTGGATCGCTTTAACTCTATAGGGGGATCCACTTTAGATCTGTTGGACATACGGGCTGATCCTTTATATGCCAGTCTGCCACCCACAGGACTCTCTCGCGCATAGATCTGATGTATGCGGGGAGACCCCTCTTACCAAGGATCCATCCTTCGAGGGGAATATCCGATCACGCACCACTCCTCCTCCCAGTTATCTTTAGAGGGATCCCCCACGGATAAACTATGGAGGTTGTTGAGATTCTGGATCTCTGATCCTGGGGTGGACTCCAGGTTTCGCCAACAGATGAGTACATATTGGGCACTCAACCCAACTTTAAGGCTTCCTCCAGAGGCCATTATCAAACGCTTATTGGTGGAGTCCATAGACATCTGCGGGCCGACATAGTTAAAGCCGAGGACCGGGCTGCCTCCCTGGAGCGCCAATACACCCAGACCAGGGACCCGGAGCTTCATACTAAACTTCAGGAGACCACCAGGGAGGTCATGTTGCTTCACACCTCCCTAACCAAAAAGAAATTACTCCAACAATCCCAGAGAATCTTTGAGGAGGGCGAACGAGGTGGTAGGCTGCTGGCCTGGTTGGCACGTGAGCAGTCAGGCCTCCTTGAGTGTCCCCTCACTGATTGATAAGAACGGGATCAGACAGACCTCCTCTAGAACAATCAATGACGGTTTTGCATCCTATTACTCAGAACTCTATGCCACCCGAGTAGATTACTTTAGGGAAGACCTCCATATATATATATATATATCTCTCAGACGTCTACTTCCCCATTCTGACTGACACCTATGGAGACCAACTTGACTCCCCTATCACCCTCCAAGAGGTCGAGCAGGCCATTTCCTCACTCCAGGCAGGGAAAACACTGGGCCCAGATGGGTTCCCCACTGAATTTTATAGGATGTATGCCGAGGAACTGGCACCCAAATTCCATTCCATGCTTCTATCCTCGTTGAGAAATGGAGCCTTGCCAGCCTCCATATCGGAGGCAATGATAGTAATCATCCCTAAACCGGGATCGACATGGATGCCAAGCTGCTAGCAAAAATATTTGCGACTCGATTGAACGGGGTGATCATGGCTCTGGTTCATCCGGATCAATCTGGCTTCGTGCCAGGCAGAGGAACGGATATTAATATGCGCAGGCTGTTTACCCACATTGATCTGGCCAGAGAGGGTGACACAGGAATAGTGGCCGCGCTGGACGCCGAAAAGGCATTCAACTCAAGTGGCTGTACCTCTGGAAAGTGCTGGAATATTTTGGATTTGGGCCTAGGTTGGATCTCATGGATCCAACTTCTCTATAGGGACCCGACTGCTTGAATCAGGGTTAATGGCCTATTGTCAGCCCCCTTTAGCTTACACAGAAGTACCAGGCAGAGATGCCATCTCTCCCCGGGGCTTTTTGCCCTGGCGATAGAGCCTTTGGCAATCTTAATACGCCAGGACCATAGGGTGAGGGGCCTACAGGTTGGGGTGCTCCAGGAAAAAATGTCACTCTATGCCGATGACACCCTGCTGTATCTGGCCGATGCAGGAACCTCCCTAAGCTCTGCACTTGAGATAATAGACCATTTTGGGAGATATTCTGGGGTTCACATTAATTGGGACAAGTTGGTCCTTTTATCCCTTCACCACTCTGGTTCTAGGGCGGTCACAGATACCCCACTTCAATGGGTGGACAAATTTAAATATCTGGGAGTAATCTGTTGTAATATGTTGGCCAATTTATGTATAATATTGTATTGGAGTGCCATGCTGACCAGAAATTCAGTTGCATTGTCCAACTGAATTTTAACATAGCAAGGGAAAAGCTGAAGACTCTTTGATGTGTTAATCATATGCAAGTCTATTTGAACATTTCAAAGGGTATTCAGGTGGTATGTTAATCTAATCTAATTACATATATCTAAAGAGGACTTGTTGATGTTGATATGCGGGAGTGCAAATTGTGGTGGTTCACGGCTGTTCACGGCTGGGGGTTGTTGTCTGTTTGAAAGACTAAAGCTAATCAAATTCCTGAATTGAAAGGCCAATCAAATTGCTCAGCCATTCAATGCCTGGTGAATATAACACGGCATTCAGTCTATAGGTTTTGGAAGTTAGGCTTGTCTGTGTGTAGGGGAGGCTTGTCTGTGCATGGCTGGGAAGACTGAATAATATGGGTCTCTGAATTATATTTCCTCTGTCGGATTTCTTTGTCATCTGTGGACTTTGGACTTTGTTCTGTGTTGGAAGTCAATAAAGTGCATCTCTCTGGAAGAATTGGGTTGCTGCGGAAGAGTACTTACATCATCATCATTATAATAATACCTAAATGTTAATTATCATACCCACTCTATAATAACCCAATATAATATTAATATACAATATCACTACATAATCGTCAGAGGATCCCTGCAGGCATACATAGATGACAACCTCTCTCTTCTGACCCAGTTTGGCAGGAAATGCCAGCTTTGAAAAACCCTGCCTCTGGGTAAACTTGTTAAAAATGGTGTATCGCCCCAAGTTTTTGTACTTTTTCAGGAACACCCCGTACCCTATCCCTAAATACTTTTTTAAAAAACTGGATAGTATTATGTCCACTTTTGTCTGGGCTTGGAAAACCCCGAGACTGGCGAGACGGACGCTCCAACTCCCCCTATTACTGGGGGGGCTTGGCAATGCCCCTCTTCCAGCTCTACTATTGGGCAGCGACCCTGGTGATGATCCGGTGGTGGTTTGATCAGCCCAGGAAGAACCCGGCGGTGACCCTCGAGGTGGCCATTCTGGGCTCCTATGCGGCCCTGACTAATTTAGCCTATAGAGGGCCTAGAGCCCACCCCCAGACGACGACTCTGATGCGCACTACAATACAGGTATGGCAGAGGGCAAGGGCAATTTACAAAACAGATTCCATAATTTCACCCCACACACCCTTATAGGGCAACCCCATGTTATCACACCTTTATAAGCTTCCAGACCCCCAGTTATGGGCATCCAAAGGGATAATCACTATTAAAACACATCCAGATGGATCCTTTGAGACACTAAGGGCTAAATATGCTGTCCCCGCCTCTATGACATTTAGATACTACCAACTCAGGCATGCGACACAGGCCCAGTTCCCTGATCCCCTAACCCTCCAGACTGACTCTGTGGAACGATTGCTCATCTCTAAAATCCTGGATAAACCCCTATACTCCATCTACTTTTACCTTTCCATTGCACATATGACGTCCCTGACCAAAGTTTACACTAAGTGGAAGGATGACATCCCGGACTGAAGAGGGATGGGAGGAAACGGTGACTGACTATACTACTAAGATGATCTCAGCAAAAGATTGCTTCATCCAACTTAAACCAACTTAAATTCCTACACCGGGCATATTGCACCCCCGTGAGACTAGCCAGTATATACCCGGAGATGAGTGCCCTCTGCTCCAGATGTGGTTCATCCCTTGGCACATTCTTCCACATGGTATGGTCATGCCCTCTAATACATCCTTTTTGGGAGAATGTATCAGATGTTTTAGGGTCATTTGGGGATTGGTCTCTCAGCTTAGACCCGGCCATGGCATTGATTGGCATTATGGAAAATGTTGAAGCCTCTAGACATGAAAAACTGTTTTTGTTCTATGCTTTATACTGTGCTAGACGAGACATTCTCCTCAAGTGGATGGCCACGATTAACTCTGTCCTACCATTATACAAACTAACATATGAGAGTAGAAATTGCCCTAAAAATTTTGATAAGGTCTGGTCTCAATGGATTGATGCAAATGGTCAGGAGCCCTAGGGCTGATAGGGAAGTCCTAAGCGACACTACTGTGTCCTATACTGTTTCTTTGTTGGCGCTGGAATTGTTGATTTTATAACGTGCTTCTTACCCCCCCATCCCCCCCTCTCTTCTTTTCCCCTACCCCCCTTTCCCTGAATGCAGAGATAACATGTTGCACATGACTGCCATACTGCTTAATTTCAATAAGACTGTTATTTACATGAGAAACTAAATACCAGCTGTAATTGATTTGATACTTCTGACCTTTGTGACCTTCTGTACATATCTGATGTCCATGTACTGTGTCATTGTTAACTTTAATACTTTTAAAATAAAAACCTATTTACTGTTAAAAAAAAAAAAAATTAACAAATATCATAAAATATCATAAAACATAAAACTCAATACAGTTCTTTTATATTTACAAGGAATTTAGCAGGAATTTCGCCATGTATAAATCCACTATTAGTGTGTTTTTAGCGAAAATATTGTTTTGATAAACATTTGCGAAAATATTGCGGTGCCTTAAAAATCAGTAGCATCTTCTTTTCTATTCTATTCTATATATGCTTTCAGAAAATGCGTGGTTTGGGGGGTTTTTTACAAATTCTGAAAGCTCTAAGCTAAAAAGGAAAATCTCCAGATTTTTTGAGAAATGTTTGCGTATGTCCGATTTTCACTATTTCTCAAAAAGGCGCAATTTAAAATTTACAAATATTTGTTGTTTATTAACTCAATACAGGTTAAGCTTTTATTCTTTGTAGGAATTTAGCAGGAATTTTGTAAAAATAGCTGTGTTTGTATCTGCTAATAAATGATTTTAGTGCATTTTTAGCAAAAACATTGCTTTGGTAAACATTTGCGCAAATATTGTTGGGCCTTAAAAATCAGTAGCAGCTTCTTTTTATTCTACTGGTCCTATGGTTTCAGAAAATATATGGTTTGAGGGTCATTAACAAACTCGGAAAGCTGTAAGGGAACAATGAAAACAGGTGACGTTGTTAGGCCGAAGGGTAGACATGTGAACTGCAGATGCTGATTGCCTACCGCAAAGCGGAGTAATTGTTGGAACTCTGTTGCCACTGGCACGTGAAAGTATGCATCTTTTAGTTAGATTGAAGTCATCCAATCTCCCAGATGTACTGATTGTTGGATCGTAATTAAAGACTCCATTTTGAACTGTTGCTTTCGGATAAAGGAATTGAGGTATGTTAAATCTATTACTGGCCTCCATGTACCATTTTTCTTCTGTATCATGAACAGAGGAGAATACATGCCTTTGCCTCGTTAGTTTTCTGGAACAGGGGCGGCTGCGCCTTGATCCAATAAACAATTCACGTAGGTTAATTGGACCTGCTTTTTCTCTTCTGAACCTGGAAGAGATGTGGGAACAAATCTGAGTCTTGGGGTATTGTTGAAGACCCACTTGTGACCGGAGGAGACCGTCTTGATGGTCCAGTAATCTCGGATTGAGGCCGCCCAGACATGCCCGAAGTGGCGAAGACGAGCCCCCACCTGGCATGCCTGAGCGGGCCCAATCTCAAAAGGACTTCGTGGAGTCCTGGTTGCCAGAGGAACCCCCTTTTGCGGGTTTCTTAAAAGAGGACTGCCTGGATTTCCAGGATCTTGAAAACTCCCGACCAGGTCTGTAGCTGCGCGCATCCCTAGCGCGATCAGAGTTTTGTCTTCTAGGAAAACTGGGTTTCTGATTTTGTAGACGTGTGTCTTGAGGGAGGAAACCAGACTTCCCACCTGTGGCCCGGGTTATGGCACTATCGAGCTTATTGCCGAACAATGAAGAACCTTCAAACGGAATCCTGTACCAAGCTTGCTTGGAAGCTGGATCCGCCAACCACGGACGGAGCCATAAGGCACGACGAGCTGAAACAGCCGCCAACATAACCCGGGACATCAGGCGGATGACATCAATAGATGCCTCCCCGCGAAAGGCTGATGCCAGCCTGATCTCCTGGATAGGAGAATCTTTTGCTGTTTCGGTAGAGATACCTCTTAGGAACTCATCCACATTATCAGACCAAGATTCCAAAGCTTTGGAGACTGCAGCTATCGCAAGTACTGGCTTACATGCCATTCCTGACGTCAGGTAGATCCTTTTTAAATCTGAATCAATTCGCCTCTCCAAAGGATCTTTAAAAGATACAGTATCTTCTTAGGGAAGCGTTACATATCTTGCTAGTCTCATCAGTGCTGCATCCAATAATGGAGCTGATTCAAGGTGCTTTACTTCCTCTTCCTTAAAAGGATATAGTTTCAAGACCTTTGACTGCATGGAACTTTTCTTGTCCATCTTGCTCCATTCCTCAGAAATGACATCGCCCAGCTCAGAGAGAAAAGGAAAATACTGTCGCTCCTTATTGAGCTGCTTGAAAAACTTTCTCTGTTTTGGGGGGGAAGTAACCGGATCTTCCCACTTCAGGGCCTCTTTTACTGCCTTCACCAAAGAAGGAACTAGAGCATACTCAAACCCCACGCCAGGATCTTCCAGATCCGATTCGCTATCTGAAACAGGAGCAGAAGGGTGACTTGGCTGGGAAGACTCCCATGTCTCATGCACAGAACCTTCTCCCACTGGAGGGCATAATGGGTCTGATGGGGAATCACGGGGCTGTTGAGCCTCTCTTTCCTGTAGAGATTCTTTTACAACCCGCCTCACCATAGATTCCAAACGCTGGTCTGCACCATCCCTCTCATCTGCAGCTTTAGAGAAGCAGTGATCACAGAGAGATTTGTCTGTTGGAACAGGCATCCTGCATCCCCAGCATGATTTTCCTGATCTCTCTCTAGACTGAGATGAAGGGGGGTGAGAAGGATTTTTATTGAGCTGTTTAGATCTGGAAGGAGATCTATGATGGCTAGACCTGCAGGAAGTTTGCCGGTGGTGTGATTTTGATGATCCACTTCCTTTATGGGACCTACGGTGTGGATCAGACCTAGGAGGGCTGTGAGAAAAGAAACAGAGAAGATAGAGAAAGAAATCAGCTAGTGTCCTAAAATCCTACTCTCAATCCTTGTACAGGCAGAAAAGCATAACTGGAAACATACCTGCTACAAGCGGGCTGGCCACTAGGGGGCAGTGAGGAGTCCATGGTGTCAACACAATAGGAAGCTGCAGAGACAGATTCACACATTCAGCTGGCTGACAACAGACCCAGACAATAGAGATTGTCTTACCTTGAATCGCCAAGATAGTTGCCCCGGGAAGTCGCCGTATCCCCCATGATCATTCCCGGGGCTCTGTAAGCTTTCCACAGCTTTTAAAAGTGGCACCCGTGATGTCATCGCCGACGTCAGACGCGAGACGCTCGCGCGCATGCGTGAACCAAGCCTCGACTTCGTATCGGGTCCGCGCATGCGCAGAGTGCACGCCGGTACCCGGAAGCAACAGAGAGAGTGGCTGCTGGAACCCAGGGAGCGTCAGCACCATTTAGGACACCAGTGAAGCAGGGGAACACACAGAGGTAAACACCACAAAAACACTGCTGCCATAAGCAAATGAATAAACCTTACCCCTCCACCTACGATCACCTGGGCCGAGGAACCGCCATCCATACACACACACCGGACTTGGCAGCAGATAATGAAACATTAGGCAAACAGACCGTGCGCACATAGATGAACCGATCCAATCTTCAGCGCTACTCTGCTATACACTCCATACCCTGCTTAACAGTCAGGGCCTATCGGAGGAATCTTTGGCACTCGGCAGCATCGATCGTAGGGAGGTTTATCTTCAGGTAGGAGAACCAACACCTGGTCCTACGGAGGAGGACAAAAAAGGAACATGGTTAGCAGCCTAGAGCAAAGATTTATGGGAAAGGGGTCCTATTGGGTAGTTATGGAGGCGGAGCCTACCCACACGTATGCTGCCATGGAGCCTGTCAGGAAACATTGAGTGCACTGGTTTATGTATTCAGCCACAGAAGGGAGCCTTATGTTAAAGATAGCATTTTTAGACCTGAAGAGCGAACTATCGCTCTTCCCTTGTTCATTCTATTAGCATATATGTCACCACAGACAAAGGCCTTTTCCCTGAAATGTAAACATAAACAGCGAGAAGAAACGTGAAAAACCGTATTTACTCTTGCGCCTCACTAGGGCTGAAGTGCTAAACATCGCTCTTCAGTAGTCACTTTAATCGCATTATTGTGAATTGAGCTACTGAACGGGGAAAAAAGACGGGGCAGAAAAAGAACATACTTGGATACCAAGAGTTTAAAGCATATTGGCTATCTTACTTCACTAAACACAAAAAAGTGCAAGATCTTAACATTTTTGTACCTGAAGAGCGAACTATCGCTCTTCCCTAATTAATTTTAGACATTTTTGCGTACATTGCTCCGCAGACAGAGGCATGTTCCAAAACCACTTGACACTTGAACATTTCAGCCACGAAAGGGAGCCTTAAATTAAAAATATCATTTTTGGACCTGAAGACCGAACTATTGCATTTCCCTTGTTCGTTCTATTAGTACATATGACGCCTCAAGTAGAGGCCTTTTCCAAGGAATTTAAACGTAAGCAGCGAGAAAACATATTTACTCTTACATTTCACTAGGGCTGAAGGGTAAAACTTCGCTCTTCAATATTCACTTTAAATTTCTTGTTATGAATTGGGCCACCATTCTTAGAGAATATATTGTTTTGATATTTGCGCAAATATCATGGGGCCTTAAAAATCAATAGCACATTCTTTTTATTTTACCGGTCCTATGCTTTTAGAAAATATATGGTTTGGGGGGTCTTAAATAAACTCTGAAAGCTGTAAGGGAACAATGAAAACCTTCAGATTTTTTGAGTGTTCACCATTTTGCAATAAGGCGTCATTTAAAAATTACAAATACTTGTTATTTATTAACTCAATACAGGTTAAGCTTTTATATTTAGTAGGAATTTTGTAAAACATACTGTGTTTTTATCTGCTAATAATGATTTTAGTGTATTTTTAACAAAAATATTGATTTGATAAACATTTGCGCAAATATCATTGTGCCCTAAAAAAAGTAGCACCTTATTTGTATTCTACTGGTCATGTGCTTTCATAAAATATATTGTTTGGGGGGTCTTTAACAAACTCTAAAAGCTGTAAGGCAAAAATAAAAAAGCAATGGAAAAATTGCAAAAATGACCTTGCCATCTGAGAGTAAAAATGGAGCACAGGGCCTGGCAGCGAAAGGGTTAAACACTTTAAGTAAGTGGTGAAATATGACCTCCCCATACTGTTTATACACCTCCATCGGTAGGCCATCATCCCCCGGTGCCTTAGTATTTAGGAACAGACTGGCCGCCAGATGTAGTTCTTTCAAGGTTATCGGAAAATCCAGTAAGCGCCTGTGAGCCTCCAATATGCAAGGTAATTCTATCCTGTGCAAAAAAAAAGGGGGGGGAAAGGGGGCAAAAATGAAACATACTTAAATACCAAGAGCTAGAAGCATATTATCCTGTATCCTGTTATATTTGTTCCTGTCTCCGGTTTTCACCCTCCCCATCTGATGGCCTTTGGAGATTTACACACACTGTTAAATTGACTAAATGCCTAAGCCTGCTCCTCTTGATTATCTCAGCTTTAATATAATTACTTTCCTGCTTCACCAGGTGTAATCTGTCTAGTTATTCAAAATCCAAAGGGACTGATCATAATCCATTTGTGGACAGTAATAAGGATACCCTGTGTGTTTTTTGAGTACATGGCAGCTAAGAACTCACCAATTCACCTAACACCACCCACATCTACACCGTTTTTTTGACTCACTATTTTTAGTCTACAACCAAGTTGCTCTGTAACTGCAGTATTCAGTATATATTCACTATATAATTTTTGGCTTCTTAGAACTGAGCTTTATACCACTATATAAGTTTGCAATTACAAGTGCTAATGTTTAACTAAAGTGATTGTTTCAATTTGGGTACTATGAATGTGGGTGTGAATGGTATGCGCAGCTGCAATTCCCCTTCTTTTTAAAATATGACAACGTTGTCCTATTTTTAAACTACCTGTGTGGTAAATTGTTAGTCCCCTTTTTTTCATTAATTTGTGTGTGTTTTTTCAATATAATAAACTTTTTTGAATCAGTCACTGTGTCCTAGAAGTGGTCCCCTTGGGAGAACTATATTCTCTCTTTTTTGTTACACTATGGAGGGCATTTTATCTATTTGATTCCTATGTAAACTGGAGCCTATAGCGATATATTGGAAGTTTGAAGCCTGGTGTTTCGAGCTTGGATATCGATATCACCTTATGTGTCTGAAAAGCTAATAATACATCATGTAGAGGAGCCTGTGTCGATACATTGTATCCTGTGGCCTGGAGCTTGAAGGCTGGATATTCCTATATATTTGAGGCTTGATATTCACTTTTCTTTTAAGTGAGAGTTCTGAGAGCACGTAACAGTTGTGTGAAGGCACGGAATGAATATTATTTATTAGTGGAAGTTTAATCACCAAGAACTGCTTTGATTTCACATTATTTGGAGTTTATATGGTGCACTATCATTGCACATATTTTATCGTTTGTGACAATTTATTACTGTGCGAGGTCACCCCCTTACTTATTATGTGTGTTGTGAACACTTCAGATTTTACAGCCAGTTAGTTATTGATTGTCACTTTTTTCACATTTACACATTCATTATTGATCCATCAGGTAGTGAGAGGGATTTTCACATTCAGATTTGTTATTTATTAACTCAATACAGGTTACGATTTTTTTATTTAGTAGGAATTTGCTGTGTTTTTATCTGCTAAAAATGATTTTTAGAGAATTTAGCGAATATATTGTTTAGATAGACATTTGCGCAAATATCGTGGGGCCTTAAAAATCAATAGCACATTCTTTTTATTTTACCGGTCCTATGCTTTCAGAAAATATATGGTTTTGGGGGGTCTTAAATAAAAGCTGTAAGGAAACAATGAAAACCTTCCGATTTTTTGAGAAATTTGGTTATTTAAATTTTTGCGTAGTTCAGTTTTCACCATTTTGCAATAAGGCGTAATTTAAAAATTACAAATATTTGTTATTTATTAACTCAATACAGGTTAAGCTTTTATATTTAGTAGGAATTTTGTAAAACATACTGTGTTTTTATCTGCTAATAATGATTTTAGTGAATTTTTAACAAAAATATTGATTTGATAAACATTTGTGCAAATATCATTAAGCCCTAAAAAAAAAAGTAGCACCTTATTTGTATTCTACTGGTCATGTGCTTTCATAAATTATATGGTTTGGGGGGGGGGGTCTTTAACAAACTCTAAAAGCTGTAAGGCAAAATAAAAAAGCAATGAAAAAATTGCAAAAATGGCCTGGCCATCTGAGAGTAAAAATGGAGCACAGGGCCTGGCAGCGAAAGGGTTAAACACTTTAAGTAAGTGGTGAAATATGACCTCCCCATACTGTTTATACACCTCCATCGGTAGGCCATCATCCCCCGGTGCCTTAGAATTTAGGAACAGACTGGCCGCCAGATGTAGTTCTTTCAAGGTTATAAACTACAAGTTAGTGTGGTGCGTCCTGCTAACAGTGTTCAGCTAAAACTACAAGTTAGTGCAGTGCGTCCTGCTCACAGTGTTCAGCTAAAACTACAAGTTAGTGCAGTGCGTCCTGTTCACAGTGTTCAGCTAAAACTACAAGCTAGTGTAGTGAGACCTCTGCACAGTGTTCATCTAAAGCTCCAAGTTAGTGCAGTGCGTCCAGCTCACAGTGTTCAGCTAAAACTACAAGTTAGTGTAGTGAGACCTCTGCACAGTGTTCATCTAAAGCTACAAGTTAGTGCAGTGCGTCCTGCTCACAGTGTTCAGCTAAAACTACAAGTTAGTGCGGTGCGTCCTGCTCACAGTGTTCAGCTAAAACTACAAGTTAGTGCGGTGCGTCCTGCTCAGTGTTCAGCTAAAACTACAAGTTAGTGCGGTGCGTCCTGCTCACAGTGTTCAGCTAAAACTACAAGTTAGTGTAGTGAGACCTCTGCACAGTGTTCATCTAAAGCTACAAGTTAGTGCAGTGCGTCCTGCTCACAGTGTTCAGCTAAAACTACAAGTTAGTGGGGTGCGTCCTGCTCACAGTGTTCATCTAAAACTACAAGTTAGTGTGGTGCGTCCTGCTAACAGTGTTCAGCTAAAACTACAAGTTAGTGTAGTGAGACCTCTGCACAGTGTTCATCTAAAGCTACAAGTTAGTGCAGTGCGTCCTGCTCAGTGTTCAGCTAAAACTACAAGTTAGTGTAGTGAGACCTCTGCACAGTGTTCATCTAAAGCTACAAGTTAGTGCAGTGCGTCCTGCTCACAGTGTTCAGCTAAAACTACAAGTTAGTGCAGTGCATCCTGCTCACAGTGTTCAGCTAAAACTACAAGTTAGTGCGGTGCGTCCTGCTCACAGTGTTCAGCTAAAACTACAAGTTAGTGTGGTGCGTCCTGCTAACAGTGTTCAGCTAAAACTACAAGTTAGTGTAGTGAGACCTCTGCACAGTGTTCATCTAAAGCTACAAGTTAGTGCAGTGCGTCCTGCTCAGTGTTCAGCTAAAACTACAAGTTAGTGTAGTGAGACCTCTGCACAGTGTTCATCTAAAGCTACTAGTTAGTGCAGTGCGTCCTTCTCACAGTGTTCAGCTAAAACTACAAGTTAGTGTAGTGAGACCTCTGCACAGTGTTCATCTAAAGCTACAAGTTAGTGCAGTGCGTCCTGCTCACAGTGTTCAGCTAAAACTACAAGTTAGTGCGGTGCGTCCTGCTCAGCTAAAACTACAAGTTAGTGGGGTGCATCCTGCTCAGTGTTCAGCTAAAACTACAAGTTAGTGCGGTGCGTCCTGCTCACAGTGTTCAGCTAAAACTACAAGTTAGTGTAGTGAGACCTCTGCACAGTGTTCATCTAAAGCTACAAGTTAGTGCAGTGCGTCCTTCTCACAGTGTTCAGCTAAAACTACAAGTTAGTGTAGTGAGACCTCTGCACAGTGTTCATCTAAAGCTACAAGTTAGTGCAGTGCGTCCTGCTCAGTGTTCAGCTAAAACTACAAGTTAGTGCAGTGCGTCCTGCTCACAGTGTTCAGCTAAAACTACAAGTTAGTGCGGTGCGTCCTGCTCACAGTGTTCAGCTAAAACTACAAGTTAGTGCGGTGCGTCCTGCTCACAGTGTTCAGCTAAAACTACAAGTTAGTGTGGTGCGTCCTGCTAACAGTGTTCAGCTAAAACTACAAGTTAGTGTAGTGAGACCTCTGCACAGTGTTCATCTAAAGCTACAAGTTAGTGCAGTGCGTCCTGCTCAGTGTTCAGCTAAAACTACAAGTTAGTGTAGTGAGACCTCTGCACAGTGTTCATCTAAAGCTACAAGTTAGTGCAGTGCGTCCTGCTCACAGTGTTCAGCTAAAACTACAAGTTAGTGCGGTGCGTCCTGCTCACAGTGTTCAGCTAAAACTACAAGTTAGTGGGGTGCATCCTGCTCAGTGTTCAGCTAAAACTACAAGTTAGTGCGGTGCGTCCTGCTCACAGTGTTCAGCTAAAACTACAAGTTAGTGTAGTGAGACCTCTGCACAGTGTTCATCTAAAGCTACAAGTTAGTGCAGTGCGTCCTGCTCAGTGTTCAGCTAAAACTACAAGTTGGTGCGGTGCGTCCTGCTCACAGTGTTCAGCTAAAACTACAAGTTAGTGCGGTGCGTCCTGCTCACAGTGTTCAGCTAAAACTACAAGTTAGTGTAGTGAGACCTCTGCACAGTGTTCATCTAAAGCTACAAGTTAGTGCAGTGCGTCCTTCTCACAGTGTTCAGCTAAAACTACAAGTTAGTGTAGTGAGACCTCTGCACAGTGTTCATCTAAAGCTACAAGTTAGTGCAGTGCGTCCTGCTCAGTGTTCAGCTAAAACTACAAGTTAGTGCGGTGCGTCCTGCTCACAGTGTTCAGCTAAAACTACAAGTTAGTGCGGTGCGTCCTGCTCACAGTGTTCAGCTAAAACTACAAGTTAGTGTAGTGAGACCTCTGCACAGTGTTCATCTAAAGCTACAAGTTAGTGCAGTGCGTCTTTCTCACAGTGTTCAGCTAAAACTACAAGTTAGTGTAGTGAGACCTCTGCACAGTGTTCATCTAAAGCTACAAGTTAGTGCAGTGCGTCCTGCTCAGTGTTCAGCTAAAACTACAAGTTAGTGCGGTGCGTCCTGCTCACAGTGTTCAGCTAAAACTACAAGTTAGTGTAGTGAGACCTCTGCACAGTGTTCATCTAAAGCTACAAGTTAGTGCAGTGCGTCCTGCTCACAGTGTTCAGCTAAAACTACAAGTTAGTGCGGTGCATCCTGCTCACAGTGTTCAGCTAAAACTACAATTGGTGGGGTGCGTCCTGCTCACAGTGTTCAGCTAAAACTACAAGTTAGTGCGGTGCGTCCTGCTCACAGTGTTCAGCTAAAACTACAAGTTAGTGTAGTGAGACCTCTGCACAGTGTTCCTCTAAAGCTACAAGTTAGTGCACTGCGTCCTGCTCACAGTGTTCAGCTAAAACTACAAGTTAGTGCGGTGCGTCCTGCTCACAGTGTTCAGCTAAAACTACAAGTTAGTGTAGTGAGACCTCTGCACAGTGTTCCTCTAAAGCTACAAGTTAGTGCACTGCGTCCTGCTCACAGTGTTCAGCTAAAACTACAAGTTAGTGCGGTGCGTCCTGCTCACAGTGTTCAGCTAAAACTACAAGTTAGTGTAGTGAGACCTCTGCACAGTGTTCATCTAAAGCTAAAAGTTAGTGCAGTACGTCCTTCTCACAGTGTTCAGCTAAAACTACAAGTTAGTGTAGCGAGACCTCTGCACAGTGTTCATCTAAAGCTCCAAGTTAGTGCAGTGCGTCCTGCTCACAGTGTTCAGCTAAAACTACAAGTTAGTGTAGTGAGACCTCTACACAGTGTTCAGCTAAAACTACAAGTTAGTGCGGTGTGTCCTGCTCACAGTGTTCAGCTAAAACTACAAGTTAGTGGGGTGCATCCTGCTCACAGTGTTCAGCTAAAACTACAAGTTAGTGCGGTGCGTCCTGCTCAGTGTTCAGCTAAAACTACAAGTTAGTGCGGTGCGTCCTGCTCACAGTGTTCAGCTAAAACTACAAGTTAGTGGGGTGCGTCCTGCTCACAGTGTTCAGCTAAAACTACAAGTTAGTGGGGTGCGTCCTGCTCACAGTGTTCAGCTAAAACTACAAGTTAGTGCGGTGCGTCCTGCTCACAGTGTTCAGCTAAAACTACAAGTTAGTGCGGTGCGTCCTGCTCATAGTGTTCAGCTAAAACTACAAGTTAGTGTAGTGAGACCTCTGCACAGTGTTCATCTGAAGCTACAAGTTAGTGCAGTGCGTCCTGCTCACAGTGTTCAGCTAAAACTACAAGTTAGTGTAGTGAGACCTCTGCACAGTGTTCATCTAAAGCTCCAAGTTAGTGCAGTGCGTCCTGCTCACAGTGTTCAGCTAAAACTACAAGTTAGTGGGGTGCGTCCTGCTCACAGTGTTCAGCTAAAACTACAAGTTAATGCGGTGCGTCCTGCTCACATTGTTCAGCTAAAACTACAAGTTAGTGCGGTGCGTCCTGCTCAGTGTTCAGCTAAAACTACAAGTTAGTGGGGTGTGTCCTGCTCACAGTGTTCAGCTAAAACTACAAGTTAGTGCGGTGCGTCCTGATCCCAGTGTTCAGCTAAAACTACAAGTTAGTGTAGTGAGACCTCTGCACAGTGTTCATCTAAAGCTACAAGTTAGTGCAGTGCGTCCTGCTCACAGTGTTCAGCTAAAACTACAAGTTAGTGTAGTGAGACCTCTGCACAGTGTTCATCTAAAGCTACAAGTTAGTGCAGTACGTCCTTCTCACAGTGTTCAGCTAAAACTACAAGTTAGTGTAGTGAGACCTCTGCACAGTGTTCATCTAAAGCTACAAGTTAGTGCAGTGCGTCCTGCTCACAGTGTTCAGCTAAAACTACAAGTTAGTGTAGTGAGACCTCTGCACAGTGTTCATCTAAAGCTACAAGTTAGTGCAGTGCGTCCTTCTCACAGTGGTCAGCTAAAACTACAAGTTAGTGTAGTGAGACCTCTGCACAGTGTTCATCTAAAGCTACAAGTTAGTGCAGTGCGTCCTGCTCAGTGTTCAGCTAAAACTACAAGTTAGTGCAGTGCGTCCTGCTCACAGTGTTCAGCTAAAACTACAAGTTAGTGTAGTGAGACCTCTGCACAGTGTTCAGCTAAAACTACAAGTTAGTGCAGTGCGTCCTGCTCACAGTGTTCAGCTAAAACTACAATTGGTGGGGTGCGTCCTGCTCACAGTGTTCAGCTAAAACTACAAGTTAGTGCGGTGCGTCCTGCTCACAGTGTTCAGCTAAAACTACAAGTTAGTGCGGTGCGTCCTGCTCACAGTGTTCAGCTAAAACTACAAGTTAGTGCGGTGCGTCCTGCTCACAGTGTTCAGCTAAAACTACAAGTTAGTGCAGTGCGTCCTGCTCACAGTGTTCAGCTAAAACTACAAGTTAGTGTAGTGAGACCTCTGCACAGTGTTCCTCTAAAGCTACAAGTTAGTGCACTGCGTCCTGCTCACAGTGTTCAGCTAAAACTACAAGTTAGTGCGGTGCGTCCTGCTCACAGTGTTCAGCTAAAACTACAAGTTAGTGTAGTGAGACCTCTGCACAGTGTTCCTCTAAAGCTACAAGTTAGTGCACTGCGTCCTGCTCACAGTGTTCAGCTAAAACTACAAGTTAGTGCGGTGCGTCCTGCTCACAGTGTTCAGCTAAAACTACAAGTTAGTGGGGTGCGTCCTGCTCACAGTGTTCAGCTAAAACTACAAGTTAGTGGGGTGCGTCCTGCTCACAGTGTTCAGCTGAAACTACAAGTTAGTGCAGTGCGTCCTGCTCAGTGTTCAGCTAAAACTACAAGTTAGTGCAGTGCGTCCTGCTCACAGTGTTCAGCTAAAACTACAAGTTAGTGCGGTGCGTCCTGCTCACAGTGTTCAGCTAAAACTACAAGTTAGTGTAGTGAGACCTCTGCACAGTGTTCATCTGAAGCTACAAGTTAGTGCAGTGCGTCCTGCTCACAGTTTTCAGCTAAAACTACAAGTTAGTGGGGTGCGTCCTGCTCACAGTGTTCAGCTAAAACTACAAGTTAATGCGGTGCGTCCTGCTCACATTGTTCAGCTAAAACTACAAGTTAGTGGGGTGTGTCCTGCTCACAGTGTTCAGCTAAAACTACAAGTTAGTGGGGTGTGTCCTGCTCACAGTGTTCAGCTAAAACTACAAGTTAGTGCGGTGCGTCCTGATCCCAGTGTTCAGCTAAAACTACAAGTTAGTGTAGTGAGACCTCTGCACAGTGTTCATCTAAAGCTACAAGTTAGTGCAGTGCGTCCTGCTCACAGTGTTCAGCTAAAACTACAAGTTAGTGTAGTGAGACCTCTGCACAGTGTTCATCTAAAGCTACAAGTTAGTGCAGTGCGTCCTGCTCACAGTGTTCAGCTAAAACTACAAGTTAGTGTAGTGAGACCTCTGCACAGTGTTCATCTAAAGCTACAAGTTAGTGCAGTGCGTCCTGCTCAGTGTTCAGCTAAAACTACAAGTTAGTGCAGTGCGTCCTGCTCACAGTGTTCAGCTAAAACTACAAGTTAGTGCAGTGCGTCCTGCTCACAGTGTTCAGCTAAAACTACAAGTTAGTGGGGTGCGTCCTGCTCACAGTGTTCAGCTAAAACTACAAGTTAGTGTAGTGAGACCTCTGCACAGTGTTCATCTGAAGCTACAAGTTAGTGCAGTGCGTCCTGCTCACAGTGTTCAGCTAAAACTACAAGTTAGTGTAGTGAGACCTCTGCACAGTGTTCATCTAAAGCTACAAGTTAGTGCAGTACGTCCTTCTCACAGTGTTCAGCTAAAACTACAAGTTAGTGTAGTGAGACCTCTGCACAGTGTTCATCTAAAGCTACAAGTTAGTGCAGTGCATCCTGCTCACAGTGTTCAGCTAAAACTACAAGTTAGTGCGGTGCGTCCTGCTCACAGTGTTCAGCTAAAACTACAAGTTAGTGCGGTGCGTCCTGCTCACAGTGTTCAGCTAAAACTACAAGTTAGTGCAGTGCATCCTGCTCACAGTGTTCAGCTAAAACTACAAGTTAGTGCGGTGCGTCCTGCTCACAGTGTTCAGCTAAAACTACAAGTTAGTGGGGTGCGTCCTGCTCACAGTGTTCAGCTAAAACTACAAGTTAGTGTAGTGAGACCTCTGCACAGTGTTCATCTAAAGCTCCAAGTTAGTGCAGTGCGTCCTGCTCACATTGTTCAGCTAAAACTACAAGTTAGTGTAGTGAGACCTCTGCACAGTGTTCCTTTAAAGCTACAAGTTAGTGCAGTGCGTCCTGCTCACAGTGTTCAGCTAAAACTACAAGTTATTTTTTTGCGAGCTCTGCACAGTGTTCAGCTAAAGCTACCTGTAGAAGGTTGGTGGTGTTTTCTTGATCCTATCACTACCGCAGGCAGCTAAAAAAGCTATAAGTTAGTTTTTTGCGAGCTCTGCACAGTGTTCAGCTAAAGCTACCTGTAGAAGGTTGGTGGTGTTCTCATACTACAGGCAGGCAGTTGATTTTGCTAGCTGCAGTATCAGTACATAGTATATATATATATCCCAGCTTAGTGCAGCTACAGGCCATTAGTATGTCTGGAAGGCCAAGAAGTAGAGGCAGACAGTCACAAGCCAATAATAGAGAGCAAGCAGGCTCTGTGTCTAGTGCTGGTTGTGGAGACGGTGCATCCTCATCAGCACGTGGCCGTGGGACACGCTTGGCCTTTTTTTCGGCAGCTGGCCGTGTTGAGCCGCAACATGTGGAAGACTTGGTCGAGTGGATGACCAAGCCGTCCTCATCCTCTCTCACCCATGCTCAGGGTACTTTGTCTGGCAAAGCAGCGGCCTCTTCCCTCGGCTCAATGTCATCAGTGACTCCTTCCCTATCCCCACCATGTCCTCCTGAGGAGTCCCTCGAACTGTTTGACCAGTGTTGGGTACATGCTCCAGGAGGATGCCCAGCATTTGGAAGGCTCTGATGATGATACTGAGCTTGATGAAGGCAGTAACATGAGCACGGACAGAGGGGGTGTCCAAGAAGGACAGCAATCTGGCAGTTATGCTCCCCCTGCTGCAGCATACTGCCAGGTTTGCTCCAGTGATGAGGAGGGAGGAGATGATGAGGTCACTGACTCAACGTGGGTGCCTAATAGGAGAGAGGAGGAGGAGGCGGCATATCACCAACGCGGCTGCCCTCCAGGGGCCAGCCTAAGGGCAGCACATTGACTGCATCAAACCCCAAAGCTCCACATGTGCAGGGCGCTGCAGTCTCTGCGCACTATTCAAAAAGTTCTTTGGTGTGGGCCTTTTTTGAGACGAGTGCATCAGATCGCACCGCTGCTATTTGCAACATATGTCTCAAGCGTATCTCGCGTGGCCAAAACATCTCCCGCTTGGGTACCACATGCTTGACCAGACATATGTTGACCTGCCATGCAGTTCGTTGGCAAGCGTATCTAAAAGACCCACACCAAAGAACAAACAGGACCTCTCCATGCTCTTCATCAGCTGAGATCTCCAACCCCACTATACCTTCAGTCCTCTCTGAGACCTGCACTGAGAGGAATGAAGGTGTAGAATTAGGTGTGTCACAGCCAAGTACTTGTGGGCAATCTGCTTTTGGTACACCGACGTCAGATTGTACCAGGCTAATTTCCCTGCCCCAGCTGCTGCATCGCCGAAAGAAGTTTGCTCCCAGCCATCCATATGCCCAGCGGTTGAATGCTAGCTTGGCAAAATTGCTAGCACTTCAACTGCTGCCTTTTTAGTTGGTAGACTCTGCCCCCTTCCGTGAGTTTGTGGAATGTGCGGTTCCTCAGTGGCAGGTACCCAAACGCCACTTTTTCTCACGGAAGGCGATTCCGGCTCTCTACCGGCATGTGGAAGGCAATGTCCATGCTTCGCTGGACAGGGTGGTCAGCGGTAAGGTGCATATTACCGCTGACTCATGGTCCAGCAGGCATGGACAGGGACATTACCTAAGTTTCACGGCGCATTGGGTGACTCTGCTGGCAGCTGGGAAGGATGCAGGACAAGGTGCAGTAGTGTTGGAGGTTGTTCTGCCACCACGCCTCCAAAATGCTATCGATTGTGACACACCTCTCTCCTCCACCCCCTCCTCTTCTTCTTCCTCCATGGCCTCTTCCTGTGCTTTGTCCTCGGAACCAGCGGTGCTCCGTAGCCGTTCAAGGGGATACGCAAGTACGCAGGCCAAAAGATACCATGTGGTGCTTGAGCTGGTGTGCTTGGGGGCCAGGAGCCACACTGGGGCAGAGGTTCTGTCAGCTCTGCAGGGGCAGGTTCAGAGGTGGTTGATGCCACACCAACTTAAGGCAGGAATGGTGGTTTGCGACAATACACCAACCTCCTCTCTGCCCTCCGACGGGACAAATGACCCATGTGCCCTGTTTGGCTCACGTCCTTAACTTGGTAGTGCAGCGGTTCTTGGGCAGGTGCCCGGGCTTACAGAATGTCCTGAGGCAGGCCAGGAAAGTCTGTGTGCATTTCCGCCGGTCATATAATGCCAGTGCTCGGCTGGCGGACCTCCAAAAAGGAGTTTAACCTGCCCAAGAACCGCCTAATCTGTGACATGCCCACCAGGTGGAACTCAACATTGGCCATGCTGCAGCGGCTGCACATGCAGCAGAGGGCCATCAATGAGTACCTGTGCGACTATGGCACCAGGACAGGGTCAGGGGAGCCTGGTTTTTTTTTCCCACGCCAGTGGGCCATGATCAGGGATGCATGCACTGTCTTGTCACCATTTGAGGAGGCCACGAGGATGGTGAGCAGTGACAGTGCATGCATCAGTGACACTGTCCCCCTTGTCCACCCGTTGGAGCACACGCTGCATGGAATAATGGACAGGGCACTTGAGGCAGAACAGAGGCAGGAAGAGGAGGACTTCCTTAGCTCTCAAGGCCCCCTTTATCCAGACAGTGTTCCTGCGTGCCCGCCGATCACACAGGAAGAGGACGAGGAGGAGGAGGAGGAAGATTGTGTCAGTATGGAGGTGGAGCCTGGCACTCAGCATCAGCAGCATTCTTTAAGGGATCAGTCCCAAGAAACACATGGACTTGTACGTGGCTGGGAGGAGGTGGCTGCAGACCATGTCGTCCTTAGTGACCCAGAGGCTTCCGGACCGAATGCCTAAGCA
This sequence comes from Lithobates septentrionalis, assembly GCA_037952835.1. Lineage (NCBI taxonomy): Eukaryota > Metazoa > Chordata > Amphibia > Anura > Ranidae > Lithobates > Lithobates septentrionalis. Next base: position 1,421,766 of record JBBDGP010000638.1, on the reverse strand, counting down.
AACCTACGCTGCATGGCCTCCCTGATCCTGAAAAGCCTGCGTAAGGATCCTCGTATCCATGGTATCAAGGAGAAGGACCAATACTGGCTGGCAACCCTCCTTGATCCACGTTACAAGTGTAAGGTTGCGGACCTTATCTTGCCATCGCAGAGGGAGCAGAGGATGAAACATCTTCGGGAGGCCTTGCAGAAAGGTCTGTGCAACGCGTTCCCAGAGACTGGGAGGTTACAAACTCCTGTTTCTGGACAACGTGTTGCTGAGGCTTCGGTCAGTCAAAGAAGGAGCGGTGGAGAAGGTGGCCGTCTGACCCATGCGTTCAGACAATTTTTTAGTCCGCAGCCCCAAGGTATGATCGGTTCCAGCAACCATCGCCAGCATCTGTTTTACATGGTGCAGGAATACCTAGGGGCAAGATCTGACTTGGACACCTTTCCCACCGAAAATCCTCTGGGTTACTGGGTCTTGAGGATGGATCACTGGCCAGAGCTTGCACAGTATGCAATTGAGCTACTGGCCTGTCCTGCATCCAGCGTTCTTTCGGAACGCACATTCAGTGCTGCTGGAGGCTTTGTAACCGATCACAGGGTGCGTCTGTCCACCGACTCGGTCGATCGACTGACCTTCATAAAAATGAATCAGTCTTGGATCACCACCAGCTACCAAGCACCTGATGCTGATGTAACCGAATATTTTTTTTTGAAATCTCAGATCCCTTCAAAGACTGCCTATGCTGATGCTGAGTAACTATGCCTGAGTAATTATCCTCTTCCTCCTCAATGATCACGCTGATAGCTTGTAAGAACATTTTTGGTTCTGGGCGCCACCACCAGTGCCTAAGGCCCAATTTTTCAGCCCCTGTTTAACAGGAGCGTGTAATTACAGTACCTGACCGCGAGATTGTGTTTCCAGCACGATACCATCGCGCTGGTTCTTGGAGACAGGGTACTGTGCATGTCGCGCTGGCTCACTCATCGGGAAAGGAAAACTTGGTTTTCCTTTTGCGATGAGTGACAGGCAGTGCTGACAGCTGTCTGGTATGAATCCTGAGGCGGGAACACCACGACAAATTTTAAATGAAAAAACCGGCGTGGGTTCCCCCCAGGGGCATACCAGGCCCTTAGGTCTGGCATGGATTGTAAGGGGAACCCCCCTACGCCGAAAAATCGGCGTGGGGGTTCCCCCCCAAATCCATACCAGACCCTTATCCGAGCATGCAGACCGGCCGGCCAGGAAAGGGGGTGGGGATGAGCGAGCCCCCCCCTCCTGAGCCGTACCAGGCCGCATGCCCTCAACATAGGGGGGGTGGGTGCCTTGGGGGAGGGGTGCGCCCTGCGGGGCCCCCCCCACCCCAAAGCACCTTGTCCCCATATACAAAGGCGATGCGGATGTTGTCCCCGCACTAGGGTGAATCTGTCCAGGTATGAACTGGCTGTTGGTCTCCAGGAACAAAGAGCCCCAGGTGATGGCTAATGCTAGTAAAGGCTGTGTGCAAATGGGAAAATCCGGACAGCCGCACTCCAGGAAATTATAATCCAAACTTCTTTATTTTAAAATCAGGAACATGTCATACAGTATATCAAAGGCAGAGTGTACAGACAGGCAGCTTACGCATTTCGCACTATATCAAGTGCTTACTCATGGCTCCTGGATCTTCTTCCGACTTCGGGGGGGATCTCCTTCCGACTTCTCCCGGTGTTCGGCCTCTTCTCCCGGGCCCCGCCGCTATCTTCTTCCAGCTCTATTGCCAGCGAGGGGCCCGGTCTGCTGCCGCTGTCTTGTCGCCGCTGTCTCGCCGCTTCTTCTCTTCTTCCCTGATGTTGACACGACGCTCTCTCCGGCTCGAATGCTGTGTGCGAGCTGCGGAGCCATTTATATAGGCGGTGACCCCGCCCCCTTACGACATCATGGTCCCAGCATGCGCAGGGACTCTGGCGTCATAAGGGGGCGTGACCCCAGAGTCCCTGCGCATGTTGGGACCATGACGTCGTAAGGGGGCAGGGTCGCCGCCTATATAAATGGCTCCGCAGCTCGCACACAGCATTCGAGCCGGAGAGAGCGTTGTGTCAACATCGGGGAAGAAGAGAAACAGCGGCAGCGAGACAGCGGCGACAAGACAGCGGCAGCAGACCGGGCCCCTCGCTGGCAATAGAGCTGGAAGAAGATAGCGGCGGGGCCCGGGAGAAGAGGCCGAACACCGGGAGAAGTCAGAAGGAGACCCCCTGAAGTCGGAAGAAGATCCAGGAGCTGACTAATATATTACTCTTAACCTGTGTACTGTGTTTTTTTTATATTGACACTTTTCCCTAGGTGAATGGGTAGGGGTACCATGTACCCCATACTCATTCACACAGGGTGGGGGGCCGGGATCTGGGGGCCCCCTTATTAAAGGGGGCTCCCGGATTCCGATAAGCCCCCCGCCCGCAGACCCCGACAACCAACGGCCAGGGTTGTCGGGAAGAGGCCCTTGTCCTCATCAACATGGGGACAAGGTGCTTTGGGGGAGGGGGGCCCCGCAGGGTGCCCCCCCCCCCCCAAGGCACCCACCCCCCCATGTTCAGGGCATGCAGTCTGGTACGGCTCAGGAGGGGGGGGCGCTCGCTCATCCCCACCCCCTTTCCTGGCCGGCCGGGCTGCATGCTCGGATAAGGGTCTGGTATGGATTTGGGGGGACCCCCATGCCGATTTTTCGGCGTAGGGGGTTCCCTTACAATCCATGCTAGACCTAAGGGCCTGGTATGCCCCTGGGGGGGGGAACCCACGCCGTTTTTTTCATTTAAAATTTGGCGCGGTGTTCCCGCCTCAGGATACATACCAGACAGCTGTCAGCACTGCCTGTCACTCATCGCAGAAGGAAAACAAAGTTTTCCTTTCCCGATGAGTGAGCCATCTCAGTGCTGGCTGCTGCGACGGGGCTCGCAGGTGTCAAATCTCGCTGAGAAATGCGGCGAGATTGACACAATATCGCGGTCACCTACTGTACAATTTTTGATGCAATACTTTGCAGCAGGGCTCGTTTCTGCATTAAAACTAGAGTATCTGTGAGGGGTTGCAGTGTTGTGGCACCAGCACCAGTGCCTAAGGCCTAATTTTTCAGCCCCTGTTCGGCATGTAATTACAATTCTTGATCTAATATTTCACAGCAGGGCCCATTTCTGCGCCCACCAAGAGCGAGTGAGGACTTACAGTGTTGTGGCACCAGCACCACCACCAAAGGCCCAATTTTTCTGCCTCTGTTCAACAGGGGCATGTAATTACAATTCTTGATCTAATATTTCACAGCAGGGCCCTGTGAGGGCTTACAGTGTTGTGGCCACAACAACACCTAAGGCCCAAATTTCTGCTGAGTATATAGGGCAGGCCCCTACTTTCAAACATCTAACTTACAAACGACTCCTACTTGCAAACGGAAGGAGACAACAGGAAGTGAGATGAAATCTACCCCTAGGAAGGGAAATTCTCTCCTGTAAGAGTTAATATGGGAAAAACAGTTCTCCTTTCCACTGATGCTTTCCAATCCTTGTTCCACAAAAAACCCCAAATTTTCAAAAAACATTTGTCATTGGGACAAAAAGTGAGGTGAAATCTTCTGAAGAGGAGGACAGACAGCAAAACAAATGTCATAGGGGTGATAACCCTTCCCTATGTTTTCCAAAAAGCTTAAAAAAGATTTTTTGGCTGGAGCTAAACACGTTAAAAATGTACCCGTTCAAAATTACAAACAGATTCTACTTAACAACAAACCTACAGTCCCTGTCTTGTTTGCACTGCCTGTATACTGCTGTTCAGAGTATATAGGGCCTGGTGGCCCCACATCTTTCCTTATTTTAATTTGGGTGCGGGGTTCCCCTTAATATCCATACAAGACCCAAAGGGCCTGGTAATGGACTGGGGGGTACCCATGCCGTTTGTCTCACTGATTTTCATCCATATTGCCAGGACCCGACATTACATTAAACCCGCAAGCAGTTTTAAATGAGATTTTTTCCTTTTAAAATGACATTTTGTGCAGGGACTGTTCTAAACACGGGAAACACGTGCCACTTTACAGGCATACTATAGACACACCCCAGGTACGATATTTAAAGGAATATTTCACTTTTTTTTTTACTTTAAGCATCATTAAAATCACTGCTTCCGAAAAAACGGCCGTTTTTAAAAGTTTTTTTTGCATTGATACATGTCCCCTGGGGCAGGACCCGGGTCCCCAAACCCTTTTTAGGACAATACCATGCAAATTAGCCTTTAAAATGAGCACTTTTGATTTCGAACGTTCGAGTCCCATAGACGTCAATGGGGTTCTAACGTTCGTGCGAATTTTCGGTCCGTTCGCAGGTTCTGGTGCGAACCGAACCGGGGGGTGTTCGGCTCATCCCTAATTACTAGCTATCTCAGCAAGAAAGAAAAGAGAACATCAATCATTGGTGTTTGAATTGTCCGCTAAAATACACAAATTAGAAGCCCAACATAAGGGCACCTTAGCACTTGATGTATCGCAGGAACTTATGGAAACACGTTCACAATTACTGGACGAATTACACAAGCGGGTAAGGCGTCGTAATACTCAGAAATTGTTTTATGAACAGAGCAATAAACCTGGTAGACTCTTGGCCAGAGCCACCCAACAGCGCAAGGTAGGTTCCACAATGCATTACCTTGTAAACGTATCAGGTAAGGTTCATTCTAGGAATGAAGACATTGCTAGGCGATTCCAACTTTGTTACCATATTCTATACAATCTCCATTCTGGAAACCCAGACAGTGTCCCATCCATTAAGCGTGCCACACTAATCCGAGAGTTTTTACATAATTTTAGTCCCACCACCTTATCAGATGCAGACTCCCAAGCACTGGAGGCCCCCCTATCTCACCTGAGGAATTTGTAGAGCCATTAAAAGCCACTAAACCAGGCAAGAGCCCAGGCCCAGACGGCTTTACAGCCTTATACTATAAAACATTTTCGGACATCCTATTACCGAGCTTTCTCAGAGCGTTTAACTTACTTTCCACCGGTTCCTGTGAATCACAGAGGCTATTGGAAGCTTATTTTGCAGTGATTCCTAAAGAGGGGAAAGACCCCACTAATGTAGCTAGTTATTGGCTGATTTCCCTTCTAAACGCAGATGTGAAGCTATTTGCCAAGATTTTGGCTTCCCGTTTATCCTACCATGTGCCAGCCTGGGTTGGTCTGGACCAAGTGGGGTTCGTCCCTGGCAGAGAAGCCAGGGATAACACGATAAAAGCGATTAACTTACATCATTGGCTTACATCCTCGCACCAAGAGGGTTTTTTCTTGCAAGACGCAATGAAGGCGTTCAACGGTGGCATGGGACTACATGGCTGCGGTTTTGAGCTCAATCGGAATCGGACCGTACATGCGGACCCGCATTATGTCCCTATATACCAAACCTAGAGCAAAAGTTAAAGTCAACGACCACCTGTCGGACGCCTTCTCCATCCATAATGGAACTAGACAAGGATGCCCCTTGTCTCCCATATTATATATTCTCTCGCTTGAACCCCTCCTTCGCTGTATCCGAGCCAACCCGGACATTAAGGGCATACGAGTGCGGGAACGGGAATTCAAGATTGCCGCTTTCGCTGACGATGTTCTTTACTTCCTAACTTCCCCCTTAACGTCTCTACTCAATCTCCTGCTAGTCCTAGATCAATTTCAAAAACTTTCAAATTTAAAAATCAATTATACCAAATCATTTGCATTAAATGTCTCCTTACCCCAGACTTAGTCAACCAATGCCAACACAACTTTCCTTTTCAATGGAAATTGGATGCCATTCAGTACCTAGGTATTCAACTACCTGCTAACTTATCACAACTATATAGCAGGAACTTCCTGATGGAACTACAAAAGATAAGGCAGGATACCCAAATATGGGATAAGCCAAATATCTCCTGGTTTGGGCGATAGTCCATTTTCAAAATGATAGTTCTCCCACGTCTTCTATATAAATTCCAAACCTTACCAATCCACCTGCCTACCTCCTTCTTTGGCATGTACAAATCCATCTGTCGTACCTTCATTTGGCACAAGAAAATGGCGAGAATAAGCTGGGCTAAATTGACACTACCGAAGGAGAGTGGTGGCATCGGCCTCCCTGACATGCAGCGATATTATTGGGCAGCGCATCTAACGTGCATAGTTGACTGGAAAGTGTATAGCCATTGTAAGGACTGGGTAGGCCTGGAGAATCTGGTCTGGAACTCTGACCTACGATACCTACCGTGGATACCCAGGGAACATATAGCCCCCTTGGCCCTGACACACCCGCTTATAGGACCCACCCTCAACGCCTTTAGTAGGGCTTGCGCCAAACATACGGTTTCCACAAAAATATGCCCCATTACCCCAGTTCGTAACAACCCGGACTTTCCTCTGGGCTTAGCAAGAACCTTTGTGGAGGCAGAATGGCCATACGCCGAGATGCTAGCTAAGCATTTCTTCTGTAAAGGCCGATTCCTACCCCAAACTGAACTTGAGAATCTCTCTAATACGGGCTCATTTCCGTTCTGAACCTATATCCAGCTTAAGCATTTTTTAGATGACCCAGTACGTAGAGGAGGTTTTACCACGAACCCTACAATATTGGAGTCACTATGCTCAAGCGCACCCCCACAGAGGCATGTCATTTCAGCACTTTATGCTTCACTTCATGAGAAGCACCAGCAAGCTTACGCTCGGAGCATGCTTACTGGGAGTCAGCGCTTGGCATGGAGTTAGAGGAGGAAAGTTGGGACAAAATCAATTTCTACCTTCACAAGGGTTCTTTAAACGTTTCAGTACAAGAAAACGGCTATAAATTGAGAACACGCTGGTACAGAACCCCAGACATAATACACAAATTCTCACCCACTGTCAGGAACAGTGTCATCTCCGGTTTCACCTGCTGGTGGCACTATTACATTCATCACCAAAAGGGTGTAATTCCAGTGGCCACCAGCGGGTGTCTCCCTGCCTGGACTTCAGACTTGCCATCAGCCCACCTGTCATGGGTCTGCTGGACTATATAAACCCCGCCCTGAACTAAGCCTCAGTGCTTCAGATTTCCTCTGCTAAGCCCTTGTCCCTGCCAGTACCTGCTCTTCTTCCAGCCTGTTCCTGTTTGTGTATCCTGTCCTTGAATCCGGTTTCCTGTTCCCTGCTCCTTGGTCTGCTTCATTATTCCTGGTTTCTGTTCATTTGTCGCTTTAGCCCATGCCTTATTTTTATTTCATGTTTATTTCCTTGCTCGTGTATAATATTAGTTAGATAGATAGGTGGGTTTGGGGGTTTGCTGTGTTTTCACCATTTACTTGTTTTTGGTTTGCTGTCTTGATTTCACATGTATCTTTATCATTAATAATAAACATACTTTTTTTATTTATTTACTAGTTTATCCCTGATTCCTTGGTGCAGCCCAGTGATCTGATCACCTGCATTGGATGTTGTGTATAACATCCCCTGACAAAATTCTGAAGCCATACAATCAGATCGGTTGCACCTGGGAATTGGGGCCCGAGTCCCAGCTATTGTTGAAAGATGGATTTTGAAAGTATTTTGTATTTATCGCTTCTGACAACTGATGACAGAGACTTTTGTTAACAGACATTGGCTGAATACACTAGGGAACAATTGTTATATTCAGCGTGTCCTCAGCAGGTGCTTGCAAAATGCATTGAATCAGTGCAGTCTCTGGTCAGACAAGCTAAGTGCAAACCTGATTCAGTGTAATCATTAATACAGGCCTGGTCAAGTCTGTTGCATTCAGCTTCTGTTAGCTCAGAATATACCTTTCTACCAATGAAATACCAGTACCCTGTTTCTTCCTGTTGCACCTACCCTGCCTTTAACCCCCCCTGCTACTTCTCAGCTGCCTCCATCAGCTCCACTAAATCTCCCTTCAAAACCTGCTCCCTCTGTTTTGCCATCCTTTCACTCTTCGCTTCTACCAGCTGCATTCACTACCTACAGCCCTGTACCCACTTATAAATCCCCAGTGGCTTAAACCAAAAAGAAGCGGAAGTTTTTCCCAACCCATACCATCATGCCAGTATCCAATCCTGCCTCCACACCAGCTGATCTGTTCCAGCCTGATGTGTTCCTGTATGCTGCCCAGCCTGTTGTTCCGATGCCTGCTGTTGTGCCAGTACCTGCTGTTCTGCCTGATGTGCCAGCACCTGTGCCCACTGCCCAGTCTGAAGTTCCAGTACCAGCTGCCCGGTTTGAAGTTCCAGTACCTGCTATCCAGTCCAATGCACCTACTGTTCAGCCTGTTGTGCCAGCACCTGCTGTTGTGCCTGCCTGATGTGTCAGCACTAGGGATGAGCTTCGTGTTCGAGTCGAACCCATGTTCGACTCGAACATCGGCTGTTCGACCGTCCGTCGAATTGCGAACGTTATGGGCCGTTCGCGCCAAATTCGTGTGGCGTGTCATGGCCCATAATTCACTGCAGCATCGCAGTGCATTGCTGGCTGATGATTGGCCAAGCATGCACTATGACCCGCATGCTTGGCCAATCACAGCGCCGTCAGTAGAGAGAGCTGTAATTGGCCAAAGCCAGGGTGGCTTTGGCCAATTATGGCTCAGGGGATTTAGTACACGCCCCACACTATATAAGGCCGCCTGCACGGCGGCCCTGTGTAGTGTGTTCCGGTGTGCTGAGAGATAGAGAGAGAGAGAGACAGACAGTGTCATTTGATTTGAGTTAGATAGATTAGGCTAGATCTGTTCCTGCTATTTACATTTAGTGCAGTGCGTCCTGCTCACAGTGTTCAGCTAGATCTGTTCCTGCTATTTACATTTAGTGCAGTGCGTCCTGCTCACAGTGTTCAGCTAGATCTGTTCCTGCTATTTACATTTAGTGCAGTGCGTCCTGCTCACAGTGTTCAGCTAGATCCGTTCCTGCTATTTACATTTAGTGCAGTGCGTCCTGCTCACAGTGTTCAGCTAGATCTGTTCCTGCTATTTACATTTAGTGCAGTGCGTCCTGCTCAGTGTTCAGCTAGATCCGTTCCTGCTATTTACATTTAGTGCAGTCAGTGCGTCCTGCTCACAGTGTTCAGCTAGATCTGTTCCTGCTATTTACATTTAGTGCAGTCAGTGCGTCCTGCTCACAGTGTTCAGCTAGATCCGTTCCTGCTATTTACATTTAGTGCAGTCAGTGCGTCCTGCTCACAGTGTTCAGCTAGATCCGTTCCTGCTATTTACATTTAGTGCAGTGCGTCCTGCTCACAGTGTTCAGCTAGATCCGTTCCTGCTATTTACATTTAGTGCAGTCAGTGCGTCCTGCTCACAGTGTTCAGCTACATCCGTTCCTGCTATTTACATTTAGTGCAGTCAGTGCGTCCTGCTCACAGTGTTCAGCTAGATCCGCTCCTGTTATCTTCCTACTGACAGGCAGGCTTGTCTGGTTACAGTATATAAAGCTACCTGAAGAAAATTACAGGTGTTCTATCCCAGCTTAGTGCAGCTACAGGCCATTAGTATGTCTGGAAGGCCAAGAAGGAGAGGCAGACAGTCACAAGCCAATAAGAGAGGGCAAGCAGGCTCTGTGTCTAGTGCTGGTCGTGGAGACGGTGCATCCTCATCAGCACGTGGCCATGGGACACGCTTGGCCTTTTTTTCGGCAGCTGGCCGTGTTGAGCCGCAACATGCGGAAGACTTGGTCGAGTGGATGACCAAGCCGTCCTCATCCTCCTCATCCTCTCTCACCCATGCCCAGGGTGCTTTGTCTGGCAAAGCAGCGGCCTCTTCCCTCAGCTCAATGTCATCAGTGACTCCTTCCCTAGCTCCACCATGTCCTCCTGAGGATTCCCTCGAACTGTTTGACCACAGTGTTGGGTACATGCTCCAGGAGGATGCCCAGCGTTTGGAAGGCTCTGATGATGATACTGAGCTCGATGAAGGCAGTAACATGAGCACGGACAGAGGGGGTGCCCAAGAAGGACAGCAATCTGGCAGTCATGCTCCCCCTGCTGCAGCATACTGCCAGGTTTGCTCCAGTGATGCGGAGGGAGGGGATGATGAGGTCACTGACTCAACGTGGGTGCCTGATAGGAGGGAGGAGGAGGAGGAGGCACATCACCAACGAGGCAGGATGCCCTCCAGGGGCCAGCCTAAGGGCAGCACATTGACTGCATCACACCCCAAAGCTCCACATGTGCAGGGCGCTGCAGTCTCTGCGTGTTATTCAAAAAGTTCTTTGGTGTGGGCCTTTTTTGAGACGAGTGCATCAGATCGCACCGCTGCTATTTGCAACATATGTCTCAAGCGTATCTCGCGTGGCCAAAACATCTCCCGCTTGGGTACCACATGCTTGACCAGACATATGTTGACCTGCCATGCAGTTCGTTGGCAAGCATATCTAAAAGACCCACACCAAAGAACAAAGAGGATCTCTCCTTGCTCCTCATCAGCTGAGATTTCCAACCCCACTAGACCTTCAGTCCTCTCTGAGACCTGCAGTGAGAGGAATGAAGGTGTAGAATTAGGTGTGTCACAGCCAAGTACTTGTGGGCAATCTGCTTTTGGTACACCGACGTCAGATTGTACCAGGCAAATTTCCCTGCCCCAGCTGCTGCACCGCCGAAAGAAGTTTGCTCCCAGCCATCCACATGCCCAGCGGTTGAATGCTAGCTTGGCAAAATTGCTAGCACTTCAACTGCTGCCTTTTCAGTTGGTAGACTCTGCCCCCTTCCGTGAGTTTGTGGAATGTGCGGTTCCTCAGTGGCAGGTACCCAAACGCCACTTTTTCTCACGGAAGGCGATTCCGGCTCTCTATCGGCATGTGGAAGGCAATGTCCATGCCTCGCTGGACAGGGCGGTCAGCGGTAAGGTGCATATTACCGCTGACTCATGGTCCAGCAGGCATGGACAGGGACGTTACTTAAGTTTCACGGCGCATTGGGTGACTCTGCTGGCAGCTGGGAAGGATGCAGGACAAGGTGCAGTAGTGTTGGAGGTTGTTCCGCCACCACGCCTCCAAAATGCTGATTGTGACACACCTCTCTCCTCCACCCCCTCCTCTTCTTCTTCCTCCATGGCCTCTTCCTCGGAACCAGCGGTGCTCCGTAGGCGTTCAAGGGGCTACGCAAGTACGCAGGCCAAAAGATGCCATGCGGTGCTTGAGCTGGTGTGCTTGGGGGACAGGAGCCACACTGGGGCAGAGGTTCTGTCAGCTCTGCAGGGGCAGGTTCAGAGGTGGTTGACGCCACGCCAACTTAAGGCAGGAATGGTGGTTTGCGACAATGGCACCAACCTCCTCTCTGCCCTCCGACAGGGACAACTGACCCATGTGCCCTGTTTGGCTCACGTCCTTAACTTGGTGGTGCAGCGGTTCTTGGGCAGGTACCCGGGCTTACAGGATGTCCTGAGGCAGGCCAGGAAAGTCTCTGTGCATTTCCGCCGGTCATATAATGCCAGTGCTCGGCTGACGGACCTCCAAAAAAGGAGTTTAACCTGCCCAAGAACCGCCTAATCTGTGACATGCCCACCAGGTGGAACTCAACGTTGGCCATGCTGCAGCGGCTGCACACGCAGCAGAGGGCCATCAATGAGTACCTGTGCGACTATGGCACCAGGACAGGGTCAGGGGACCTTGGTTTTTTTTCCCCACGCCAGTGGGCCATGATCAGGGATGCATGCACTGTCCTGTCACCATTCGAGGAGGCCACGAGGATAGTGAGCACTGACAGTGCATGCATCAGTGACACTGTCCCCCTTGTCCACCTGTTGGAGCACACGCTGCGTGGAATAATGGACAGGGCACTTGAGGCAGAACAGAGGCAGGAAGAGGAGGACTTCCTTAGCTCTCAAGGCCCCCTTTATCCAGACAGTGTTCCTGCGTGCCCGCCGATCACACAGGAAGAGGACGAGGAGGAGGAGGAGGAGGAGGAAGATTGTGTCAGTATGGAGGTGGAGCCTGGCACTCAGCATCAGCAGTCTTTAAGGGATCAGTCCCAAGGAACACATGGACTTGTACGTGGCTGGGAGGAGGTGGCTGCGGACGTTGTTGTCCTTAGTGACCCAGAGGACTCCGGACCGAATGCCTCAGCAAACCTACGCTGCATGGCCTCCCTGATCCTGCAAAGCCTGCGTAAGGATCCTCGTATTTGTGGTATCAAGGAGAAGGACCAATACTGGCTGGCAACCCTCCTTGATCCACGTTACAAGGGTAAGGTTGCGGACCTTATCTTGCCATCGCAGAGGGAGCAGAGGATGAAACATCATCGGGAGGCCTTGCAGAAAGGTCTGTGCAACGCGTTCCCAGAGACTGGGAGGTTACAAACTCCTGTTTCTGGACAACGTGTTGCTGAGGCTTCGGTCAGTCAAAGAAGGAGCGGTGGAGAAGGTGGCCGTCTGACCGATGCGTTCAGACAATTTTTTGGTCCGCAGCCCCAAGGTATGATCGGTTCCAGCAACCATCGCCAGCGTCTGTTTTACATGGTGCAGGAATACCTAGGGGCAAGATCAGACTTGGACACCTTTCCCACTGAAAATCCTCTGGGTTACTGGGTCTTGAGGATGGATCACTGGCCAGAGCTTGCACAGTATGCAATTGAGCTACTGGCCTGTCCTGCATCCAGCGTTCTTTCGGAACGCACATTCAGTGCTGCTGGAGGCGTGGTAACCGATCACAGGGTGCGTCTGTCCACTGACTCGGTCGATCGGCTGACCTTCATAAAAATGAATCAGTCTTGGATCACCACCAGCTACCAAGCACCTGATGCTGATGTAACTGAATAATTTTTTTCAGATCCCTTCAAAGACTGCCTATGCTGATGCTGAGTGACTATCCCTGAGTAATTATCCTCTTCCTCCTCAATCATCACGCTGATAGCTTGTAAGAACATTTTTGGTTCTGGGCGCCACCACCAGTGCCTAAGGCACAATTTTTCAGCCCCTGTTTAACAGGGGCGTGTAATTACAATTTTTGATGTAATACTTTGCAGCAGGGCTCGTTCCTGCATTCCAACTAGAGTGTCTGTGAGGGGTTGCAGTGTTGTGGCACCAGCACCAGTGCCTAAGGACCAATTTTTCTGCCCCTGTCTAACAGGGGCGTGTAATTACAATTTTTGATCTAATATTTCACAGCAGGGCCCTGTGAGGGCTTACAGTGTTGTGGCCACAGCAACACCTAAGGCCCAAATTTCTGCTGAGTATATAGGGCAGGACCCTACTTTCAAACATCTAACTTACAAACGACTCCTACTTGCAAACGGAAGGAGACAACAGGAAGTGAGATGAAATCTACCCCTAGGAAGGGAAATTCTCTCCTGTAAGAGTTAATATGGGAAAACAATTTCTCCTTTCCACTGATGCTTTCCAATCCTTGTTCCACAAAAAAACCCAAATTTTCAAAAAACATTTTTCATTGGGACAAAAAAGTGAGGTGAAATCTTCTGAAGAGGAGGAAAGACAGCAAAACAAATGTCACAGGGTTGATAACCCTTCCCTATGTTTTCCAAAAAGCTTAAAAAAGATTTTTTGGCTGGAGCTAAACACGTTAAAAATGTACCCGTTCAAAATTACAAAGAGATTCTACTTAACAACAAACCTACAGTCCCTGTCTTGTTTGCACCGCCTGTATACTGCTGTTCAGAGTATATAGGGCCTTTCCTTATTTTAATTTGGGTGCGGGGTTCCCCTTAATATCCATACAGGACCCAAAGGGCCTGGTAATGGACTGGGGGGGGTACCCATGCCGTTTGTCTCACTGATTTTCATCCATATTGCCATGACCCGACATGACATTAAACCCGCAAGCAGTTTTAAATGAGATTTTTTCCTTTAAAAATGACATTTGGTGCAGGGACTGTTCTAAACATGGGAAACACGCGTCACTTTACAGGCATACTATAGACACCCCCCAGGTACGATATTTAAAGGAATATTTCACTTTTTTTTTTTTACTTTAAGCATCATTAAAATCACTGCTCCCGAAAAAACGGCCGTTTTTAAAAGTTTTTTTTGCATTGATACATGTCCCCTGGGGTAGGACCCGGGTCCCCAAACCCTTTTTCGGACAATACCATGCAAATTAGCCTTTAAAATGAGCACTTTTGATTTCGAACGTTCGAGTCCCATAGACGTCAATGGGGTTCTAACGTTCGTGCGAACTTTCGGTCCGTTCGCGGGTTCTGGTGCGAACCGAACCGGGGGGTGTTCGGCTCATCCCTAACCAACAGTACATAACGTCCTTCAGTATCAATTAGCTTATCCAAAACCTAAAAAATCCAAGGCACTGTGGACCAATACACTCACTCCCCCTGAATAGGAGGTGTGAGTGAAATGGAATGCCCATCCAAACCAGGAGTAACCCAAACATGACAGCGTATCTGGTGTGAGGTGTGTCTCTTGGAGGGCACATATAGCAGGTAAGTGTTTTCGTTGTATCGTAGAAATCATAGTGTGCTTAAGTGGGTTATGGAGCCCCCTAACATTCCAGGAGATAATTGGCACTGCTGTCATCATGGAATAGTAGGTATATAGTTAGCAAAGTGAGATTTTCATGCCAGGTATGGGGCAAAGGCCATTCAAGGCCCATAGACACTGCTACCCACTTAGGATTTGGATGTAGGTCACTAGGGTAAGTTACTTTCTCTAAGGGTCGAGGCAGCAGTCTCAGATAGTATAGCATCGGGCAATGTGGAACATTGTAATCCTCTCTGGAACGGAAGTCAAAGTAATGGCAAACCAAACCATGTGTTTGCCAAGACATGGTGGTGTGGTCAGCAACAGTATCGGCAGTCAGGGTCTATTGTGCAGCCACTGAAACCCAAACTGGAAGGACAACAGGTCACTCCATGATAAGAAAAAAAAAAAGGAGAGAGGGGGGTTTTTTAGAGAAAAGCACCCCAGGGGGGACACTTTAGCCCCTCCAAAGTTGGTCCCAGAGGATTGGGTTCCGGGAATGTGTCTGGAGCTATCACAGCATACACATACCTGGAGATAACACATAAACATTAAATAATGAGAACAGCCATCCACCTCGAGGTCATTAACAGATATTTTCCTCCAGGATGGCAATCCTCTGAATAAAATGGCATATAAAAAAAAAAAGACGGAATGAAGAAAGATTCCAAAAAAAGTATTCTTCAGAAAGGATTCGTTAAATAAGCGGGACCAACAATTTTTATTAGTTATCCATACAAAAATTAGAAACAACATTTATATGTAGTGTAATTAGATAACCCTCCTCCAAAAACATTTAGTTTAAAATTAAGACTACAAAGGGTCTTTGACACTCCATACACACAGCTTGACAAGAGATTGGGGACTCTGATCCGGACATAGGTTGTTTAAGTGTTAATTGATTATCATGACACACACTCCGAAGAGTGATTCAAGGTATAGCCTAAACAAGTTTTGCAGACACTCCAAGGCCAGCTGGCCACTTTAGAAAGGAATTGTCCAAATCCTGCTAGATCTTCACTCGAGCATGATCAGTGGGTTTAGACTATCATATACCGGAAGGTTCATCTATCAGCCATGGGGATCAATAGAGGAGTAATTTGATAGGTATAGAACATGGTGAGTACGATAGGGAATGGCACAGGTCAAGGAAACAAATACAGGTGATGGTAGCAGTAATTTTCACATTATGTGGAGACTGTCACAGCTCACCGTTTTGACGTCTTGACCCTGCAGTCCTTTATCCCTTTATATAGACTTCACCAGGACGATCCCAATGCTTCAGGGGAAGACCATAGGTAGGTTATCAATCGAATGGTATATCTCTTCAAAGGGTTCCGCTGGCTGGTTAACCTTCATAAGTGTCTTTTTAGAGTTTGGCTACATTCCGTGCAGAGTCCGTGTATTTAGCCAATTCACGTCAGCCCAGTTAAATCCACTGTTTGTTGTGGGCTGAGTATGTCAGCCAAGCAGAGCCAAGCAGAGCGGAGCTACATGTGTTTGGATGAAGTTTCACCGTAGGGCCATCATATAGGCAGATAGGCTGGTGCTCATGTTGCTGGAAACAAAAGTCTGTCTTGCTTACATGTTTTGCTTGTGTGCCAAACTTCCTCAGAGCATGCGCAGTTGCAACAAGAGTGTCCTCAAGTAATCAAGGATTTAATTAGGTAACTTGGAATCAAGATAGAGAACTCTGTGTTGGACTGCGGCTAATTAGACAGCATACAACACAACACAACACACAAATATAACAAACACCCCGTGCAGCTACCCTGTGCCAGAATATTTTCGCAGAACCAATGGACAGATCAATTTAACATATGCAGAAAAGCCCGGCGAGGCGAAGTCACTAGTGTCATCTACCATCAATTCTAGCAGATGCAAGCCAGCAAAGCAAGTGTTCCCCCAGCCAGAATTATAACAATAATAAAGATAGAACTTAACCAGGCTTAGAAAAGGAAGAAGAGTCAGAGTGCGTGATGTTTCGTGCTAGAGTTGGGGGAGGGGCCTGGCGGCGGCGCTGTGGAAGCAGATGGCAGAATCGCTCGTGATACCGAAGGAACCTGCACGCGTAGCGGGGAGCTGATGATCCGGTGAGTGCGAGATACACACGCCGAGAAGCTTTCTGGAGCCAGTGACCGGAGCCGTAGTAGTACAGCTGTCTCGGCACACAGCCGAAGACCTCGGGCTGGCCTGGGACCTTCCGTGCGGGTTGAGTTCGCTCTCCCCCTGCTCCCCGTTGTCCCCCTGGCTATGTTTCCAGATTGAGCCCTCCCTGAGCCATCCCTCCAGCCTCTCTGACATCCCCGGGTATAGCCTGTGGCAGCGGCTCGCTGGAAGCCATCCCTCCAGCCTCTCTGATATCCCCGGGTATAGCCTGTGGCAGCGGCTCGCTGGAAGCCTACTTGCGATTTAACCCAAGAAGCGGCCCAGAGCCGTGGTCGCCATCAGACCCCTTGAGAGACCCCTTGGGAGAAGAGTTCAGCAATCTGAGGTAATACTTAGATAGTCTGTAGCAACCTCAAGGTAGGACTATGTTATGATATGCACTGGCTGTGGAAGAATGTTTAAAATGTTTAAGCTCATGATAAGCGCCTGGTAAAAAAAAAAAGAAAAAAAAAAAAGGTGGATAGTCTCCCCTGTTTATCCTACGGGTCTATTGCAAGGCTGGTTCAAGGAGTTTTGTGTCCAGATCTTTTCGGTATAAAATATATATATATATATATATATATATATATATATATATATATATATATATATATATATATATATATATATATATATATATATATATATATACCACTTGGGTGACTGGATTTCAGCTTGAGAGATTGCTGGTAAAGGAATGTGTAAAGGAATGTGAACAGTCCTGAACTATCAGTGTACAACCTTAGCACCTCCACAGCTGTGTGTATTACAATAAAGACATATAAAAATAGTGAATACTACCAAAAAATGTATGATCATAAAATGGATAGTGGGCAGAAGTCGAACCAAAGTCGCACCAAAACTGGTGAGCGGGCAGAAGGGAAACCACAAGTGTGCATAGATTGTACGTCAGTGCCAGGGCCAACACCAGGAGTAGAGGAGGCTTACCGGAGAAAATTGACCTGAAATGGCGTACGCCAGACAAGTCAAAAAAGCATAATAACCACTGGTTCTGGGAAATGCGTCTTGTCAGATGTCATCAACAGATGGTGGAAAGAAAAAGGGGGGGGGGGTCCGCACGGCTTCCTCTCCCATAGGTAATCCAGCATAAGCCAAACGTGTAGTTTCATATGCCATGCAAGGAGCAAACAAAACTCACATAGCGTAATAACGTTTTAAAACACTAGTTTATTAAAATAATAAAAAACAAACTCACATTTGGAAGAACGAAACAGAGCTCAAAAAGCAAATAGCGGCGATCGTGAGGGGTCCACCCGACATGTTTCAGCTAAGGAGCCATCATCTGGGGTATGGACCACCCTCACCTCACCGCTTTATAAACAGAAGATGACCCCCACTGGGAGTGTCTACAAACCGGAAGTGCAACAAGTAAGAATCACTTCCGGTTTTCAGGGTCATAGGATGACTAATTGAATAGTTATATTAAGAACAAATTAATGAAACAGAGAACCATGTATCTCATGTTTCTAAATTAGGAGATTAAAAATGAAAAAATATGTACAAAAAAAACAAAAAGAACCGTAAGCTGTGCCCTGAATCAGTCCATCTATCAAGAACTGGTCAGAGCGCTTGCCAAGCCTCCCTTACAGCCAGCCTGTTCCTCAAGCCTCACTCTCATATGTGATGCACTTCCCATCACACAGAGAGGAAGTAATACCACTGCACTCCATAAGGAGGAAACCAAGCCTCAATCTGAGGTGAAGTGTCAGCAGAGAGGAGAAAAAAATCAGTGCACCGAAAAAAGGCATTGGTGTTAAAATAAAAACAGATTGAAAAAGAAAAAAGGGGATAAAAATTATTACACAAGGCTAATGCTAGCAAAAACATTACCTTATAAGGGTGATACAAGGACATTCTAATAAGGTTAATTAGTGATCAATATTAGAATCATGGACCATAATATTAAAGGGACACTGCCAATGGGGGACATCAACAGCGTACATAACAAAAAATTGCATTCTGAATTAAACCATAATTATCCCGGATTCCATGACAAAAATTAAGACAACCAATAATCATCTTGTATAGTAAAAAAATATAACAGTATTCTTTGTCATTTAGACAATAAGAGAGATCATATTTATATTCAAGCTTGGTTAATAAAAGAGTTGATGTCCCACTCCACGTTGATACCCTGTGGAAAATGGGACCCCAACTCATATACCCAGTACGTCTCTAAACGCGAGACACCTCTAAGAATCGACCCGCCCCGCCAGGGGGGCACGTACCTATCTATAATGAGGAATTGAGTACCCACAGGGTTAACCAAGCTTGAATATAAATATGATCTCTCTTATTGTCTAAATGACAAAGAATACTGTTATATTTTTTTACTATACAAGATGATTATTGGTTGTCTTAATTTTTGTCATGGAATCCGGGATAATTATGGTTTAATTCAGAATGCAATTTTTTGTTATGTACGCTGTTGATGTCCCCCATTGGCAGTGTCCCTTTAATATTATGGTCCATGATTCTAATATTGATCACTAATTAACCTTATTAGAATGTCCTTGTATCACCCTTATAAGGTAATGTTTTTGCTAGCATTAGCCTTGTGTAATAATTTTTATCCCCTTTTTTCTTTTTCTTTTTCAATCTGTTTTTACTCGAAGGAACGCATACATATCGACTGATAGTTGTCACCACAGTTCCTGGATCAGATCTGTTCCCAAAAGTCAGTTCCTACGATTACGAAGGAACTGTACTGATTCAGACACTTTTAGACTACAGGCCATGACCTTGAAAGATAGGCTCCTGGAGAAGGGTTATAACTCTGTGGATTTAGATAATGAGATCGAAAGTGCTTGTGCAACAGACCCTCAGTCATTATTAGAGGATAGACCTAGACAAACGAATGATGAATTCAAATGGTCCTTCTTGACATCTTTCTCCATGCAGCACAAGCATGTTAAAAAAATCTTTGAAAATCACTGGGATGTTTTAAAAACAGATAAAATCTTGGGACCTCTGTTGCCTAAGACCCCAAAGGTGGTGTTTAAGGGTGTTCCATCTCTCCGGAATAGGTTAGCACCTAATGTCATCAACCCACCAGTGAGACCATCCTTTTTCCACAACTTGATTGGATTTTATCCTTGTAAAAAGTGCTTGGTCTGTAAATTTAATACCTGTGGCAGAAGGGCTAGTCATAGTTTTTCTTCCACCGTGACCGGCCGTACTTACAAAATTAAACATTTCTGCACGTGTGCCACTACAGGAATAGTTTATCTTTTAACTTGCCCTTGTGGCAAGCAATATGTCGGCCGGACCATCAGATCTTTTACTACGCGGGTTTCAGAACACATCAATCTCATTAAAGCGGGCAGTACTAAACACACTGTCCCTAGACACTACAGGGAGGTTCACGATCGGAACCCTGTGGGTACTCAATTCCTCATTATAGATAGGTACGTGCCCCCCTGGCGGGGCGGGTCGTTTCTTAGAGGTGTCTCGCGTTTAGAGATGTACTGGGTATATGAGTTGGGGTCCCATTTTCCACAGGGTATCAACGTGGAGTGGGACATCAACTCTTTTATTAACCAAGCTTGAATATAAATATGATCTCTCTTATTGTCTAAATGACAAAGAATACTGTTATATTTTTTTACTATACAAGATGATTATTGGTTGTCTTAATTTTTGTCATGGAATCCGGGATAATTATGGTTTAATTCAGAATGCAATTTTTTGTTATGTACGCTGTTGATGTCCCCCATTGGCAGTGTCCCTTTAATATTATGGTCCATGATTCTAATATTGATCACTAATTAACCTTATTAGAATGTCCTTGTATCACCCTTATAAGGTAATGTTTTTGCTAGCATTAGCCTTGTGTAATAATTTTTATCCCCTTTTTTCTTTTTCAATCTGTTTTTATTTTAACACCAATGCCTTTTTTCGGTGCACTGATTTTTTTCTCCTCTCTGCTGACACTTCACCTCAGATTGAGGCTTGGTTTCCTCCTTATGGAGTGCAGTGGTATTACTTCCTCTCTGTGTGATGGGAAGTGCATCACATATGAGAGTGAGGCTTGAGGAGCAGGCTGGCTGTAAGGGAGGCTTGGCAAGCGCTCTGACCAGTTCAGGGCACAGCTTACGGTTCTTTTTGTTTTTTTTGTACATATTTTTTCATTTTTAATCTCCTAATTTAGAAACATGAGATACATGGTTCTCTGTTTCATTAATTTGTTCTTAATATAACTATTCAATTAGTCATCCTATGACCCTGAAAACCGGAAGTGATTCTTACTTGTTGCACTTCCGGTTTGTAGACACTCCCAGTGGGGGTCATCTTCTGTTTATAAAGCGGTGAGGTGAGGGTGGTCCATACCCCAGATGATGGCTCCTTAGCTGAAACATGTCGGGTGGACCCCTCACGATCGCCGCTATTTGCTTTTTGAGCTCTGTTTCGTTCTTCCAAATGTAAGTTTGTTTTTTATTATTTTAATAAACTAGTGTTTTAAAACGTTATTACGCTATGTGAGTTTTGTTTGCTCCTTGCATGGCATATGAAACTACACGTTTGGCTTATGCTGGATTACCTATGGGAGAGGAAGCCGTGCGGACCCCCCCCCCCCTTTTTCTTTCCACCATCTGTTGATGACATCTGACAAGACGCATTTCCCAGAACCAGTGGTTATTATGCTTTTTTGACTTGTCTGGCGTACGCCATTTCAGGTCAATTTTCTCCGGTAAGCCTCCTCTACTCCTGGTGTTGGACCTGGCACTGACGTACAATCTATGCACACTTGTGGTTTCCCTTCTGCCCGCTCACCAGTTTTGGTGCGACTTTGGTGCGACTTCTGCCCACTCGCCAGATTTGGTGCGACTAAAATTCTGTGAATACCATCTGGCCATGCATCACCCCCTTTGAACTCTGTTGATGTTTTCTTCACTATTTTTCTACACATTTTTTATGGACTTTTAAAGTTTTATGTTTTTTATGTTTGGTGTCTGGCTCATGGAACCAGCACGGGTTTCTACTAATCACTGGCACATCTGATGATTAAGCATTATTGTGTATTTACTTTATATGTGATCAACACTGATTAATTATTTGACACTATCCATTTTATGATCATACATTTTTTGGTAGTATTCACTATTTTTATATGTCTTTATTGTAATACACACAGCTGTGGATGTGATATATAGCGCCACACTTTTGTTTCTTTTGTTTTTTTCTGCCTTGAGTCTATAGGTGTGTTGGCTGCTTTTCACTTTCTTTCTAAACGTAGCGCTGTACTTAAATTTTATTTTTGCTTACAACCTTAGCACCAAAGGCACCAAGAGTGAAATTTGCGCTTGCTTAGACTAGCACTACTCTTCGATAAGCGCGCTCTGCGGGTAGGCAAGAAGGAGCAGAGCGAGGGGGGAAAGGAGGAAGATAAGTGAATAAGGAGAGTAGTGCGGGAGTAAGAGGAAGGGCTGGTGAGTGGAGGCGAACATGCGAGGTCGCACTCAAAGAGTGGTGGAACCTAAGAAGCTGAGAGACAGCTTAAACTCAAGCTCTATCCAAAAGTACCTGAAGGAAGCAAACCCGGGAAGCCCAAGGAGCCCTGCTCAGAAACGCAAACAGCAGGGAGGAAAGCATAAGAAGAAAGACCCAGTGAAAAATAAAGGCGCCCAAGGCGGAATATCCAGAGAAGGGAAAGATTTTAGCTCTGAGGAAGAGTATCATGGAATCACTACCAACAAAAACTGAATTATTAGATATGTTTGCCAAGCTGGAAAATGTAATTAAATCTGAGATCCTCAATGTCAGAACTGATATGGGCCATCTGCTGAAGCGTGTGGAAATAGTGGAGGAAGCTTCAGAGAAACAGGACCGAGAAATAGTTGAATTAAAACAACAAATAAGGAATCTACAAATGGCCCAACGGGACACACTTTATAAATTAGAAGAGCAAGAAAACCAAAGTCGCAGACAAAATTTAAGGTTACGAACCTTACCAGAAAAACATGGTGAAGACCTGCCCACTAAAATAAAAGCTATTTTTAATCCGATATTAGACAGAGGACCTAATGAAGAACTGAAGATAGATCGGGTCCACAGGATAAGAAAACCCCCAAGCGTCAGTGAAGATACACCTAGAGACGTCATCATCAGATTTCACCATTACGAAGATAAAGCAAGGATCTGGAGCAATCTTAGAGTTCAGCCTCTAAAATTTGATGGGGCAGTGATCCAGATTTATTTCGGCAGGGACCTTGTCCAGGAGACGCCAGTTAAGACCTTTGCTGGAAGTATTGAAGAAGGCAAACTTAAAATACAGCTGGGGCTTCCCTACATCCTTGAATGTTGTGAAAGAAGGTAGAACAGTCAGACTGAAACATCTAGAGGACTTACAGGATTTTTGTAGAGAGTTAAATATTCCTGTCCCAGTTTTGCCTGGTTAGGTAGAAGAGGATTGTGTTTGTTGTTGGGTATCCAATGGGGCAGATTGATGTATATGAACAAAAATTATGAAATATAGGGGGAGGAATGGGGGGATGGGGTGGGGGAGGAGCTGGGGGGACGGGGGGTGGTGCGATATGTATGAAGAGTTGGTGGGTTTCTGGCCGCCCGCTGGCCCTGCTCCCCCCATATCGCGCATGCGCGATCTTATTTTAAATGGCAAAGGATTTCTATATTTTGTACCTTGCTGGAATTGTTTTTTAACCTGATTTTACTTAAATAAACACAAACGGTTAAAGTTTGTCTACACTACTGGAGTCCCCTTTTCTCTTTTTTTGGGTTTTTTTTGGTCTACATCGTTTGACTTTTATGAGGAGGAAGGAAAGCGTTCCCAGGAGCATTTATCTTTGGATTGGTGCCGGTGTTGCTGTTAACTAGCTGCCCTAGAAGGTGATCGGCTGGACGGTCCACGGATCCCACTGTGGGACACCCCCAGGAGTCTCTCCCCCACTACTGAGCCTGTTTTGACCCCCCTGAGTAAGGGCGGTCGCAGGCTTTCTGGTAAGCCTTCAATTCTTATCTGGTGACGGGCTATATAAGTGGTGGATCATACAGCTCAAAAACTCTTCACAACTTTATCTGTGGATTTGTTCCTTCAAATTCATCCTATTTATGAACTTTAATTTAATTTTATATTTGTGTGTGTACTTACACGCTTTGTATGGTGTAAAACCTTTACCAGTTATTACCACTTGTTAGTTGTTTCACTATTATAGGTGAATGTAATGATCTAAAGAATAATTTTTGGTTATAATCTCACATTTATCCACTTTGGTATTATATCCAGCGCTGCACTTTCTTTTTTGTTATATTTCTGTATGTGCCCTTGTATTGGGGTTACAGTGCTTAGCTGCAGGATTTCCCTCACTGTTTTTTTTCACTTATTTGCATCACTAAATTTTATTTAGCACTTAGCGCAAAACTTTTTTTCTTTTATGATCATTGAGGAGGAAGAGGATAATTACTCAGGATAGTCATTCAGCATCAGCATAGGCAGTCTTTGAAGGGATCTGAGATTTCAAAAAAAATTATTCATTCATTTATATACATCAGCATCAGGTGCTTGGTAGCTGGTGGTGATCCAAGACTGATTCATTTTTATGAAGGTCAGTCGATCGACCGAGTCGGTGGACAGACGCACCCTGTGATTGGTTACAAAGCCTCCAGCAGCACTGAATGTGCGTTCCGAAAGAACGCTGGATGCAGGACAGGCCAGTAGCTCAATTGCATATTGTGCAAGCTCTGGCCAGTGATCCATCCTCAAGACCCAGTAACCCAGAGGATTTTCAGTGGGAAAGGTGTCCAAGCCAGATCTTGCCCCTAGATATTTCTGCACCATGTAAAACAGACGCTGGCGATGGTTGCTGGAACCGATCATACCTTGGGGCTGCGGACTAAAAAATTGTCTGAACGCATCGGTCAGACGGCCACCTTCTCCACCGCTCCTTCTTTGACTGACCGAAGCCTCAGCAACACGTTGTCCAGAAACAGGAGTTTGTAACCTCCCAGTCTCTGGGAACGCGTTGCACAGACCTTTCTGCAAGGCCTCCCGAAGATGTTTCATCATCTGCTCCCTCTGTGACGGCAAGATAAGGTCTGCAACCTTACCCTTGTAACGTGGATCAAGGAGGGTTGCCAGCCACTATTGGTCCTTCTCCTTGAAATACACAAATACAAGGATCCTTACGCAGGCTTTGCAGGATCAGGGAGGCCATGCAGCGTAGGTTTGCTGAGGCATTCGGTCTGGAGTCCTCTGGGTCACTAAGGATGACATGGTCCGCAGCCACCTTATCCCAGCCACGTACAAGTCAATGTGTTTCTTGGGACTGATCCCTTAAAGACTGCTGCGGATGCTGAGTGCCAGGCTCCACCTCCATACTGACACAATCCTTCTCCTCCTCCTCCTCGTCCTCTTCCTGTGTGATCGGCGGGCACGCAGGAACACTGTCTGGATAAAGGGGGCCTTGAGAGCTAAGGAAGTCCTCCTCTTCCTGCCTCTGTTCTGCCTCAAGTGCCCTGTCCATTATTCCATGCAGCGTGTGCTCCAACAGGTGGACAAGAGGGACAGTGTCACTGATGCATGCACTGTCACTGCTCACTATCCTCGTGGCCTCCTCAAATGGTGACAGGACAGTGCATGCATCCCTGATCATGGCCCACTGGTGTGGGGAAAAAAAACAAGCTCCCCTGACCCTGTCCTGGTGCCATAGTTGCATAGGTACTCATTGATGGCCCTCTGCTGCATGTGCAGCCGCTGCAGCATGGCCAAGGTTGAGTTCCACCTGGTGGGCATGTCACAGATTAGGTGGTTCTTGGGCAGGTTAAACTCCTTTTGGAGGTCTGCCAGCCGAGCACTGGCATTATATGACCGGCGGAAAAGCACACAGACTTTCCTGGCCTGCCTCAGGACATCCTGTAAGCCCGGGTACCTGCCCAAGAACCGCTGCACCACCAAGTTAAGGATGTGAGCCAAACAGGGCACATGGGTCATATGGGTCATTTGTCCCTGTCGGTGGGCAGAAAGGAGGTTGGTGCCATTGTGGCAAACCACCATTCCTGCCTGAAGTTGGCGTGGCGTCAACCACCTCTGAACCTGCCCCTGCAGAGCTGACAGAACCTTTGCCCCAGTGTGGCTCCTGTCCCCCAAGCACACCAGCTCAAACACTGCATGGCATCTTTTGGCCTGCATACTTGCGTAGCCCCTTGAACGGCTACGGAGCACCGCTAGTTCTGAGGACAAAGCACAGGAAGAGGCCATGGAGGAAGAAGAGGAGGAGGGGGTGGAGGAGAGAGGTGTGTCACAATCATTAGTAGTGGCATTTTAGAGGCATGGTGGCGGAACAACCTCCAACACTACTGCTCCTTGTCCTGCATCCTTCCCAGCTGCCAGCAGAGTCACCCAATGCGCGGTGAAACTTAGGTAACGTCCCTGTCCATGCCTGCTGGACCATGAGTCAGCGGTAATATGCACCTTACCGCTGACCGCCCTGTCCAGCGAGGCATGGACATTGCCTTCCACATGCCGGTAGAGAGACGGAATCGCCTTCATTGAGAAAAAGTGACTTTTGGGTACCTGCCACTGAGGAACCGCACATTCCACAAACTCACAATAGGGGGCAGAGTCTAACAACTGAAAAGGTAGCAGTTGAAGTGCTAGCAATTTTGCCAAGCTAGCATTCAACCGCTGGGCATGTGGATGGCTGGGAGCGAACTTCTTTCGGCGGTGCAGCAGCTGGGACAGGGAAATTTGCCTGGTACAATCTGACGTCGGTGTACCGAAAGCAGATTGCCCACAAGTACTTGGCTGTGACACACCTAATTCTACACCTTCATTCCTCTCAGTGCAGGTCTCAGAGAGGAATGAAGGTATAGTGGGGTTGGAGATCTCAGCTGATGAGGAGCAAGGAGAGGTCCTCTTTGTTCTTTGGTGTGGGTCTTTTAGATACGCTTGCCAACGAACTGCATGGCAGGTCAACACATGTCTGGTCAAGCATGTGGTGCCCAAGCGGGAGATGTTTTGGCCATGCAAGATACGCTTGAGACATATGTTGCAAATAGCAGCGGTGCGATCTGATGCACTCGTCTCTAAAAAGGCCCACACCAAAGAACTTTTGGAATAATGCGCAGAGACAGCAGTGCCCTGCACATGCGGAGCTTTGGGGTGTGATGCAGTCAGTACGCTGCCCTTAGGCTGGCCCCTGGAGGGCATCCTGCCTCGTTGGTGATGTGCCTC